>SJOL01007141.1:270065-348817 GCA_004794785.1 Opisthorchis felineus
GGACACGGCTGTAAATAGGATGGCTAAATGGCTAATTATGGTCATTCGCATGTTCGTTCTCTCCAACCAGTGGCAACGTTCTTGCCGTGAACAATTTCACACCCACTCCACTGGTCGCATGCTGCTAAGCCGTGTTCGGTAAGCTCCGCCAACGCGCCTGCTATCCGGAACGTGTGGTACCGATGGTGACCTTGGGGACACAATTCTCGGCACGTGCACATGTCTGCACGCTTCCTGACACGTCCCAAAACGTCTTTGAGACTTGACAACTTTGACAGAAATTTATCCTAAATGCAATTCTGCATTGCTTTTGGGTAGAATGATCCCAAAAGACGTGGAACAGGTATAAAGCTATGGTAACCCTACTCCGCACTAGAATCTGAACGGCACAAACGTCGGCTTCAAGGATGATTCTTTCATGGCTTTCAGAGGTACATCTGGTTGTAGGGGAGCTATTTTTAACGGAATTGCGCAGTTCTGAGCGCAGATGACCGTAAAAAGTTGGACCCTAGTAAAATTGATTCTTCTCTCAACCTTCGGTAATGAGTCATCTTGTTGATATTCCGTAGCAACTGAAACGTCGGATTATAACATCTTGTCCCACTACGCTGTGTGGTGACTCTAAACTTCCCACTTAAATCAATTATATTCCTGGTACTGGCCACTTTACGGATATACTGGGTGAAAAATTAGGTTGCTGTTGCGTTTGCAGTCAAACAGTGATAAGCATAACTGAACTCATATCATCCATACGTCGATCTTCGTCTACGTCATCACCTTCATCAAAATTCTTGTCGTCATCGACAGCAATACACCACCAATACACATTGACCCTTTAGAGTCGTGTAACCCTGTTATGGAATAGAAAACAGAGAAGAATGACTACATATTTTACCGCCGCAAAGACATCTAGGAGCAAGTCACGCATACCTTCAATTAGCGTTGGACATCTCTCCATGTAAGGCGCTGACATCGGAGCTGAACTGGCATTTTTTCGAGCAGCTTCCAGTGCACGGCGACGGACATAATCTAGTGGGACAGTCTGGTTAGACAATGGAATCTGTTATAGTCTTAAATGGTTTCGAGCCACCAATTGGACGCAGTTTGATTGTATTCGTCCTAATAGCTTGCTGCCGGATCATGGCCTGCTTAACACAAACGTTTTGCATGCAAGTTTGTTTGTACCAATATTTAAAAACTTTACCATCAGCAAACCTGGTTTTTAAGGTAAAATTGACGTTCACTCTCTCTGGCTTTTTCTTTCAGTTTTGAGTAGGCAAGAAATTCGGAGCTTTTAAGAAGAATCCCAATAATCAGACGAGCGTCCGAACAAGCTGACGCCGATATTTCGGATTCTAATTGGTGACACGTGACTCGCAACTCGAGATCAATCCACCAGCACACTCAGCAACCAAACGTCAGACAATGCCGTGTTGCTCTGCAAGCGCTTTGGATTCGTGACCTCGCTCCTGCTTCAACCCAAGTGACTATAACAACGACCATACGAGAGGAAATGTGGCTGCTATGAAAGTATTGGTGCGACTACAAGAACCACTTGAGAAGACTGAAAAAACCCAAGGCCAACTGGTCTTCCCATTGCATGCCATGACTTCTATATCACTATTGTTTGTATACGCTATGTGTCAAGTGTTGTAACACCCTGTTACGTAAACACTGCATTTCACTTGTAAAGCCTCTTACTAGAACGCGATTGAATTTGCAGGCTTCACTCCCATCCGTGAGGTTCACGCCCCAAGTTGAAAACAGACGACACACATCTGCGGACTTTGTATGATTGTACCCTGTCACATATCTGACGGGAAATCCAAGTATAGGAGTTCCTCTGCTAGTCGATTTGGCTTCTTCCATGAGAATACTGATGTACTGCAGCGAAAACACGTGTCAACGCCACAAAAATCCAGCGGATTACGCATCAAGTGACGCCCCTGACAGCCGTGTAGACTTTCTAGATGTTTGGTTGCATGGCTCAGATTTTTTCTACAGACGTTGGCATATCTGGCCGAACTTGATGCCTTGCCAATCACATACCCGGACCTTGAAGTTAAGAATACAACAGTTTTTGCAGAAGCACCGTTGAGCAAGCTGAGCC
This sequence comes from Opisthorchis felineus, assembly GCA_004794785.1. NCBI lineage: Eukaryota > Metazoa > Platyhelminthes > Trematoda > Opisthorchiida > Opisthorchiidae > Opisthorchis > Opisthorchis felineus. The sequence goes on from SJOL01007141.1 coordinate 272,176, forward strand.
ACTACTGACGTTAATGTGGTATGCTGAAACGAGCTATAGTCTGGTAGATGCGGTTCAAACTGTATCTCCATACAAACTTACATATAGAGGAGTGAGTCTTGTGCTTACAAGTAGTGCCTGGCACCTTGATGAACTGAAGGCAGCTGAACAACTGGCAATAAACTAAGTGAAGCGGTACGGCTCCCACAAGGTGTGCAAATCACTCGAGGAGAATGGCGTCCTATTGAGCATAGGAGTGAGGACTTGGCTAACTCGTTATCCAAAATTTCTTCAGTACCTCTTGGGGGAGCGATCTGTGTTGGAGACAGGCCACATAACAATGGTTTTCCAACAAACTAACGAGCCGACCTACCGTGACAAAACTTTTGATGAGACTATCATGAATTCGGAGGAACTGTGGGCAGGTCGCGTGTTGCAAGGAGTTATGCGTCGGATCGTGAAAGAAGTAGGCGCGTAGGTGTTTGACTTCTCAGACAAGATATCAGAAATCACTCGAACTGATGAACACAGCTATGCTTCGCCGTTACCGAATTAGATCGTTTCAGTCCCCTTTTTTGTACCCGCAGGATGACATTTGAGAACGCAATACAGATGTATCTTCCAATGCTTGGAAACGATGGATTTTATGTTGTGACGGCTGATTGCTTGTCGAGCAATTTCTCTCCAATGGTCCATTACTGCATCATCAAACATCGCGGTTCGCCCAAGGAAGTGTACAATGAACGAGGCAGTATCTTGCTTGGAGCACGTTAATCAGTTGCCTGTGGACTTGTGCGCGTAGTCCAATACCTCTAGGAAGGTTTCGTTGTATTGTGACCTTGATTCGGTGGGGAATTTGGGTAGGACTAGTGTGTCCTGTCCACTTTTTTATTATCCAGAATACCATTTGAAACCATAGTTAAATAACCCGAGTACAAAAATCGGTAAAACCCCACGATTTGTGGTTTGTACCACTCTGACCACTATTATTGCCGCTTTCTTTGTTCTTAATGTATTCATGGTACCGGGGTTGTTAGTGAACCTCCATTTGGGCTATTCGGCTTTTGGAGTTTGCGCACAACACCCCGTGTCCCGGCTTATAGTTGGACACAATTAATAGTTCTCGCATTGAATCCTTTCAACAGATAGCTCACTCTGTCGCTGGTTCCATCTCACAAAAGTTACTTGTATATGCTTTTAACTGTTCGCAAAAAAACGCCGTATTCTCGTTTTTACGTAGTTTAGTGAATTTAAAGTTCATTAGTACCGCCCTCAATGGTAAATTGCTATAGTGAATTTTTTTCAAAATCCACTTTGCACTTCCACTAATTGTCAGCCAATGTAAATTTCGTTTCAATTAAAATTGCCCCATTCATCAGGTAAAAGCGTTCTTGATTTGAGGTGACGTGTGTGAATATGCGGTTTAATAATATCTGATGGGCACGGTCATAGTTACGCCGATTTGGATGTCAGCGTTTTCGAAATATCTGTTACCATGATGCAAATTTGGAGACACCATGGTATTTTTTACTTGGAATCAATCAGCATTTCCGTCTGACGTGCCGTCGACGGCCAGGAAGATTAAACTCACGTGACTTGCTTGCTGTCAAACACTAAGACAGTTCTGTTCTAAAAGTTATTTGCGGAGCAGAAAGAGGGATATTCAAACGTCGTGATGTGAACGTGGATTCTACAAATTCCGAAACCACTTACATCTAATAAGAGTTGACGAGCAGCCTTCAAGCGTCCGTGGCGCCATTCCTGGCAGGCAGGTCAACACAACCACGTCAGTTACTGGGCTGTGGTTCGGGCCGCTGGGGAAGCGTGAATGAATATCATCGCCTGTTCACACGTGATGATTCAGGTGTGTTCAACATGCACTGCTGGAATAGTGGCAACACACTGGCATCGCATGTCAGGTGTCCGTAATCCAAACCCTGACAAGGCCAAGGATATACACTGCTCATGAACACCAGTAAGAGCGAAATTCGAGTTCAGTGCTTTCCCCCTTTGGTGTGGACCCTCCAGAATGATTGCGCCAGGACAGGAAGAGGGTTGATCAAACCAGAGAGGGGTGCATGTGAATCCCAAAATTTCCGCACCCACCTACAACCAATTCCACTTTTGCTTGGAAGCACATGCTCTTTTTCGGCACTCCTGAATGTTGAGAGTTCCTCATACTGAGCAAAATTCGTGACTTTGCTACGTGAGGCAGGTGGCCCCCAAAGCATTAAGGAATACAAAATAAATGACCAGTGCGTTTCTTATGTAAAAGTGTATATGTTCCAATCAAAGAAGACCAAAATTGGATGACCACGATATCATGCACGAACGCTTTGTTTCACTAGCTTATAATAGCGGGACATTCGTTTTCAACCCTTACTTTGCAGACTCCTTTATCTGTACCGGAAATTGAACGCAAAGAAACGTCGAATCGTCGGTGCGTAGAAGTTCCCAGCGGAAGTCAGGAGATATCTGCAAAATAGTGTAAGTATTATTATTATTATTGATAATATTAATATCATGATCAGCCTGGATAAAATCGAACCACGCTTTTAGCTGCACGTGTACTTGTTTCTGTGGAAGTGTGTGTGTGTGTGAACTACATCAGCTTCGTGATTGGTTTAAATAAACTGAGATTCCTTCAGGAAAAGTGACCAGATGGGACGAAAAAAAATGCAACTTTCTTAATGGAGCACTTTAGCATGCATAAAAGCGCTGCAACCAAGTAATCCAGTGATGACGAATAGCTGAAGCCACTGCATGCTCGCTTTTTTAGTGGTAAGCAAGTGGTGTTCTTTGTAGAATCAACTTCATTGCAGTTTCTTGGAGCTTATGTCAAATGAGTTAGTGTCATTTTACCAGTTGGTGTTTTGGAACCCGAGTTTAGCCGATTCCCCCAGTGTCTCGGTAAAAGGTGTTGTGTCGTGGGTGGCCGTCTATTGGTTACGCCTGAACTGAGCCCGCCAGACTACGCGATAAGGAGAAGACAGAGAACTCGGAACAAGGCTGTATTGTCAGGACAAAACATACAGAGCTTCTGCGTAAATATATAGGATGACTAAAGGGCCAAATATTGTCGTCCACTTGTTCGTTCTGTACAGCCAATGGCGACGTTCCTGGCGTGAACAAACTCACACCCACTGCGCTGGTCACATGCTGCTAAGCCGTGTTTGGTGAGCTCCGCCAACGCACCTGCTATCCGAAACGGGTGGGACCGATGCTGACCTTGGGGACGCGTCGTTCTCTGCACATGTACTTTTTCATATCTGGATGCGTCCCGACAAAAGGCTTAAAGAACCAGACGTACGAATATGACCTTTGAATAATCAAACGACCTACATCATGAGATGCTATTGGATCATAATCAACCGGCAGCAGTTGCTGCGTTTGTAAGTATATTGGATATATTCCGATAAATCGTTCAGCTGTAGCATCCTTCCAGGGCCTAACTGCCATGCCACCCGAAGGAAGCACGAGGGCTGGGATACGGCCAGGTTGCCCAAGCCTAGACAGGGGAAGTCGAGAGGCAGAGATCGGGTTCGAACCACGGACCTCCCGGTCAGTAAATTAGCGCTCTAACCACTGAGCCACTGAGGCCAGGTTCAAACCACAATATAGCCTTATTTGAAAAAACCTGACCAGAGTAGCCCTTTACAACACTTTTTATGGAAAGTCATTGGCTTGTTGCCATCCTCCATGTCACTACAACGGTCTTGTACATTATTCATACGCGTTGTTTCGGGGCAGACATCGAAATCCACTTCTTATGATTTCATCATTGGCTTGCTGTGTGTATGCCTTTTGTAAGTAACTCATACAGACTCTAAAAAAGTAAACTGGTCCATTGCTTCAAGCGCTAATTTCAACTAGGATAGTTGATCGCTTTTGTCGCTTGGTGGACTTGTCTGTGGGCATGTAATTACAACATCAAGTGTCATCCGGTCCTGGAAATACCGCATTACATTTCAGAGAATTTCATTCCGGAAACAGGCTAACACAATGCGTTTCACCTTGGGAACCATCTTCTCAGATAAGAGGCTCTTGTCCATAAACGGGACACCTGCAATTTCTATAAAGAATGCTGAAGCCACCCACGTTAAACGATTTATAAGTTTACTGAACCATATCCTATTAGGTTACGGAGTACGTGTCAAGATTGAAAGGTTACACATGCAGGTAGTTCAGATACAGTGTTTCAGTCCAGCAAGTCCCACTGTGTCTACTTCATTAATAAGGTTGCTGAAACCTACCGGTTGAAATTCAGTGCTCACGACGGTCGACACGCTGTAGGTGTATTTGCTCCCTGCGTAGATGGGACACGGTGGATTCAGATGCCCACATATGTCAGTTTCCATATATTTTACCGAAAGATATCTACCTTGATATACGCCTTGCACTCTACTTCGTCCGGCGTCGATAAACGCGCCTAGACAAATGAAAGTATATTTAAAAAAACGCCAGAAATTCAATTTTAAAATCCTTGTTTACTAAAAACCAAACGAAATATTGGCAGACTTACTACCTTTCGTGAAGGGTTTAAACAACATGCCATGCGTATTTGTGAATACAAATCCCATACACAGAAAACAGGAAACTGCTACTGAGCTTAAATTTTAGTACGTCGGTTGGACTCTACTTTGTATTGCAAAATGTGTGCGCGGATTCCGAAAGATTGTTATTTAGGGTCAGTCATTTTCGTATTGGTTCTGTTAAACCAAAACATCTGACGGATCTTTCAACGGGAAATGGGTTACTAACCAAAGTTGTTTGGTGACATCTTTCAATGAATGCTTTAAGCTCATTGAAATCTCACCTGGATCACAATGTGGTGTGATGTCAACGGAATGACAATATAATCTAGTCACTGGCTAAGCTGGCTATACATTCTCGGTCAAATCCTTCATTAATGAATGACATACTCCCTTAGTGGGAGTGACAGTTGCGTTACGCCACACTGCGTCATAAAACAGTGCTGTATTTACACGCATTTTATAATGTAGAGAAAGGGTGGTAGGGTTTATTTTTAGCTTATTCAATCGACGCGTCTAATCAACACAGTGGCCATATTTTCGTATTTATTCAGCCTGAAAAGAGCATGTTTCTATAGGTCCAAAATGCCAAATCTAGAAACAAGGGACCAATCGCAATATGCACTCACCTCACTGAAAGGTAATCGCCAAGGTAATATCTGACCCCTTGACAAGAATGCAAGGGTCAGTGTCGCACGGAGTCAGGTCCACAGACAGCGCTATGACCTTTTCTGAACCTGTGTTTCCGGTGAGCAAAAATTTAATCAAAATTAGGTATTCCATTTTTCCCGAAGAAAACACAGTTTTCGGACACCTTTAGGCAACTTTTTCATTCTGCCTGTAATACTATAAACACTTGTCTTAAGCTTTCACAGACACGCGCCGGGTGGTGTCTTTAGTAAGTTGGATGTTGCAACGTTTAAATTTATAGCTGAACCTCAAACAGCAATCAACTGTCTTCCGTGCTGAGCAGCACCTTTGTGAGCCAGATGTTTATCTTCGTTGCTGGGGTTGCTTCGCATCTCTGTGTCACGATAACTGATAAAAGTCAACTTTGAAAAAACTTCCTGGTATGTTCACTTAAAGTCACAACCAACTGCTAACTTTTGGTACACAAAACATTGCATTATTTTCTTGTTGGGTACATTCCGAAAATATTATTTTGCTTTTTGACGGAACGTACTACTCATAGGGTTGCTGAAAACTAGTTGACAACTCACTTTTTTGTTCACCTAACCGGAGATGAGCTTTCATGGCCTCTTAATTTTTGGACCACTGTTTCCCTCTGGAAAAGTCACTCCAATTCTGAGGTGATATCTATTTTTTCGTAGAATTTCGGCCCCGCATCCGGTGAGTCCAAAACTTTGTTAAATTGAATTGCGGTTTTCGAATATGTCCCAAGTTCGAACGCTGTGTTGTAGGTGCACATATCAGTAATGGGCGTTAATCGTTTTATGAAAAAAACTTTTGGGCGCGCTTAGATGCCTCATTTCTCAGGAGAATAAATCACTTTGGGATTTACTGAGAATTTTGCTGGTTAGTTCAGCATTGAATTAACACTCCTCTGGGAAACGAGGCACAAAAACTGACCAGTTTTGAACAGTCCACAACGTCTTACCGCAGTCTATGAATTCCAGTGCTTGCGTGAAGGATGATACATGGGATAGTAAGCTAAGTATGAGAAGGCTGAAAGGTTGCATCCTGTCTTCGGTAAATCGCAAGCTCATCAACCAAACCATTTCAAATGTTCTTATAGTGATCCTCTTTGTCGCTTTGAACACTGTCACATGTTTCAAGGTCAACTCGGCAAAGAAACGTGCCCGTTCAGAAGAAAAAATGTGCAGTAATGAAGCTTACGCTAATTTATACAACTGTTACATATTCATGTATAAGCATTCATTCAGGATCATGAATATCATAAAGTTTAACTTGGTTAACTTTGCTAAATTTTCCCGTGGCCCATGTGAGTTTGCATGCGCTGACTGCCAAGGCCATTGAAAGTGGTATCAACGACGCCTAAGGTTTTTACCTTTAGACAAATCAAGATGGAAAGAAACATTTACGCTTCTTTGCATAAAAATATATATTGTTGAAAGCGAACGAAATCGCACTGTTCAAAGCGATCCTGAAACCAGGAGGTAGCAGGTTCTCTGACACTGTTATCCCACCAACTCCTGTCCAAAGATTCTTCAAGCCAGGTGCCCTTGTCCACAAGTTCGAAAATTGATCCACCTGAAAGGCTACTGCACCAAATTCCATATTATTTGCATTGATTGATTGATTGTTCATCCTGTTTGTTGGCGGACGGCATTTTTCTTGTTCCCCAGACCGAGTAATCTACAGCCTCTAACATTATGATGTGATAACGGCAGACACGCTATTCATGTAGGCATTATTTGGGCAGATTTCGCAATACATAAAGCCGTTGTTATCGGCTAGCCTGCCCAACCTTCATTCTTAGTTTCTACTGTGAACCCGTAGACAAGTCATGTGCGGAGTGAGTTGGCGAACCTAGAACACGCTGGAAGGTGAGATTTATTTCGTGGTATAGAGAGCATTGAGAATTGTGTCCTTCTTGGTTTGACGCCCAAAGAATCTCGTAAGTTGCTTTTCCTCCTTTCTGCAGACTTTTCAGCAAGTTCTTCGAAGTGGATTCTATCTGAAGAGTCCCTGTCTCATCTAAACTAGGCGAAATAGAAGCGATGACTGAAGACGACTTTTGATTTTCGAAATGATGGTTGTTCCTTGTTTCTACGTCATAACTTAGTAGATTCTTTCCAAAAAGTTCTCTTAGTTTTTCGACTTAAACTATGTAATTAGAAATCTAAACCACCCGATCATCCACAAAAATATCGCAGGCGTAATTTTAGTGAAGTTGACTGCTTCGGAGGTGCGCATAGAGATGAGGAGATCCGTGTAGCTTAGTTTATTGGTCTGGTTATCAGTTCGCTATACCTCATGAATTCCTGTGCCGAACGCGCCAGGACGCAGGACCAAATCGGTGGGAAAAAGAGCACTACGACTCACGAAATTGATCAGGTTTGGCTGTAACAAGGCTGGAAAATTCACGGTCATGAACAGCTGATAAATACGAAATAAGTACGTGCTCTTTTCCCCACCTTTGATTTGAAGTAGTTAAAAGGCAGCCCCAGAAGTGTTGGGGCCCTCGGATAAGCAAATTTGGTTTGGAACAATTTTCCGCTTATAGCAAGAAAAGTGGAGTTTAATGAACGACAAAACATGCGAGGATTCGATCGAGAATTACGGATAAGTAAGTTTTGGAAAACCATAATGGTATTTCGCGTAAGCAAGGTTAATCTTTCTCGGTTATATACAACAGGCTTTAAGACACACAAACCACGCGGACGCATTCGAACCACTTGTGGTCCAGGATCTAAGGAAGCACTGAAGAGCCTGTTACGTAAAATTTACCTGACTCTCTCTGGCTCCAGATATGTGTTGTCAAATCTCATCAGCAAAAATCTGCTTCCCAAGTTAGAAAGGAGGCCGATAACGGCAATATCAAGTAGTGTTTTATTGCGTCCTCTACAGCTTTTTTTATCGTGGAAGTGTATGAAGTATCACCAGACACTGGTGGTCTCAGAGTACATAACACTCAAAAGAGGGGGGGACGGAAAAGAATGTCCCAAAATCGAGTAGGTGAAAAAACCACAGGCAATGGAGGTCTAGCAAGTCGCACAAGATAAGGTCACAAAATATCACTAATATTTTTTCCGTAATATAATGACCGTTATGGAGATCGTCTACCGAACTTAACAGAGACAGCAGATTCCTCGCTATATTAAACCACAAACGAGAGATTCAGCTGGGTTCCAGGTGAGTCTCTCGCAAAACCAAATTTGTTTGCAAATAAGTGTATTTCGCCAGTTTCGTGCAATTTGGTTTCAAGTAGAACATAAGGTTGACGGAAACTCGGAAACTGCGTCTACCTGATGAGCTCCAAGAAAGGCGAAACCGGTCGTGGGCTAGCGAAGAATTTTCAGCAACCTTACGAGCATCACGAATCTGCACCTTACCTTATCAGAGGCTTCACAATCCAACTTTTAAAACTGGTGGAATACTTGCGTGATACTTGAAACGATATTGCTGAAGGGGGCCGCAAGATTTCCTGAGATTTTATTTCCACGAGGTGAAAATCTTCGTCACTTCCCAATTCCCGATTAGTAATCATTGAAAAATTCAGAAAACCAGTTGATGAACATCAGTGTTTTTGCGAACTCTTCTGATCAACACAGGTTGGGGGGGGGGTGGAGAAAATAAACGGGAACGATCCATACAAGTGAAACACAGATAAAGTGGAGCTTATGGGTAAAGGTGTGAAAACTGCCTACGTTACGACCGACTGGGCCACTTGGCCAGCGGTCACCTGAGCAGACCATGAAAGACTCAGCCCGCGTACGAACGCTTTCCCAGTGCACAGACTGGGTTTGCGTGGGCAAATCGCGATTAAGTCAGATCTTACCAGACATTGATTGATGCATAGGTGCTCAGTACAATATTCGAAAACTTTTTCAGAACCAATCACATGACTCGTATCAAACAAATGAGATACCACTGCGTCGATCTCTCACATGACTGCCGTGGAGACAGCCATATATATTCTGTAGTAAAACAGCAGCTGTTGGTGGAAACTACCATACTATGAGTTCAGACCAGCAGATTATCTTTGAGATGTAGTGACGTCAGCTGTGAACCACACTTTGAGTGAAGCGGCCTGAAACGTTCGGCAATGGGTGTGATATAGACACCCAGTCAGACAGTCTGTGGCTAGATCCCCTTTGAAACAAGGACTGGTGTAAATAGATTTCTTTTTAGCTGTGACTGGTTTGGTTTCTTCAGGTGTAGCAGCCATATAGTTTGAGACGAATCTGACCGGATAATCATATCTATGAAGCATCCTTTGTCCAGCTTCATCCCACTGAAACGTAAACGGGACTAAATTGAAAGTCTTGCTGACAAGGCAAGAAAAATCTGCTCCAAAAACGAACTTACAGCTGAACTCAACTTGCAAGCCATATTTTGTTAGTGTCGATCAATCGCTATTGGCACAACAGTCAAGTGTTCAGACTGCTGGCCGGAAGATCGCATGTACGAAACATTTTTGAGTTCCATTTGAAGCTTGTGAGATGCTGTGTACCGCGAACTTTCCAGTTACAATATGGCCTGGAAATTTTTCAGTGCACGGTTTAAAAGGCTGGACAACAGGCATGCTATTATGAATAGGAAAGATTTGCATATTCTCGACCGTTTCACTGCTTGCACCAACTCGTATTTTAACGTGCTAAAAGATTTTCTCATTTCTGCAAACACAATGACCTGGTGCAAGTTTTGGACGCAGGATTAACTAAAAAACACGGATAGAGTATTCTGGATGGAGTTCGTGAAATATACTCGTTGGCACACGAATCGGTTTTAACAGGAGACTAAGCTGAATCTCAGTCGAATCCTATATTCAGTAAAATATGATGCGACATTTCGAGTATCATGCCAACTGACACATGTTAGTGATCTGGTTGTAACGTAATTAGGTTGATTATCAGAAGGTGACAAGCACTAACAAATGTCTGTTTTCAAACGAATGTGTTTCGCGAACAGCCATATTTGTTTTTGAACTGTCTGTTCGCCATCCAGTTTCTTATCTAGGTACGAACTCTTGCGTGGACATTGATATTTCGGCAGAATTCCAATTTTAGCCTTTTCCATGATTTTCATGACAGCTCTAAACAGCGATGTAACCGCATTACTCCTAGTGCGCATTTGAACAAGTTCAAACGAACGCCCCTAAGCCTGCTAGTGCCCTGGTTGTAAGTTAACTTGATTATCAGAAGGTGACACGCACTAACAAATGTTCGTTTTACCAGAATGAGGATGATTACAATAGTCAGGTGCACCTTGACAACAATAAATACAATGCGGAAAGTGGAATAAGCCAAAAAGTGACTTATCGTTTGAGGACATCTGTTGAGAGTTCCTGAGTGAAGTTCCGGAAGCGGGATATGTCTTCTCTGCAGAACAGCTGCTACACGTATTCTGTAGTTGTCCGTGGAGACTTGTGGAGCTCGGTTGACTTCCTGTCCTGTGCGAGCGAGGTGTTTTGGGCGGAGTTGCGTGCCTATGTATTGTGTACACTGTGAAGAGAGGGGTGTCCATTCGTGTTTGATAATTGCACGAACATGACGCAGGTGGTAGCCGCGTAAACAAAAATGGATGGGGAATTGTAGTGTTTATGTTGTCGGCTAAGGTTGCAAGTGTGACAGGAATTGTTACGTGATTTGAGTGTTTATGACGCGTGATGTAGTGAGTGACCGCTACAAGCACATACAGTTGAAGAATATCGTAAGCGACAAATCATTTGGGTGTCCCACTACCACCGAATGGTCGTGCAAATAAGTGTATTTCGCGAATTTTCCATAATTTAGGTTCAGGTAGATAATAAGGATGATGGAACTCGGAATTCCGCCTATGCGATGAGTCTCAGTCATGCGTCGTCGAAGAATTTTCAGCAACTTAATGAGTAGCGTGCGACGTATGAGTAATCTCTTGCGATTTCTCAAATATCGTACCAAATGAAACATGAGGCAAACTTAGTGCAGCACATTCAGTTAAATCATCTCATAAACAAGAAATTCAGCTGGAATTCTGTTGACGCGCTGTTACAGGAACGAAACTCGAGTCCACTGCTTTCTTCCTTTTGCAAGGGCTCACCAGAATGAATGCGCCAGGACAAGAGGGTTACTTTTCAAACGACAGAGATGTGTGCGTAACTTCTAAAGATTCCTCAACTACTTAAAACGAAAACAAAATCAACTTGCATTTCACAAGTTACTGCTGGTCACATCTCGATCCATTGCCCTATTTTTCGAAGCCAGGATAAAAAGCTGCCAGCAAAATACGTACTCAGAATGGTGGTTCAGTTACATTGAAAATCTTCTTTAATTCGGAGGTTTTTCTCCAAGATTTTCCGATCCTTCAACTTTATAAGGGGCGTTGTCAAAACCACACAATACTGCCGAAAAAGTGCTTCGTGAGTGAAACATGACGTAATTTTTTCGCGTCAACAGCGCTAATATGGTGGAAAATCAGACACCTTTCGCTGAATAATAGTTCAGCTCAAGCAACATTGGGTACGTGATTATGAACCAGAAAACAAGCTGAGGTTTTAGCTACTGGAAATGAGGTCCACAAAACCGAAAGCTGGAGTGCGGAAAAAGCTGCTTGAATGCACGAGCCATTTGAGTGAATTTCACAATGAGCTTATTAGAATCTAAGTGAGGTTAGCTAGGTGTAAGTTTTATTCCTGTCAATTTTACAACCGATAGCTTAAAACGGATGACGCTACTATAAAATTTGTGTTTCTATAGCCTTGAGTATAACGTCCCCCCTCATCGGGTCGGCTCCGAAATGGATTGATCCATATGCCGGATACGTTTCCCCTTAGCTTAGAATGCCTTGAACAAAGAACTCACGGGTCCGCCGTTCACTGAAGCAGTTCACATTCCATTTCCGCTCATTAATGACGTATTTTGTTCCCACAATGTAGTAATGGGCAATTAGTAAACAGCGTTAGCGAGGAAGAAGTTGATGATCAAAAACGCACAGCAAGTTTTAATGGTGAACTTCGATGTATAGCAATAATACGTAACATAACACTTTAAGCTTAATGACTAAATATGACTTATAAAGATCGAACGAACCTGAGTTGACATTTGTGATTCAAAGGTCTACTTATAAGTAGTTTGTGAAAAAGAGTTTCACAGCTGAATCATATGGTGATACGGACAGGGATTCGCGGGATGGTTCACATATGATGAGCAATGGTGGACTTCTTTTAATAGAAACTCACCGATACAACGAGTAAACTTCTCTGTCTAGACAAGTTTACTTTTGTGGAACACTAATATGTGGTGTATTTTCTTTTTTTAAGACTCAGCGATTGTGATAACCCCTCATGTCGAGCACTATCATAGTGAACACTAGGTATTTTTTCAAAGTTTTGAGTGCAGTCTGACACAACGTACAACCCAGGAACTTGTAGGGCACCACAAAAGTTACGAGAAACATAAGCGGGTGTATCGGTTCGAAACAGTTTGAGATAGCTTATTGTTTAGGACACGAACTTACTGACCAGAAGGTATATAGTTAGGAATCAAACCTAACAGATCGACTGCTTCAGTCCAGGCTTGAGCAACCTAGCAGTATCTCACCCCTCACAATCCCTTCGAGTGGCATAGCAATCAGGCACCGAGAGGGTGTTACAACTGAACGGTTGCTTTAGTAGTTATGTCACGCTTCTCATTTAGTCTGCGTTTACATGAGCGCAGCACCTGAAGCATGAATCTCGTCAGGAATCCACACACTTGGTCTACATACATAGTATTGCATCAGTTTTCCGTTTATGTATTTGTTGCTACGTCATCATCACCGACGGACTAACATCATTGTTTAGCACTGATGCTTCTCTTCCGTACGCATGAGTTTAATTGTGTGTGTGAAATTCATGGTTGTACGTGGGCTGGGATGTTGCCAGGACGCCCACACCAAGACGATGATGGTCCTCAGCCAAAGACACTGGCTAAAAACCTGACCGCAAGGCAGCGGTCAGGTTGGCAGAAATTGCCTGTGCGTTTCCATCTAAACAGAACAAGTCGCCACACGTGTTCCAACCCCTAACCTGGAGGGCCAATGGACTGTGTTAGTCATAGATCTAACCATTGACCAACCTGAAGGATGCGAGTGTCGCACACATACCACCCAGTATTGCTCAATGGTTCGTGGAAGTACACAAACCGTCACACCCCGTTTGGATCCTCGTGACAGATAGTAAGTAAAGACTGGCATGAATCCTAGATTTAATGTTGTATTCGGAAGTCGAACAAGATCCAATCATTACAGTTTTATATGTTAATCACCGAATGCTATCAAGCTTTTTAATTCTTGTGCATCTGTCCACATTTTTCGGTGATAAGTCAGCCTGAAATAGTGCGTTGAGAGCAGCATTGTATAAGAAGGAATCTCCGGATAATCGTCTGCTTGAGAAGGGAATGACAACAAAATAAATAATGAAAAATAAAAATATTAAATAACGGAACACTTCATATGCATGTCAAATGTCAAAGCGAAGGAAGAACTACTCACTCCTCCCACATAAACCTACTTCCATCAAGAGACCGGTTTCGACACTCTCTAAATGCTGTCTTAACTGAAGCGGAATAAAAGTATCCTATGAAGTGAGAAAGGTAAAACCTAAAACACAATACTGCCGAAAACAACTGGCTAGGGAAGTGAAAGAGAGTGTCATAGCCGCGAATACCGGGAAATATTTCTTCGCGCGGGTTTGCTTTACCTAATGTTTTCTATCGGCTATTCAGTCGTATAATCTTCCAGAAAACCCTTAAAAATGTCAGTACAATGGCACTGAACGTAGATAGTACGGCTTCTCTAAGATGCATGCTCAGATTCATTGCTTCTACTTCCGGGAGAAAAGGACATATTATGAAGTTATCACTTCACGAGCCAGTCAGCAAGTGACCGCGTAATGTGGATTCCCTGAGTGAAGGATGCGTGGGGCTACATATCATCGGCGGCATAACATCATTGTTCAAAACTGACACCTCGCTGCATACATACATCCTTTCTGCGTGCGAGTTGACCACACTGTTGATCAGCGAGGCACTGGTGGCTGAACGGTTAAGTGTCAGACTACTACTAGCGAGGATGTCGTGCTTTCGAGATCCGCTGGGGTTTCATGAGACACTCACTCCTGATGATTCTCAATAAGGGTGAAACTGCTGTATGGTGTTTCTCAGTATAGATTGGTCAGACATCCGCATAATTCACGCACCACAACTGTGTTATTCAGCACTGATTCACAAACTAACACAGTAGGCTACTTTTGTCGTGACGTTCGTTCCTTCCGAATCACACATTGATCCACATGGAAAATGAGGACCAAGGCACCCTAGTGGGAGAGAATCTCAGTCACTATGGCTACAACAAAGAAGTCTTTCACATTGGCGAACTGATTACAACTGAACAATACAGCCAGAATGCGAAGGAGGCAGGATGTCGACCTTTTGCTTTCTTCTGTTTGGGCGACATACTAAAAATCGTCGATTTTGCATCATAACTAGGGATAAGCAGCAATTAAGCAGTGGAACGGAGCCAATCGCATTGTGGGCCAATCAGGTTCGGTTTTAGGTCCAAGGCAGGTTTGTCGTTTGTGTGCATAAGCTGGGTTGGTACAGTTTAATCGACTTGGCCTCACTGTCAGTTAACAAGTTCGAGTTAAAATTGCACAGTCAAATTCTGAACCCTTTAATGGGGCCAACTCTGTGTCCAGTGGGTAGGATGTACTTGGTGATCGATGAGGCAGGTTTTCTGGTAGCATCCTGCAACTCAACTAACGAGGCAAACGTTCTGGGATGCGCTCACATAAGTTTCTATCAAGGTGGCATTTTTAAGAAATCAGTGTGTCACAAGCCCTCATGTGCTGGCACTTAGTTGCCATTTTCCGGGTTTACTCCTTCAGTGTATAAAAGTCGCCTGGCGTGCAGTTTTTGGACCATGCCAGACATATTTGTACTCCTGAGTGTCCTCAGGGAGAAGTAGAGTTCTTAAAGGGGACGTTGATTTCTCATGACTACCCAGAAAACATATCAACGTCCACAGCAGACCAGGTCATAAGCTTTTGGTGGGGACATTCTGATCAGTCAATACCCAACGAGCTTGCGCACACAAACGACCCTCACTCAAGCTATCAGCATGCCATGGAATTAAACATCGGATCTGATTGGCCCACCACTGATTGGCTCCTTTCCACCGTTTTGCTCTCAGTTCTCCCCATTTATGTTGTAAAGATGGCGACTTTTAGTATTGCGACTAAAGTAATAAAAGTGAACCCTGCACTCTAGGTCTTCTTGCTGTAATATTCGGCTACAAATGGACTGAGTACAAATCGTAGCTTGTGATTATAGTTAGTAATTGCAGTTATGGCTTTATTTAGATTCAAACCCACGATGTACTGTCAAACATGGGGATATAAACAATAAACTTGTCCGGAGGCCAGCCGCCCCTAATAACCGAACATCACATCAATTGGACGGATGTGTCACGTGCGGGCTACGGACCAAACGAAGGCCTGCCCTGATTAGTCAGAATGCTGGCCAATCTGGATCGAGCATCTTTAGCTCGACGCTTCTCCCCCCCCCGTCACGGAGATTCTAGCATGACCTTGTGGAACATTCTGTGAGCACCCTATAAATACGATTGTAATAATGTTCCTTTGTCTCCATAAGGGGCTGTCTGAAGGTACCATGCCTTTTGATATGCTATAGTGGGCGGAGCAGGAAGCCAAGGACCGACACAGAGTTGCACGACCGTTCAGCAAGTCACAACGAAACTGGTAGCTAGTCATTTGCTGTGCGATCGAGGATGACCTTAGGTGACCCATGGCTGTCTGTCAGACAGGTAAAGAACATTCAGTCATATAATAGACAGACGATTCACGGGTTCCCACATTAGTTTGTACTCAGCTATGTTTCCTTTACCTGCATCCCTCTCCGGCATAGCACGGCGACAACCTAACCCTCATCTTAGGTCGTTACGTCCAACATGAAGACGGCTGGGATGTTTGAACTTACAGCGGTGAGACTTATCTGCCTCATGTAAATGTAGTTGGTAACCTCCGAACAAGTTTCTTACTTCGGGACCACTTTTGAAGGGCAAAACGCCGATTCTTCTTCTAATACTGTGTTATGTGACTTCGGTGAGTTTTACAACTACCTGAATGACTTGAATCCACACATCAAGTTCAATATGGAGATGCAGTCAACTTCGGGTACACTGGATGTACTTCCTTTCTCCCCGTCAAACCCCTCCCTTTCTTGAACCCACTCTTTTCTGCGCCTGTATTCAATATTCACCCAAAACCCCACATGAACTTTTGACCCTTAACACGTCGAACCAATTTCGATGAACTTTTCACGCGCGCTTTTTGACCTGTTGCGCGACCACGTGCTGTGCGCGCACGTTTGTTGGTAATTCACATCACGTTGCCGTTCTTGCCGGGCTTTCTTTGGAGTTGCACCAATTCGTGCAACAATCAGACGGAAATCCCCATAATTTGAGGTTTGTGTCCCTTTCATACACACATTTTGTACGTGTAGCACCTCATTTTGTTGATAAATCTCAAGGCTTCATAATTCTTGGCTTGTGATTTCGCGCGTCACTCAAATGGACTTCCCGGGATACGTCACGTATTCTACATTGGACTTCTTAGACTGCATGACACATAGGGTCGGGGGGAACTAAACACCACAGTGTATGAGAAACCGACTGACAACGGGGCACTTCTGAACTAGTCCTCTGCGCATCCGAAGTCGGTGTTCGCTAGTATAGCCTCATCAATGTTTAGGCGTGTAAGGGCCCTGTGCACAGTGGCCCAAACTGAAGCGAAGAACAAAATTGGGGGTAGTTGATATCCAGCTAGTTTGATTAGGCGTCAGTTGCGAAGGGTGTTGGTAGCGGTGACGAAACCCAGCAGAGAATGGATTGGGGCTGCTGTTATTCCATGTAAACCAGGAATATCCGAAGTAATTCGAAGGATCTCAAACACGGCTAATATAAGACTAGCTTTCCAGAAGGGAAACACTCTGCGCTCTGCACTGGTGCAGTTGAAAGGTCGCCTCCTAGCGAACAGAACCAACGACTGCGTCTACAAAATTAGGTGTAACGACTGCACGAAGGTCTATATAGGACAGACGACCAGGGAACTCCACAACATAATCGGAGAGCATAGGAGAATAATAAGCAGGCCGCTGAGGAACCCAGATGAATATCGAGCGTTACTGAGAAGCTCGGCAACGGCGGAACATGCACTGGACACAAAATAGATTTAGAAAATGTTGAGGTTTTGAGGTGGAGACTACGGTCCATGTCACAGAGGCTGATGACCGAGGCACCAAGCGTCCCAGTGTAAATAGAATAGAAGGCGTAGAACTAGCATGCGTGCGGAGAACGGTTTTGAATCATCCTAGCTGATACGTGTTGGTGTGTGGCTATCAGAACGAGGAGTCATCAACACAAGTTGTTTAGATCTGAATTGCACTCAATCTCATCCACGTTCCTTCCCCTCCCTCACCCTAACTAAGTTGTCGTGGCACTCACAAGCCCACAAAGACCAACGAAATCAACCAGTGGCAACCAAGGTGAATCATCAATTGAAGCACCTAGAACCGGAAGATTAAGGAACCAAACACGATCAAAACTAATTTGAAACATCACAAACGAGAGATTCAGCTGGGTTCCAGATGAGTCTCTCGCAAAACCAAATTTGTTCGCTTATTTGACACTCCCCCAACCCGTCAAGCGTAAGATTTAGCCAACCACACTAACCGACAAAACCCTTAAATTGACATTCAACACTGATCTAATGTGCTAATCTGAAGAGGTCTTAATGATTGGTTCTCCGTCTACGTAAGACCTAGCCAACTTGGTGACCTGCTCAATTGACCTGATGAAGCTTTTGCGTCAAAAGCGAAACTGTGCCCATCTAAAAACTACCGATTGTTTAGCAAGCTCTTCTGAAACCATTCAAAGTATATCAGCATTAATGATCGAGTGTTCACCCCAGACTCGCGCATGCTCGGAAAACATCGGTGCTCAAACACTGAAGGTTTTGAATTCCTCAGCTCGTAACGGCGAGGCTTCTCTACCATACAACAATGTGGAGCGCAGCACAGCATTGTGAACTCGACCCTCGACAGATGGGTTGATCTTATGTCTGTGCCACAGGTGATTCAAGTTTAAAAAGCTGCCTTCCCTCCCATTTCGGATGAAAATATCGCCTTCGGTTAGACAACCGGATATGATACACCTCCCCACAGGACAAATTTATCCGCTCATTCAGTCAGCTCACCTGAAAGCATGGGGTTAAGGTTTGAGCCCATCTAGCCTCGCATTAGCATTCTACGCTTTGCAGGTGTGAAGCGCATGCCGTACCGTGCAGTAGAAGTATTTAGCTTATTTAATATCGCAATCATTAAGATCCAAAAGTGAACCAAAAAGAACTATGTCGTCTGCGCACTCGGGAGCATTTCGACCACACAAGGATTAGAGGCTCGGATTGAGCCTTCAATGATCGTGTCAATGACGAAGGATAAAAGAGGACAGCTTGGCCTGACACCACTTGATGTAGTGGACTCAGGCATGAGCTTCCCGTAGACCTTCACGCGTTCAAGAGCATTGACGCGTAGCGCCTCAAGGAGGGTTAAGAATTTATGGAGGTCACTTTGGCTCAGCAGACACTGTCATAGTACATGATGGTCCAAAGAGTCAAAGACAGTGTCGGAGATTGAAGACTTTATCGATGCATCCTTTTGCAGGACGGAACCCAACTTGGTTTTCACGGATCCGCCTTCGAAAGGTGAGAACGGTCGGATCTTTTGCGAGCGAATTACTGAGTCGTCTTTTTCATTCATTATGTTGACTGAAGTTGCTTTCTTCTGGCCAGTCGATCGTATTGGGTATTTCCGGCGACGGAAGACCATCCCCGTCTTCTGAGCATCATTATCCACCAAAGCTCTCGGTCTTTCTTTAATTCCTTCTTTATTTGGCATTGCAGCGATTTGCGTGCGACATCGTACTCGTTGCCTGCCAGTGTGGATTCCTGGCACCCTTCATGACTAACGATCCCGATGATATCCAGTGGTCATTTGATTACTTCAGAGGAGTCGGACAGACAGCGCTAAACGCAGCTAGTACAGTATCTTCCACCTGTCGCCATGCTTCGTCCACGTGCCCATTACCATTATATCGTTGGTGTCTTTGGGTTAACTCCGATCGGTACTGTTAAGCTATGGTAGTTCTTGGAAGATGGTGGATTGGTGTGCTTCTTGCTTACTTGCGAGGGCCTCGAGGAAGATGAACTGTCAGGTGGGCGCGCAATATGTCAGGATCGGAATCAAGTTGTATGCCCCAGACGGAAAAGCAGACTCGAATTGTGGTTCTCCATCATTGGCTAATGGCTGCGCGATTCAGTTGGGTCCACGGTTGATTTGTAGTTGGTGGTCACCAGGTTATGCTAAAAGTTCGTACTGGCCAGAAACAGTTCATGATGAGCACACAACTGGAGCAGTCGCTCTCCATTGTCTGTGCATCGACACCGGATCGATCGCCCAGATGTGATTCCAAGGCGCCCAGATGACCGACTTGGACATTCATATCGCCATCAAAGATGGCATTGTCAGTGCTTCTTGGGTGACGAACGAGCCCGGATATCTCTCGACAGAAAGTATCTTTCTCAGCGTCAGAACTGCAGTCCGTTGGAGCGTTCGCGACACTACAACCAGGCACCGCTTTTATGTCAAGAGGCATAGAGCTTGATTGAGCTCGATAGTCGAACGGCTCAAAAACGACTGTAGACGGCAATCCAGTCCAGCAAATGGTGTTCACCTCTAGGACTGAATGCAACTCCCACGCCATATATTCCGTGAGTCATCACTTCTGGGTCGCTGGACACATGGACAGTGAAGTACAAAGGAGTTGAGTTCGTCCTTGGTGCTTAAAGTTGTATGCGTGTTTCAGGGTCACCACATAGATAAATTTAACAGAGTATAAGTTCTGGGAAAGCATGGCCTGTTTGCCAGTTAGACACAAATTTCGGGCGTAGAAAGTTTCTACGTAGAAGAGGCCTTGATGGATTTATCACTGTTCGTTTGTTTAGTAAGTTAGTAAGCGGAGGCACATTGGTCAGAAAACTGACTATTGATCCAGCTTGTGGGGTGAGAAGGAGCTGGGGAGAGACATAATTGAACAAAGAACAGTGCAGACAAATGATACTTCCGGGTGGCCCAAGCCGAGGAAAGGTGTTTGGTTGAGGTATCCTCCCTGAGCCTTTGATTCAAAAGCCTGACTCAGATAGCAGTGGGGGAAAGTAGCGGACAGCCTCTGACCCAAGATGCTGATCCGCGAGACAGCGGTTGTTGGTTTTCTTTTTGTGGGATCCACCCCGAATCCAATAACTCAATAATCTGACCCGCTTGGATGCACAGGGCTGGCCTGGCGGTCAGGCGCAGTGAGTAAGACATAACTGTCCGTCTCCTGATGCAGGTGTGCCTAGCGTATGCCTTTTAATCAGACCCAGACTCTGATTTCAGAAGTATTTCGGCCGTACAGAGCACTGCTTTGGCGGTTACGGTCACCCACTGGGTGATCGGAGGGTGTGGGTTTTAGGGCCGACTATTTGTTAACCTGTCCTTCCTTGAATTACACAACATCGCTGCTTCCATAAATATGGACATGCTGGTCTTCTGAAGGAAAAGCCTTACTGGCTTCTCACTTCTGTCACAGAGGACGGTACGACCTTACTTAAAGGCCGCACCGTAATACGATTTCTTTCAGTGAGAAGACTCACTGTTGTTCATCGGCTTCTCCCCGCTGGCCTTCCTGCTAGAAGCTTGAAGGGTATGTTAGCACACAATATCCACAAAATTCCACTTTATGCACGCACTTGCCATCAGCGGGATAAATTACAGTGACAAGAACATCAAAGAGGTGGGTCTGCAAATCCTTCACAGAGTATACTGAATCACCGGGCCGGTCCAGTCACCTTTCCTGCGTTACAGAAACATTCAAAGTAAGCGTAATTAGGGTATATTTTACAAAACGTCACCGCTTGTTTGAACGGAGCGTTGTTCCTGTTTGGAATGCGCACATGATTTTGGTTGTTTTCAGAGAATCAAACCGGTTTTTTAACGGCGCCCAGAACAAAGAACAGGTAGGGAGAAACCACGCTTCTGGAAAACAGTCATTAGAGTCTACTTTCTGGCTGATACACATGATGAAATCGCTGCAGCTGGAGTCTGGATGGAGCCTCTCGCAGTCAGTACCATTTTGATATTCTTCTGTATAGTGTGTAGCACATAGGCTGCCTCAAAGTGCCTTTCAATATTTTTTTGGTGGGAGATAAGTATTTTGGGATAATATCTCGGGACCTACAGAAGACCCTCTACAGGTTTGTCCTGTTTAGGACCCACCAGGTAGACGTAGTCACCGGGAGCTGAAAGAGTGAATTCCTGTGTTTTGCACATTATACAGCAGACACTCAACCAAATTATTTCTCAAGCTAAGGAAAGTTTGTCCCAGTTTCCGGATGCTACGCCGACCTGATGGTTCATAAATGGGGCGAAATGCGTAGTGGACTGTCTGTGGATTTCCAGCATTTGTCCCACATTTCTTACATAGAATGAAGGTTAGGTTGTGTGAGGTACGTTTTAATGTTGTTCTTGAGAGTTTCTTAATGCAGATCGCTGACTGAAAAAGTGAGTGTTCTGGCTACACCATCAGTTAAACACGGTATTTCAAGATATTGGAACAAGATTTGTCCCCGGAATCATACAACGGAGAAGCCAAAACTGGTTAAACTGCCACCCCATCTGAAGAATCGACGAAATGGCAGACAGAGCGATCCTTCTTTTTTGTGGATCCTAAGTGCTTCCCAACTTGAGTGCACGGAACGGCTGCCCCAAGTATACTCGGTCCGGTAATAGCAGACGTTCACTTAAGTGACGAGAAGACCGTGCTTTTTATCAATCCAGACAAGAAACGATGAGTAAAGACAGCGTTCTAGAAAGAAACGGCCACGAACAGTAAGGAAGGTGAGAATTCAAAATTTACGCCGCACACTGACGTCACAAAAGTGAGGATAAGAAACTGAAAATCTTGCACAGAATACCGCCAAGAAACATGACAACAGAAACTGAGCATCCGTACAAGACCTGGTCATTTCTGGTTGCAGGCGTTAAAAACACGTTTATTCGGTCGGTACCCCCACAGTAAAGTAGGTGTCACGAAACAAGCACGTTCACCTATGCGGCCGGGCTGAATCTCACCTCCGGGCTAGAAGGTCAAATAAGCTGACTGACCAAGCACTTTGTCCTAGTCAACTCCAGCTACACTCGAGCTGACAATCGTATTTAACTTGCTAATACAAGGCTCTTCTTTAGTTTACCGACATTTTGTTGGCATACTATGATTCAATGACCTGAGGTGAGTAACAAACTTATAAGTATTTTATTCACTACTTATTTCACTCCATTTGGTTGTACTTTAATGAGCCGTCTCGACCCATTCACATTAGCTTCCTCGGTTGCAAAACCTGGGTTGTTGGTGCATGTTATACTACTTGGCTGCCTTTTCTCCCATATCTATGAATTCCTACTCGTGGACTTTGGTGCTGAGAACCTAATTGTTTCAAAATGGTCAGTGAGAAACTGTCTTAGTTCCAGTCCCCTTAGGCGCAGTTTATCTTTGAAAACTTTCATGAACACGCGATCTCCATCATTGTTTCTTGTTTTTTGGGCTTACTCGTGATCCAGAGTTAGGTGGTGGTTGGAACTGTTGCTGCTGTAGCGCAGTCATTGAAGAAAGCGTTTTTGCGTGCCAGACAGACGTCAAAACAGGGGATGAAGTGTGGGTTGGTTCAAGCTCATCCCATAGGTTCATGTAGAATAACATAACGGTGTGACCAGATTATTCTTTCATATATCTGCCTGTCTCTCTGTCCTACAGGACAGTGTGTCACGTGGGTTACCGACATTAGGATGTGGAATTCAACTGGGGTTGTCAGGGCCTCATGTGCACTTGCTGTCAACCCCATCGCACTTCAGGTGTGAGTTGGTCGATTGGTCTGATGATATCAAGTCATGTGATGGCAAGAATATTTGGATGTCAGGAAAATCGGTTCATAAAACGACCTTTCTACACTCCAACTCCGATTGTGAAGGGGTCTGTCTGAATCACAGGTCTGCCCGGGACAACAAAATGGGCGCTCTGAATCTCAGTCCTTGTTCGAAAGTTTACGGCAAAATCAGCATGGGGTGCATCTCTCCCAGGCCTCTCACTAATTAGGCAGGGTTTATTCCGTCAAGGTATCACTATGTAGACTGATCAGAGTTTAATACGTCCTACCTACAATTACATAAACTTCATATAACTGAATAATGTTCGAATCACGTCATTTTTCTAGGGAAAAATTTCACTCTGTTAACTGGAACCTTAGACAGCTAGATAAATCCGCACACCACCAAATTTATCCCACCTGTGCTTTGTCACTCATGTCCTTCAAGAGTCATCTCTGGAATTTGCGCCTTTTGTCAAATACTCGCATTTGGATACAAATAGGTTTCTACGGGATTCTCTCATTTACAGTGGTATGATGAGCCCTAAGAAGGGTGGAACCGGTTTTGAACTGTTGAAGAGTTTTCAATAATCTTATATGTAATGTATTACGCCTGGACAATTCTCGAAATTGTTGTCCTTTTTATGTAATATGACATCAGTTAGCTGACTGCTGTTGGAACCACTTTGATGCGACCAGAGAACACCTCATTCAACGGCCGGAAAAGAGTCACGCTACAGGCAGTTTTATTCATGTGAAAAATTTGCTTGCTGGCATTTGTCTGCCATACACAGGCATACCTTAAGATAGTGTAGTTCACAGTCAAATGAAATGCGGAAAGCTGCCATTCAAGATGCGGATTTTCGAAGCTCAAACTCATTGTGATAACATCAAAAATATTCGATAAAAAACATTAATTGACTGTTGCAAGCAACGAATCAAATATACTGCAGTTTGAGAGACACTTGAGATCACGTTGAACAAGTTGTATCACGGAAAGGCGGGATCTTGAAGCTTATATCTAGTCACCGGTATAATCAGTAACGTATTTCCCAATATTACCTTCAGGCTACTCGAATCTGTTAGTCCAGTAACTTGTGCTGTTTATACCATTTTTTGGTTTCATCCATCCAGATATTTAGGGATTAATGCTTCCGGAATTTAGGATCCATCTCAAAGTTGTCTAGATTAGGTCAACGCTTGAATTATGCGGCCGAGCTCAGTTGGAAAATTGGTCGCTCCAAGCCGACTAGTTTGTGAGACGGGTTTGTTGGGTTTCCCTCAATTTTTCGCCAGCATGTCACGCCGACAGTGTGGACATCGAACAAAGTAGACTGCAGGAAATTACGAATGTGAATTAGTCCCATACACAGGATATTCACCCCCCCCCCATACGCAGTTCGTTGCTCCAAGCTTTGGAGGCTGGCTGTGGATTTATTTCTGTTAAAAGTAAACATCGATACTCAATCAATGCAGCCGTAAAGACACCCCAGCAGAAGTGGCTCGGGATTTTATCGATCATTTTAAAGGAAGAATTCATATCAATCATGTGACCGGAGTGAATTAAGTGTTTGATAATCGAGGAAGTTGAATTGTGATCGATTGCAGCAAAACTGTAGCCGCTGAATTCTCCCATCACATGTGAGACATGTTTTGCTCCCTTCAATATTCCCGTTGTCACAACCGCAGGTGGATACCTGCATCTGGATTTTGAGAGTTATCCCAGAAACTTTTTGATCGGCGGGGACTGTACGTACGTTGTAATCTTCATTGTGTCGCACGATTGGTTGGCTTGATGGCCGAATATACAATTCTTTCAACGCAACAATATGCAATAGCTATATGCTGAAATAAAGCGAACGGCAGAAAACAATACATCCTTGTGTATTGTGAATAGGTTTTGGTGAGATATGACACCACCAAATCGTTCATGGACTCATGAAATAACCTCGATCTCGGCCAGTCTTCGGGCAAAGTTCAGTTGTTTCGCTCTCCACTCGATGATTGAAAGTGTTATGTACGGTCCGTTGATCGAACCCGGATAAACATGTCACTTCAATAGTCACGTACGAATTCACTGATCACTAAAAGTGCAAGGCCGTGTACCACAGACGAAACGTGCGACAAGTAGCTGGGCAAAGTGGTTTCAAGCACATTCGCAGCTTCTGATGTCAGGTCAGCTTAGAAAGTGTCAAACCCTTTCATATTTTCCGTTCACTATTGTCAAATATTCTAGCAACGTCGGGAAACGCTCGGGAGGACGCTTGGAAATGTTGACATTCCCAAGACTCTGCGTAAATGAGGTTTGGAATTTCGTGTCTGGTAATTCACAACCGCATTTTCGTGTCATCAGTAAACAACCCTTAAATTAAAGACGTCTTCCGCTTCATCAGGACAATCCAAAACAAAATCGCACTAGCCACATTATTGTGTTGTTTTCTGACTCCAGGGCATTGTGTTCGCCCACTTTGTTTAGAGGTTCGGGCAGCCCTAATGAACTGACTGAGTGACGACATTTTTGTCGCGAAACATAGAGGCGTGGAGGACTGCGTTTGCCACAAACGTTTTCCCCTGCCCAGCAGCGAGCTAGCTTTTGTTTTGATGAAACACGTGCATTAGTATTTGTTCCTAATTGGTTGTTCAAGCGAACCACAAGAAGAAGTGACCCCATGTTCTACCTGAGTATACTCACGGAAGGTACCACTGTGAAAATCCGGCATACTGGGCTGAGGCCTATTTACCCTATATTATACAAAATCCTACATGGTTACTAGCTGTCGTGGCTTTCCATTAACCGAAGTGAGGTCAGCTAATCCTGGCTCGAGGATTTTTAGTTTTGTGATCGGTTATCCGCCAACTATGGTATAGAATTGCCCCTGACGTGCAGCAAGTACACTTTTTTGGAATGTTTAGTCAGCTTTATAGTATAAAGTCCGGGGACTGAATCCATGGTATTCGTGCTTGCGAAACTACGTTCCGCCATAGATTGACCGGAGCTTGCATGTTCAACGCTCCTCAATGTCAAGCATCTCTCAAATCACACATCACTTGAGGCTCACGTGTTCTCTTGTTTTTAGCGTCTGAAGCATCACCAGGGAGAAATTCCTGCTGGACAAACCAACCTTATTTCCGCAATGCAAAATAAAAACTCAAGAGATTAAAGCATCCAAGATTTATGTATCTCATCAAAGTGAGCTCTTCAACGTCATTCTCCAAATGGAAGTCTACACAAGCTGCACGGGAAACTCGACGCATATAAACGGTGCACCATTGGAATACATTAGCTGCCACTGCATTTGGCCACGACCCTGTCAAACGAAATTTCGTGAAACATGGAGTGATAAGCGAGGTCAACAAGGGTCATGAAGCAACTTTCAAACATAAAAGTTTCATGTGGCTTGAGTAAGTTCTTTGCGCAAATTTGGCATTTATGGAAACGCCTACTCATTTGACTGGAAGCGATGGGTCAAGCGCTCGCGACGCTCATGACGATGAGGAGGTTTTCAAAGACGACACACAGTCTCAATGTAATGTGTTATACACATAAGATGAACAAAAAACGCTCATATACATACCTATTCCAATCACTAGCAGGTATTTAATGTATCTCATTCCGTCGAGGTGACCAGCGCAGAGATCTAACGTTGTGTATTTAAAATTCGGCACCCTATCGGATGTAAGTAGAGATTTAAAGGGTCAGTATCTTTAGCGAAGTACACGCATTTGCAAACAAATTTGGTTTTGCGAGGGACTCACCTGGAACCCAACTGGATCTCTCGTTTGTGATGTTTCCAGGCAACTGAATGTGCTGCACTAGGCCGCCTCATGTTTCAGTTGCTACGATATTCGAGTTATCGCGGTACATGTATATTCATGCACTACTCATAAGGTTGCTGAAAATTCTTCGACAGCCCACGACCGGTTTCGCCCTTGTTGGGGCTCATCAAGTAGACGCAGTCCCCAAGTTTCCGTCAACCTTATGTTCTACTTGAAACCAAATTAGACTGTTTTCAAGAAATACACTCATTTTCAAATCAATTTGGTTTTGCGAGAGACTCACCTGGAACCCAGCTGGATCTCTCGTTTGTGATGTTTCCAGGTTTCCAGATTTCGGAATTAGCGAAATACATTGGTGCGGAACATTCAGTTACTTAGAAACATTATAAACGAGAGATTCAGCTGGGTTCCAGCTGAGTCTCTCGCAAAACCAAATTTGTTTGCAAATCAGTGTATTTCGCTAATTCCGTGCAATTTGGTTTCAAGTAGAACACAAGGTTGACGGAAACTCGGGGACTGGGCCTACCTGGTTAGTATCTTTCTTTGTGAAAACGATGAGCCGATAAACTGCATGGGCTCCTGTTTAGGTCGTCGTTTTGCTCCAGTTCATCAAACGAAGAATTCAAAGTCCGTGGATTTTAGAAGAATTTTGATGGTTTTCTCCTTTGTCATTGTCAAGTTTCATTCCACTTTGCCTCTCTTCTACTAATATACACTTTCAAACCTGAATGAACATAAAGTTTCTTCATGATAAACGGTTGATAAGGGCACTAAATCTTGCATGCGGTTGAAAGACGATCTAAAAGTAACCCTTTTTTTGTTTAACTGCAAAGAATATTCTGGAAACCAGTCGACAGTTATCCCAGCACTGCAATGATACTCATGCTATTTGCACGAGTCACTACGACAACGCGACAGAATACACCATTGGTAAGAATGTGCACACATTCTGTCGTGTAATCTGTACTTTAAGCATACAGCGTTTGCACATTATAAGACCCGTTAAAATTTCTTCTGGGTTACATGGTCCAGATAGAAATTTCGCCAAATTCCTGTAAAGTTGATTCCAAACGGACTTGTCGAGCAATTTCTGTACCCTATGACTGACAAAAAGGTTAAAAAGTTAATTTCAAAAAAAATCCCCCCATAAATAGTATTCCGGGGCGATCAATTCGTTGGATTGCGTTTGAGAAACATAAGGTGACGGCAAAAATGGTTTGAGATGCGTCTGTTTATTGATTTTAATCAAGGTTTGTATGGTTGCATTTCTACGTACTCGGAAAACTCATCCACCAAAATGCGGCCCAAATGTAGCTATGTTCGAAGGTCAAAAGACATTTTCCCAAAGACCGGCATATTTGTCTCGAAATCTCATAATCTTTCAAGTACTTACCTCACCATATTGGTATCTTCAATGGTCAAGTGTCTTGAAAGCTACCAGCTACAGATATTGATCAATTTGATCAATTTTAGTTCCGCGGCTCATAAACCGTACTCAGAGATGCGTTCACTTTCCTTGTGAAGCGAGAAACACTGCGCTACATTTCAAACACACTGACCTTTAATAAAAGTTTGAACGGACACAAACACATACAATCCTACCAAAACGAAAGAAGTCTATCTATAAATGGTCATCTACTTTTTTCGGCTACACAGCACAATCAACCAGTAAGCAATATAGGCAAACAGTACAACGTGAAGCATTTGCGAATATCCTGAATCACATAGCCTTGAGGTACAGACCAACATTTTTAGGAAAAGCGAGCATTGTAAACCAAAACAGACCCAAATTTCATCGTATGTTCGATACTGAACTCACTGGTTGAAGGCTGGCGGTCATGACAACTGTGTAGCTTTCAGTGTAGACCACTCCAGCTTAAATGTAACATGGTGGGGTCAAACGGTCACACACATCTCCAAGTAATTCCCGTCAAATTTACCTTCTGCCGTAGCTCCGGTCGCAGTGATGGTTAGGTCTACGGAAAAGAAAAAGGTAATGGAAAGAGTAACCTCCCAACAAACTTATCACATTTACAGTAGGCCAAAATCAAAACGGAAATTCAAAACGGGGTTATCTTTGCTGACAAGCAAACAAATAGCGGGCAAATTTTATGACACTGTTGAATGGGGCAACATTTTTGTGCGTGTATTAAAACATACCGAATGAGAAGTGTTCAAATTATATCAGATTTCTGGGGATTGGGTATATAAGCAGTAATGATAGCAATAGTTCACGAAGTAAACTCACCTGTATACTATTTTTTTCACGGAGACTCAACTAAATACCAGCGGAAGTTCTTGTTTATGATATGCTCCTACTGAAAGGGCACCTCAGGATTCAGTTGGTCAGGTATTCGGGACACCGAGGGAAACTACTCACAGTCTCACTGTCGAAGGGCTTTCAGAAACTCTGTGATTAGTTTGCTTAGCTAAAATATGTTCATGGCTGTTTGACTTGTTGTCCGTGGTTCACAACAATCTGTGCAGACACTTGGTAGACGTCCCATTTCTATGTATATTGTAGAAACTAGCAGTGAGAAACTTAAACTACCTTGGATTGTTGATAATTTAAAGTTAATTTTTTCATAATATTTCAGCTCTAAATTGCAAAACGTGTGGTAAATTGCAAAATAGTCAAATGTACATTCAATTCTTAAATTGGTTGATCCACCAAGATCAAGTTTGTGAAATGCACCTGGTGAACTCAGTCAATTTTCTCAGATGGAAAACGGAACTACTATCCGCATCTTCAAGCATAAAATGGGGAAAGTTTAAAAATTTCAACTAACTCGGGTAATACTCACCTGATTGAAATTTAATATGGACGCCAAACGTTGTCCCTCTCTTTAGATTGCAGATGCCATCCTCAAAACTGCATCCATTAACGTCCACTGACAACGGCTTCACAAATACTGAGCCTGTATATTGGAAGGGAATCAACGGACCGGATTATGAATTTTGAAGTTAGCGTGTGTGAATTATTCGAGCCGTCTTACGAATACTAGGTGTATAAAGCCCATATTATAATAAGCCTATAATTTTAACTTAGTATACTATAATGTATAACGGTATACAATAATTATTAGATTCTAAATGAATACACAAAGCGAAATTTCGCAATTCGGTGGTCCCCGAGTCAGGGTTCGACGGGAGTACCGTTTTTGTCCCTGCCGTGCTTCTGGACAGTCACACAGAATAGACTAGGTGGGTAGTTTACACAGCGTTGTGCATGCATCTGGTTCCCCAAGTGAGGCGTTGCTTGGAGAGATTTTGTACGCTCAAGATTCCACACACAACTCTCACACTCAAGATGAGACATCGAAATTTTGTGATCTAAGGCGTACAGTGAGGACAGGAAGCCCACTCATGGTGGTGACAGAGAGAGCATAGTTGAACTTCATATATAGGCAGTCTCGATCCGGACGCTCCGGGCAGCTACAGTTGGGTGATTATATCATGCTTCATGTACTCTCATGTACTTCCCGAAAACCCGTAACATCGAGAAGCAAATCTCTCCAGAGAGCAAATAGACTGTCCAGTTAACCTGATGACCATCTATAGGAATTTTGATGAAGGACAGTAAGCACAATACCCACCAGAATTTGTTCAGAATTTCTGGGTGCAACAGGAGTTGAAACTCACAGAAAAGACAGCCCTGTAAAGGAGTACACACTAGATTTTCAAAACGAATTTCGGATCCAAAACTATTTCATTGCTATTGATGGAGACGATCCTGATGTTTGTCGCAAAATACTGGTGTTCTACGGCATATCGTGCAATAAACGAGGCGCATCGTAGAAACAATAATTGCAAAATATCATGAAAACCTCCAGCCGACTCCGAAAGATACATAAGTGGATGGTCCAAGGGAAAACACGTAGGTTTCACTAATTCCTCAAACATGCGCAGCCGCAACCAAAAACATATGGAGAAATTCCCCTCACAATAAAACACTATTCGGGTAACACATAATACCCTCGGACAGCTAACGTTACATTACACAACAAGGTACGGTCTGAAATGCTCCCACTACAGCCTGCATAATCATATCGAAATTCTTGCACAGATTACGATGAGACAACGAAAACGGAAAGTGCGCCAAGTTTCGCATAGAACATAGAACATTCACGCGCATAAATTCTCAGGGAAATTATTACTCATAGCACCGTCAAATTGGGTTGCGGAATGTGGTCACTAAAACACGCGTTCCAGTCACACGCTTTTCTGGCCGAATTCAGCAAGAATTACCAAACAAGGCGAATCGTCACCCAAGCGGTCACCTCCCCCCATAAGAACCGATGTTCCAGAGGACTGTGATTGTTCCGTGGAATTTTCAGTTTGCTCGTAGTCCTTCAGTAAAGAGGAAACATGACGGAGCAAATTATCATCGCTCAGGATATAACATTTGTGGGATAACGCATTTGGGAAATACACTTGAAACCTACCACAATCGGAGAATTCTACGGTGTCCGAAAAGACCGACGTATACATGAAACTGAAAAGTAACGAGTGGAAAAGCTGCATGCTGTATGAGGTGGTTGATCACAAGCTTATTTTGTGAAATCTCTTCTACTCTATTTATACGGGTCCCATCTATGAAGTCATGAAAAAAGTCGGATTTTCCAGGCAAAACCTGACTTGACAAACTTTAACACTTCACTCGCAAAATCAAACCTAAACACATGACCGTATGCTAATCGCTGCCACGTGCAAACATCGCATTTTCGAGGTAGACGCCCCTCATACCCGTCACACGGACGCGCCACGAACGTACCTTGGAAATGGTAACGGCGTGCAAGATGCACATGTGAGGATGCACATGTGGAAGGACTACAACGGCAAACTACTTGGATCTGATCAGTTATCAGCCCACTTCACAGGGGTGACAGGTGGGTGGCAGTCTGGAAGTGATCATGTCGCAAACACTACCGACTAGGACGTCCAAGTTGGCAACCAAAATGGAACCTCCTGATTTGATGACCATAAGTTATCCGAATTCGCAACTACTGTGCTTCAGTTGAGGGCAGGCACTAAATAAAATATCAGTATACAAATTTCAAAACGCAGTCTGGCTGCTCCACATTATTGCACAAAATTTAGAAAACCTCCGTGCATCGAGCAAACGGTTGGTTTATTTATTTGTGCATTCCAAGCGTACAATCGTTGGTAATCGTACCCTGTGATAATTTGCGCGAAATTTCACCTCGCGTGAGCTGTACGGAGCACAAAACTATGATTTCCAAAAATATTGCGGAGATGACTGAACGGCAAATGGGA
Source organism: Opisthorchis felineus (assembly GCA_004794785.1). NCBI lineage: Eukaryota > Metazoa > Platyhelminthes > Trematoda > Opisthorchiida > Opisthorchiidae > Opisthorchis > Opisthorchis felineus. The sequence continues at coordinate 304,438 of SJOL01007141.1, forward strand.
TGTCACGAATTTCTCTCGTACACTAGGGAATAAACTGTTTTCTTGCAAGCAACACAACGAAAAATGACTTGGTCCCTGATTGCCTGGTTGAGGAATAGTCCAATTGTTTGCATGAACGCCTGGTAATTCATGGCTGTGACTGGACACAAACTCGCTGAACCGATCGAATGATAGTTGGATGTGGTCGAGATCGCTAGTCCTAAATAGCAGCGAGTGCGAGGCGCGAGCAAAACACTCAAACGTCAAATAATCAGGAGCCTAAGGAAAGTCCAATAGCTTTGATGGGCAATAAAAGCTTTGGAGATGGGGATGTTTTTTGGCACCGCAGACAGCCTTGTCTTTCATTCCAAGCGTTTAATGGCGCTAAAAGTACAAATTGACCAATTTCAAAGTCCATCCCGTGAACTTCCGAAAGTGTACTGCTGGTCAAGCAATTAATACCAAACAGGCAAACTGCCATTGGGTCAACGAATAAATGAATAAATAAATAAATAAATAAATAAATAAATAAATAAATGCTAATAGCAGTTTATTTAACTGAATGTCCTTATGGTTTTGGGTTCACCTTAGAATTCTAGACGATGCTTCTGTTCAAATGGAACAGTTGTACTAACTTTTCTAAGCCAAAAAAATCTAATCAGTTTATTCAATAAAAGTATTGGCGTTTGGTTAACTCATTCAGATATGTTTGACCAAAACCTCTACTGAGCAAGAAACTGATACTTAAATAAGTTCAGTGAAAGAGAATGGAGTTTAGAGGGAAAGAAACAGCGAATGACTTTACCCCCTCAGAAAAGCAAAACCGCACAATTTATTTCAAAAAATTCTATGGACTTTGGAAAGTGAATTTGTACACCCCAATTTATCTCCGTGTTTTGGCTTATTTTGTTTGGTTAGTTTACTAATCCAACCTATAATCTTTCAGCCGCTGTATTCTAGTACCTATTTCAACCTTGATTCGAAAATCGGTTGTGGGATAATCTCACACAACAGAATACTACATTGTCCTCTGTTTAAACGGCTCGCTAATGAATTGGAGACTTGCGCAACATCAGGCAAGTAGATCAGCACGAAAACTTGAGAAGACTGAAGAACAGTTCATCAAATTTATCTTGGGAACATTTTTAATCCTTGAAAAATGTCAATTTCAATTCGGAAAAAGAAAAAAGGAAACTGGGTTCAACTGTTGGTTCAGTCGACCTAGCTGAGGGAAACCCGACTTGGAATTACGACGAGGCTGCCAATGACCACCAAGAAATCTTGATTGTAAGCACTTTGTTGCACTAAACCTTTCCGATTTGCACGGTTCAGCATTCTCTTGAAATACGAACGACGAAGAACAACGGTTGTAAATTGAATGAAGCAAATCGTGAAGCGCAACCACGGTTTTACAGGCACTTTTCAAAACATCAAAGTCGACCGTGTCCTGAGGCAAACAACACATAGATCCCAGTTATTTCTTGTGGAAATTCTTTTGGTAGACAGCAACTGCTAGAGTGTGGTCGTTTCACGCGTGTACGAATAATGCTCGGTCTACCAAAAGTCAATGACTGTTGTGTGGAAGTGCTCTGAAGGTACACTTCAAGTCGGGTAGGGTGGACAAGATAATGATCAGAGAATCGGCCGCATATCAGCATACTATATTTGATATATCAGTCATAGTCATAACATGACAGTCGTCCATGCAAACATTTGGACTATCCCTCAAGCAGGCAATCAGGGACCAAATCATTTTTCGTTGTGTTGCTTGAGAACAGCTTACTCATAGTTTTGTGCTCCGTACAGCTCACGCGAGGTGAAATTTCGCGCAAATTATCACAGGGTACGATTACCAACGATTGTACGCTTGGAATGCACAAATAAATAAACCAACCGTTTGCTCGATGCACGGAGGTTTTCTAAATTTTGTGCAATAATGTGGAGCAGCCAGACTGCGTTTTGAAATTTGTATACTGATATTTTATTTAGTGCCTGCCCTCAACTGAAGCACAGTAGTTGCGAATTCGGATAACTTATGGTCATCAAATCGGGAGGTTCCATTTTGGTTGCCAACTTGGACGTCCTAGTCGGTAGTGTTTGCGACATGATCACTTCCAGACTGCCACCCACCTGTCACCCCTGTGAAGTGGGCTGATAACTGATCAGATCCAAGTAGTTTGCCGTTGTAGTCCTTCCACATGTGCATCCTCACATGTGCATCTTGCACGCCGTTACCATTTCCAAGGTACGTTCGTGGCGCGTCCGTGTGACGGGTATGAGGGGCGTCTACCTCGAAAATGCGATGTTTGCACGTGGCAGCGATTAGCATACGGTCATGTGTTTGGGTTTGATTTTGCGAGTGAAGTGTTAAAGTTTGTCAAGTCAAGTTTTGCCTGGAAAATCCGACTTTTTTCACGACTTCATAGATGGGACCCGTATAAATAGAGTAGAAGAGATTTCACAAAATAAGCTTGTGATCAACCACCTCATACAGCATGCAGCTTTTCCACTCGTTACTTTTCAGTTTCATGTATACGTCGGTCTTTTCGGACACCGTAGAATTCTCCGATTGTGGTAGGTTTCAAGTGTATTTCCCAAATGCGTTATCCCACAAATGTTATATCCTGAGCGATGATAATTTGCTCCGTCATGTTTCCTCTTTACTGAAGGACTACGAGCAAACTGAAAATTCCACGGAACAATCACAGTCCTCTGGAACATCGGTTCTTATGGGGGGAGGTGACCGCTTGGGTGACGATTCGCCTTGTTTGATAATTCTTGCTGAATTCGGCCAGAAAAGCGTGTGACTGGAACGCGTGTTTTAGTGACCACATTCCGCAACCCAATTTGACGGTGCTATGAGTAATAATTTCCCTGAGAATTTATGCGCGTGAATGTTCTATGTTCTATGCGAAACTTGGCGCACTTTCCGTTTTCGTTGTCTCATCGTAATCTGTGCAAGAATTTCGATATGATTATGCAGGCTGTAGTGGGAGCATTTCAGACCGTACCTTGTTGTGTAATGTAACGTTAGCTGTCCGAGGGTATTATGTGTTACCCGAATAGTGTTTTATTGTGAGGCGAATTTCTCCATATGTTTTTAGTTGCGGCTGCGCATGTTTGAGGAATTAGTAAAACCTACGTGTTTTCACTTGGACCATCCACTTATGTATCGTTCGGAGTCGGCTGGAGGTTTTCATGATATTTTGCAATTATTGTTTCTACGATGCGCCTCGTTTATTGCACGATATGCCGTAGAACACCAGTATTTTGCGACAAACATCAGGATCGTCTCCATCAATAGCAATGAAATAGTTTTGGATCCGAAATTCGTTTTGAAATCTAGTGTCAATGGCCTTACTCTTGAAGTATGTGGCGAGTATAAATACAGTAGAACGGCTTTCAGGAAAGGAGCCTGGACTTATCCTCTGCATAGAAATTTCGCTTTTGCCAGTTTTTGGCTTGTAGTGTGATGCGTATATTGCTCGCTGTAATATTTCTCCAGTGTTTTCTATTTGTGCTAGATTTCCACCGTGGTCCCTGTTTCCTTATATCAGACATCTCTGAGACGATGGTTCGATTTAACTTCTATCCCGGGACGGAATATTTCAGCAGATAGTGACGCAACGTCTCTCTCCGTGACAAGCACTACTTCCCCGCTCATTCGGGGAACAAGGACGCACTTGGATTCTAGGAAAAACGCTTGTGGTGATATCAGTAGTTCACGCCTTTCCTTTTCAGGACAAACATGTCGTCACTCTTCAAATGCACTTATTTGCATACCAATTTGGTTTTGACGGGAGACTCCCCTGGAACCCAACTGAATCTCTCGTTTATTATGTCGTCACTCTATCAGTTCACCAGGGCTGTCGGAACCTCTAGACAGGGCGGGCCAATGGCATGCCATGGAGTCACCGAGCAAAACAATTATGTGGTCCGTACGAAGTACTTTTCGGTAATCCTGACAAAGCGGGATGTGCCTCCGTGTGCGAAGTCTTTTAACGATAGACACAATCAAAGTGGCTGCGAACTATAAGACGAGAAAACAGAAGCTCCATTTGTACACAGACTTCTGGGAGTTCTCCCGCCCTTTCCTGGACTTTGTTTAAACATTTCAGATTTATGAACTAACTCTGTAAATTCCAGGAAGGTCAGATTACTGAAGATTATCCCAGAATACCTGAGATCTTCCGATATCCTCAAAACTCTACGAAACGTCGACCAGCTAGCCTTGGATGAAGGTCAAACAGTGCCCTTCAAAATATAGCGCACTCGCTTGTTTGCAATAAGGCTGTTGTGTTCCTTGTCGGCGGGTCTTTTTCTGGCACTAAGACACTAAAACGGAGACAGAAGTCAGACATGACAACAAGCCGTCTTAATAACTTCTAAATCAACCTTCCTCCAGTACAGCGCGGCGCTTTAAAACAATTTGACCCGCTACTACTCACACGCTTCCTCTTTAGTATAGGTCATCACACTGGTATCGGCTATCGAATTCGCGCGCGACCGGTAAGGTGACATTTTTGACTGAGGCCGATTAACGAACCATACACGTTGATTTCAATCGTTGAGTGGATTTTCAGACAAGCAAGTCTTGATTATATCGAGAACTGCCGAGATCTCGTCTCTTTAAAGAGTCTGCGGACACTGAGATCTCACCGAAAAACAGAGAAATATTTTCATGAAGGAAACTACTCACAAGGTTGCTGAAAACTCTTCGACAGCCCACGACCGGTTTCGCCCTTCTTGGGGCTCATCAGGTAGGCGCAGTCCCCGAGTTTCCGTCAACCTTATGTTCTACTTGAACCCAAATTGGACTGATTTGGACAAATACACTCATTTGCAAATCAATTTGGTTTTCACGGGAGACTCAAGTTGAAGAACATCATAAACGAGAGACTCACTTGAGTCTCCCGTGAAAACCAAATTGATTTGCAAATGAGTGTATTTGTAGAGAAATATTTTATTCGGCAGATTGCTTTGTTTTAGCTGCTTTGAAGATAGGTGTGTCAAGAAATTGTGAACATGTTCTTCTAGTGAACTCATTGAGTATCACAATGACGATTCTTATGGAAAATAATAAGCATACCATTGTCATCGATGAAAACGTCTCGAGAAGTACTCCCCACATCAAATTCTGTTTAGTAAGTAACCTGTATTTGCGTTGAAGGGATTGTTAGGATAATCGAATGCAGGCCTAAAACGTCTGCAAAATAACACATGCCCTAATGTTTCTTATGTGTTGTGGGACAGAGCTACCGGAACAGTCTTACTGCTGCCCATTAGGTCAGACCGTCAGACCCCTGATTCATTCCGATCAGGTAATTCTTCCTTTAAAACGATTACGACTAGCTCACGTGATTGTTGACTTTTCCTGAGGACACAAATATGATCGGATGAGATCCGAGTCAATGTGTTGGAATGTACTTGGCTGCAAAGCTGCGTTTGCCCTGGTCTCTCTGTTCGAGGCTGTAGAGTGTCCAGCGACGTCTGTCAGCTGATTTCCTCCTTTTAATGTGGAATTTCTAGCTACATGTCGTATATCTGCCTGCATCTCACATGTTACAATTTTGCGGTGATTAAGAATGAACTAAAAAATGTACAGTCTCGCTGAAACTCTGTCCTTTGGGTATCACTATTCGGATCTGTGAATGAAACTTTGTTTTACAAACGTAGCCTGTTGAACACTGAGTGTTCTGGTGCCATGATCCAATTGGGTGGAGACAAACAGACCGCTGTTTCAGTGCCCAATTTTTAGTGCGTACATCTAATGGTCAAATAAAACTGTTTAAATGTACTTGACGACTACACTCATATCAAAATCGACCATTAACATTGTTCACATTGTATACTGCGGTGCTGAACTTCGAGCCGTCTGTCAGTGGTACATTTTTGAACGCACCACGCAAATACTCTCTATGTGATGTAATAATTTCACTCAGCAACCATAGTTCCCGGTGCCCGATTGACTGGAAGCTCACGGTCAAGCTAGAAGTTCGTAGAGTAACTTTGATCTTTATTGGAAGGATCAGAATTGCTGAATCAAAGTTTGACAAATACACTCATTCATATGCCAATTTGGTTCACACGATAGACTCACCTGAACTCCAGCTGTGTCTCTCATTTGTGATATGCAAATATATTGCGATACTTCGACTATCGTACCAACTGAAACATGAGGCGGCAGCCTTTTTGAAACCCATTAAGTTGGTATGCAAATGAGCGTTTTTGTCCAATTTCGTACAGTTGTGGTTTGAGTGTAATGTAAGGCTGACGACAGAAACTCGGGGACTGCGCCTACCTGGTGAGCCCCAAGAAGGGCGAAACCGGTCGTGGGCTGTCGAAGAGTTTTCAGCAACTCTGTGAGTAGCTACCTTTATGAAAACTCAACTCTCGTTCTGCATATCGAACAGATGCAAAACAAAAGTTTTTCCTACAATGGCTCGGTTAGTCCTCCTAGATTTCGGCGAAATTTTATCCAGTGAAGTTCATCCTATCACTCACCTGATGACATGTAAATGGGTTCCAATATTTCGATTTCTTCTACTAATTCCTTATCATTACATATTCCGATTCAATTGGAAAAAATGCCGCACTGCATTCTAATGAAATCGTAAGATCTCATCGTCCGGTCGATTGTGGCGATGGCTGGAATCTACTGAATACTTAATTCAGGTCACATGATAATTTTATTCCTAACTTGGACACTGGCGTTTTCTGTCAGCAGCCGTATGAAAAATTCTTAAAATCCAGTCCAGAGCAATTGACTAGATGCAGTTTGGACAAACATATTGACAGTCTTCCACCTGAGGGCGGTGAATCTTTGGATCTGAGGAAACAGGCTTCGTCTATCAAGAGGGTATATCAATAGAACAGCCAGCGTCAACTTTAAAAAAATTATTCTCTGTTAATAGGCCTTACATTGTCCCAACTACGCTTGACGAATACATCATTCAGCGGCCTCTACTGACATGCACTGCTGATGAGGACAAGTGTAACACACCAAGGTTTTTTCTACGCTGCATTTTCGCTGCATCTTTGGTTCATTCAGTTCTATGACTTCGAATGTCTTCGAATCTTACAACGCAGGACTTTTGTTCTCATGCAAATCGAATTCAAGATCAACTTCCGCATAGGACTTTTGTTTCGATTTGTCAGATTAGCTCCAAACGTTTACAGAGGGAACAGAGGTTTTCTTCAAAGTTACTTCAAAAACGTATGTTTCCACTGCACTTTTGGGTACAAACTGAAACCGGTTTGTAACATATTTACGAGTAATTTAATGCCTCAGGCAGCTGATTCTATCATGTGATTGACGTTCACATATCTATAGAGTCCTTCAGTCAAACGATTAATGAGCAATTTAGGTTTGGTTTCCTTCAGGATTTTGAGAGTAAACTCGAGCAAATCATGCAAATGGGTAATCTTGACTAACAAAAACTACAGAGAGTCTGATCGTCGTAGATAGTATTATTCTGCTATTAAGTCAAACCAAAAAATGCCTATGGACATTTTCTGTCTTTATTCTGTAAAAATAATTTGCTAAAAAATTCACGACTGACCTTACCAAACGCTTGGCGATGCCTCTGAAAGACTCCATTCTAAAGTCACTGATCTCCTCAGACCCTATCGATCACGTCTGGACATCTGGAATGACAACATATCACGTTCTGTCTATGTAACATCATTTCCATCCAAGAGTTATTCAGCGCGGAGTGCTCCCTGTGAAAATATTAAGTGAAAAAATTTGACAGTTGAGGGAGTCGCCCTTCGTGGGAAAATATTCTCAGGATGTGCATAAACCTTGGTTTGAAAACATTGGTGAGAGCGTCGGTGTTCTGGAGAACACAATGCTTTGAAGCTTCATTACTGAGTTCGGTGTCTTCACACTGAATAATATAGTAAAATGTACTCGGTTGGGAATATTCTGGTGTCATCCATTTCCAGGCCAGCAGTTTCCAAAGGTCAACTTTCACCCCTCTAAATAGCTTGCTTCCAATTTCCATCACGCCTCTTATTGCAGTCAGCTTTAGGGGCTCAACTGTTATAAAGAGTTTCTTAATTTTCTAAGCTCAAAAGTGAAATCGTTTTTTGATCAAATTTAATGATGTTTTATGTACGAATCAATATGAATGCAAACTTTTAAACTGAAGTTTATTCCTGTCAGTGAGGCCACTCCATGCTAAAATGTCAAGAAGCGCTCTACAACTGTTTCATCCATTTAGGGATCGTCAGCACCGTGCACCAAATGAGTCTCAGAGAGTTGAGGAACCTCGAACTTCCCACTAGTGACAGAAAGCTTAATCCTTTGGTCTCGACCGCCTGAACAACCATATGATTAGCTCTCACTTAGACAGGACGTATCGCCGCTCGTCTTTCGATAACGAAAGCCACATCACGTGGTCACGTATTGACTGGCTTCTTGAGTAAGGACTTCTCAGATGGAAGTTCCACTCGTCGTGTTAACGTATTCTTCCTCCGGGTCATTTATAGATTAATCATAAGCAAAACGAATGCCAAAGTGTCAGTCAAGTCTATCCTTGTGTTGAAACTAAACTCTCTCAAACGGTGTCAAAAACTATCGTTCTGGACCTACGCATAATTTAGACGAGTGTGCACTGAGTACACGAACGAGAAACTGACTTCCCTTCTCTCCCATTTTTTTGGATGCGTCAGAAAGGCGAGAACTGATTATATAGTGTACATAAGGGGGTATTTAAGGGAACCGAATAAAAGTTCATGAGAGACGTGTTGTCGTTTCTACGCGATGTTGTTGTGTAACTGAGTTGCATCCAAATGACAGATAAAGGTGTGACGAGAAGTCGGTAAATCTCCAACATGATGCGAGCTGACGTTTGGAGCCAACACACTGTAGAGGGTGCTCGAGGAATTCTCAGTGGACTTTTTTCGGCAGAGATCCCATCAAACTGTTAACTGTGCCACAAAAACAAAAACGACCGTAGAATCAAAGAGATGGTTTCACGAAGAGAGCAGACGTAAGGCACATCATGTTCGGACCCGTGCGCATAAATAAAAGTTGATGTCGCATCAAAAAACTTTATTTGTTTTGAAAAAGCAGCAAAGGGGAATGATGACCCTTCTACTGATGAAACAGCGGATACTACTGATGAGATATGCGAGTAGTATGTGGTTTTCTCGTAACTCCGCCTCGCGTCTAATGGAAGGTGGGGTTTATTACGGAACTTATTGAACTGCTCTGCAGCGTTCGTTTACTATTACATGATAGTCAATGAATATCCACGAAAGTTCAAGAAGTCGCGTGAGGATGCTCAGTTTTTAAAAACAAGGCTCGTATGAGATGTTTACTTTCCTGTCCAATAGTTTGTGACTGTTTAGTTGGTGTTTGCTGATATACGACTTCGCGGCGAAGGGCTTTTCTCCTAACCTTGTAGCATGAGGATATTAGGTGAATTTGGTTCATGCTTAAGTGCCGATAAGCACTGGACATCTGGTCCATCCGTATTGGGAACCATCAGCAGTGAGCATCTCACGAAACTTCAGGATGTCTCAAACCCGCGATCTACCTGCTAGTAGTTTGGGCACTTAACCTTTCAGTCACCAGAATCTGACCAGTAGTGTGATTCGCTCGCAGTTGGACAGGATTTAGTGGCATTTATCTATCAAACACGGAATGAAAAAAATCGTCCAGCTGTAACACCCTTTTGGTACCTAGCTGCCATGCCACCCGAAGGAAGCATGAGGGCTGGGATACTGCCAGGTTGCCCAAACCTAGACAGGGGAAGTCGAGCGGCAGAGACCAAGTTGGAACCATGGACCTTCTGGTCAGTAAATTCGCGCTCTAACCACTAAGATATCTCGCCCCAAATCACTAAATGGTTTTAGATGTGCCCGCGTATTGTTACCAAAACTTAGCTCTGAATGACGAAAGCTCAGAATTGGCGCAGTATATATTGTTCATTCTCATCTATTCAATATGCAGAGCTGTACGAGATCATGGTTTATTACGACATCAATGTCTTTTGGGCTATCTTCTACCCGTGAATATCGTTGTATGCGAGTACTTTTCAAGCTTCCAAGCTCGTTTTCCTCCCATGTGTGTCATCATCGGCCCATTTCATGTTCATTGTGTGGGCAGCATAAAGATAAGTTCTAAAAAAAACCAACGATTTGTGAATCTACATCACTGGGCATTTCTAAAAGGTGTTCATTTGACGCGCAGAGTCCTATCAGAAAGAGAGAGAGTATTATCAGAGATATTATCAGTGATCTCTTGGAGCTCCGGTTTAGGGTAGAAACACGGGTGAAAACTTGTGACTTCAAAGTTAGACAAGACCGTTCGTGCAATGCGAACGACAGTCACCTGGTTGTAGTATTTTTGTACTACCATGACAGCATTTCGACCTAAAACAAAATAGGATCCACATAAATGCCAACAGCTACATGCTTCTTCAGTCGCCCATTTGTGTCTTTGAACCAGTCGTCTGACTTGCCGAGTACAAGAATGCGGATAAGTAAAAACTAGTTGACATCTGTTTTCTTTCTTTATTGTCATTTCCCCAAAAACGGACTTGCGTAGTTCCCAGGAAACTCACTTTCTGGATCTGTTCACGCAGCCGACAACTGATTTGCCTAAAGAACTAATAAAACCACTCGAGACACCGATATTCAGCAACATAACATCCAACGAAATGGAACATAACAGGACACCACACAGATCCGCCGCAGCACGTCCGCTCCTCGAAGGTCACCCGATTTACCCACCCAACTTGTAAGCGAATCGGCAAACAAGCTGATTATTTGCCGCTGGGCATTTGCCGTATATCTAAAGCATACTTGTAAGAGCCAAGGGCTCGCATTACCTTTGTTTGAATTGACTCTACCTGCTACGCACTCGGGAAGAAGTGTTGGCGTTGGTGAAGCTCTCGGTTTTAGAGGTGAAGCTTCCATACTTGCCTGGAATCCCAAGTAGTATTTATACCGCTCGTTCGTCAAATTTTATGGGAAATTTTACTGGTCGATCAGTGATTTGGCCTACTTTATCATCAGATCTAACGATGGAAGTGAATCACCTCTATTGTTTTGTACTACCCACAGGTTCCTCCTCAGTAGCACTGGATTCAGATACTGTGGACACCATCGGTCTATTTGTCATCCCAAAACCCCCTTGGCTGCTGTGATTAGGCATGAATGACGGGGCTGCTTTCCTGACCGTCCACCTTTCTAAAACACTGACGTCAATGCACATCGTGGTCTTTTTTACTGCTAACTTTCGAAAGTTTTCCAAGAAAACCTAATAAAAATTCCTTGGTTAACCTTCTGAATTCAAATGTCCATAAAATAAACGAGACTGACAAAGCAGGCAACATGAAGAATGAAATGATGCATTCTCGGAAGACGACAGAAATCAAGAAGTGACAGATGCCACCATGTGTGAGGCCTGGAAAGACAATATATAGAACAGTCAAAAGAACACAGTGGGATTTATGAAGTTTACCTTTGCGAGACATTACATCACCTGGGGTACTGCGCAAAATTAAACCCAAAACTATTCAAGATGTCATTCCAAACAATTTCTTAGCAAGACTACAGAAACTTGACGTAGTGAGAATACTCCATAAACGGAGAAGACTACAGTAGAAGAAAGTATTCATAGAATGTTCCATCTCGTGCACGAAATAGGATCCAGTGGGACCGGTTGTGTCTACAGAAATAAGCAAATTGACTAGACAACGCGGACCAGTGACTTGACCACATTAATTACACTGAATGTGTGAAACTTCCTTCTGAGAAGTCATCACTCGAGCAACCAGTCAGTCAGTACGTGACCACGCGATGTGGCTTCCGTTATCGAAAGATGAGTGATGCTATGTTCTGTCTAAGTGAGAGCTAATCACACGGCTGATCAGCCATTCGTGGCCGGACAGTTAGGGGTTCGAACGCTGGCCGGTAGGTCGCGGGTTCAAAACTTCCCGAGTCTTGTGAGATACATACAGCTGGTGATTCCCAACAGGTGTACAGTGCTTCTCGGTTCTTCAGTATAGACTGGCTCCACGGACAGAATGAGATCTCTATCGAATATTTCCGAATCTTCTCTCATCACCATGAATAACGGTTCAGTTCAGTTCAGTAATGCGACTGCTTCGGATGTAGTCAAAATAGTCGTTGGATCGATACTGGTCAATGTGTTCGGTTTTCAGTAGATGACTTGAAACCACTAGCTCGGATTGATTTGGTGACCGGTATCCATCACACGTGACAGATCGATCTTTTGGCTGAACAATTAAGGCCAATGATTTTTCAGCAGGAGAGATCCTCATTCCCTTATAAATATTTGTGGCCACACTGACCATGGCTATACTGTGACAGATGAAACCAGCACAGTCATCATCCTATCACAAACAACATTTGCTAAACTGCTCCTTCTTAGATTTCACCTTAGTTAAAGGGCTGGTTCTTTAAAACAGTTTAAAAAATCGGCCATAATTTTTGGCTCTGCTACTTGCCGTTTTTTGGTCCAATTAATTTGGTTATCCATGACGCTACAGGAAGGCAGGGACCGATCGGCTGCAGCATATCTGCAAGAAGTTGAGCTGTATCACGTACTCAGAACAGAGCACTAAAGCAGCAGGGGGAAAATGTTGGTCTACAATGGTCTCAACATTCCCCAAATCTTCGACATTCAAAACCTGCCAAAGAAAGCTCGGTCTCACACGCAATTTACTCGTTGCCAGCATTTTCACGTGGAAATGCCATGAAATGTCAACACGAGATGAAAACGACTTCCGTCAAATTGAATTTCTGACTGAACAACGCTTTATCCAGTCTAATTGCTAGTTAATCACAGTTCTGATCAGCCGCTCGAGGCCGAACGTTTAAGTGTTCAAACTGCTAGGTCGAGTGTTCGAAACTCTGAAGTTCGTGAGATGCGCACTGCTGATGAGAATGAGGCAGCTGTACAGAGCTTCTTGGATTTTCAGCATGTATTCATTTCACTTACAGGACTCCATATCTCCATTGCTTGCCCTCGGAAGCTGTGGGAGTGCGTTGAGGGTTTTTCCCCTAGTACGCCATCACGTTTCCATTTTTACCGTCATTCTGTACCACGGCTCCGTTCGATTTGGATATAAGGCAGTCAGTCAAACACAGGTGACTGTTGCTGGTACCAACGATAACGATGCTAATGTAGTTGCTGATGGTTATGACGGTCATAAGGATGATGATGCTGTGGATGTCTATGATGATCGTGATGGTGTATGTGTGTGTATGTATTTGCCTGACGGAACCGTATTGAAGTCATATGTAATGGAAGAGAATGTTGGTAGCTTAGATTGTAATGATGGCCGTTGGCAATCAAATCGCCTAGCTCAGCGAACAGACCAGTGGCCAGAAATCTTATAATTACAGTGTGTACCTCTATAATTTTGGATGGCTCATTTACTAGGACAATGATGATATCGATAAGCATCGAGACGTACGTTTTCAGTAGTTGTAAGAAAATGACCTTTTCCGTGAGCCAGAAAAAATTCTCGAATTCATCATACATCATATTGGAAATTACTCTGACTTGTAGGTTTTGTCGTTGCTGTTGCATCATCAGTTTAGGTGTATGAGACATTTTATCGACAGCAAATCGTCCTGTTGACATGACTGCCTTTTGGTGTGGTTGAAGTCTGACCTACAGACTGACAAATCAACTACTCCAATATTTCAAAACGCTTCCTTCCAGTTCAAGCTGAGATAGTTTGTCAGTTGTTCAGAATACAGGTATGCAGAACAACAGTTACGTCAATTTACGAGGACTCCAGCGATTTTCCTCCTGTCAGAAAGAACCGCAGCCGAAAATCATCAGCTGCCTTCCCCGAAATCTCACCTTACTGTGAACCAATGGAACGTAACCTTTTTGTTCGTTTATCTTTGACTACTAATGAGTAGTACGAAACGCAAGAGATAACTCCGGCCGCTTGGTTGGCTGATGTGTTCTGTGTACAGTTGGCATGTTTGTGTCAGGCGTTTATTACCGAAACAGTAGTGATTATGACGGGTCAGATCCCAGGGCAGATTCAGGCACTGGATTTCTTATCTCCCTGCTCCTTACTAGAAGCAGAGATAGAAAGTTGAATGAGTGGAAAGTTTCACTCAAGTTATTCATCAAACTTGGAAGTCTAGCGTTCCACGGCGAATGATGAACACTGACAGAAAGGCGAGGTAGTTCTCCAAAACCTATCTAAGCGATGAAATACAACTCATATGCGTTTTGGGGAAGCGCGTTAATCGACATATTACATTTAGAAATTGGAAACCAGTCTCAAGGAAACTTCTATACTAGTATTCACATTTAGAACTGCTGTAGTTCAACTGCATATGGTGAACAATATCTAGACAATTGGAGAAAAACGAAGGTCCCATTTCGAATGAGGTTCCAACATGTATTAGTGTCGTTCTTGGTAAATGCGTCAATATCCTATCCTAGCTTCTGCCTAAAAGGAGACATCATGAGTGAGTTTGAACATCTGGTTTTCTCCCAAAAAACTGAAGCAATAAAGGGCGATGTACACTTCGAAAACCCGTGAACCTGACAATGGCAAGCCGATTCGGGTTAGGAACCTAGCTCAATAATGTGGAAAACCTCCCACTATTATGTACTATCACTGCTGCCTAAAGAGTTTTTAGACAACCTGAGATGTCTCAGGAAAAGCGGCCAGTCGCTTCATCTATCACCGGATAATGGAGGCAGGATGGTCCAGTTAGGCCAACCGGCTTACGCTGAAAAACGAAGGTACTTAGTGGGTGCGCAACAAGAAGTCGAGGTTCGGAAAACCGAAAGAATGATTAGTGATTGTTTAAAACAACTATATCAGTAAGAAGTTAAGGATAGGGACGCACTACGTCATGTATGTATGGACAGCAAAACCAGATAAGGCCAATGCGACGTTACAACATATAAAGACGATAACTGGATCTTCATACCACAAATTTGCTTAGTGGTTGCTACCCGAGTTAGCTGTGTTTAGTCTCGTAACACATCATATTTTGTGGAAGACATCCATGACGTCACTGTGAAAAACAGACCAGAGTTTTCGTTTTATTCTGGGTTCCTCGATCCTATTGGTGTCATCATTGAAGTCATTGAAATTATAACTTTACTTTAGATATTAAGTTACCATCAAGATAATCACCAGACATAATATGTGGGCATTTCACGGGATAGAGGAATGACATTGTACTGGATAGCATATTGGAACCGATTCTGACAGAAGTGTTTGTTAGTTACGTGAAACCTGACCTGTCTACAGATATCTTTTACGTTATCTCCGCAACTGGAAGGACGGATTCGCTTCCGAATGAAACAAAGTTTATAAGCATTGGTATCTCACGTTAGAAAATCGTTCAGCTGTAGCATCCTTGCGGTGCCTTCCTGTCATGCCCCCCGAAGGATGCACGAGGGCTGGGATACGGCCAGGTTGCCCAAGCCTAGACAGGGAAAGTCGAGAGGCAGAGGTCGGGTTCGAACCACGGACCTCCCGGTCGGTAAATTCGCGCTCTAACCACTGAACCATCTCGCCCCCTTACTTTAGAAGATGAAGGAACTAACATTGTCACTTTATTCAACGCAAGGTTAATGAGGCATCAAGGCTTCATTTATTTCCGCCAAACTAGACAAGAGGGCATTCACATCCGTTGGGCAGTCCGTCCAACAAATTGCACTGTTAAAGCTTTGTACAGAATATCCACAGAGGTCTTGATTGGCAGGAGGTACAGTTACTTGAGAGTAAGGTGATGGAAAAAGGGGCGTATATATTGATTCACCGGCGATTCATTCAGACTCCAAAACGCTTATAGCCACAAACTAAAAATCTCCCAAAAGCCCAGCTAACCTTCAAAATGATTACATCTCCACCACCATCAACATACGGTTGAAACCTGTACCCAGACCGGCACACAGTGTAGCCCATTTGGTATTTGTAGAGGTGCCAAGTCCCGTTTAAACTTCACTACATTCATTCGCCGAATCCATTTAGATATATCAGCTAGATTATGACCGGAAAGCCAGTTAAATTACAAAATCACCATCATGATCACCATCTCCATCATCATCGTCATCTACAGCATAACAGCAATGTTCAACACTGAGGTTTTAATGCCTTTCAACCGTAATTTATTTGGAAACCCTACTGTGGAGGAACGAATAAAATTTCTGGCCTACCACGGTCATTCTGAGGGGCCTACAAATCCAGACACTCAGTCAAGCAATCTGGATAAAGACTGATAACAAAAACACCACTGAAGTGGATTACAGCTACATCTCACAGAGTCTCCGATCAAGCATAGTGAGGATCACGCGGTCCCCATCCCGGAAGGCGAGTAACATTGACGGCAGTCAGACTCTTCGAAATGTATTTTATGGCCATCTGCCACTTCAAACGTTGAGAACCACTTCTACTTGCGCCACGCTGAACTGGGCATGGAAAACAGCATACTTTTCGACAAACGACGATTCGACATGCGCAATACATGGCCTAATTAGCGCAGAATCGGCGATGAACATATTATGCAGTTGGAGACCCCGTTGTACAATCAAACACTGGTTTTTCTGACTGTCTCGTTGTGGATTTGGATCACAGCTCACAGGAGTTGTGATCCTGAGACAATGTTTGTCGAAGACCTGAAGAAGTATCAGTTCTGCTGCTTTAAGAGGATAAGTGACACAGCCGTATAAACATGTCCTTCGAGATTCAGGAATATGGCGTTTTCATGCCATAGGTGACTCAAAATCAGCAAACGCGACCGGAACCAAGCATATTTGTCCATTGTTATCTGTCACACTACAGTCGGAACTAGCACAACTTCCAAGATACGTAAAACGCCTCACAACTTCAATTAACTCTCCTCGGATTTGCAAGTAGTGTGTTCAGTGACTGCATGTCCAGGAGCGTGACTTTGCATTTGTTAGTCCAAAATACATGCCAAAGGGCAAGATAACTTTGATTAGTCAATCGAGAATCACCTGCGCACTTACTTCGAAAACTAGAACGATGTCATCCTCATATTCCAGATCAACAAGATTTCTGTCAGCTGTTATGTGAACAAAATATGTTTAAAGACATTGGAGCATTCATCTCATTATTTCGTCCCTCACGAAATTAAATAAGAATGGAGACAGTGGGCATTCTTGTCGGCAACACTTTGTGTACAGAGGCTTTTTGAGAGCTCTCCATTGGCTCTCACGGCCCCACAAATCTGAGAATACAAAGAACTTATTATATTCACAAACTTCAGGGGCATTCCTTGCTGAGAAAGCGTGCCAAGGGAGCAGATGAGTCACCTGAGTGGGAGGCGACTCGGAATTCGTGGACTACTAAACTTTCGGTCATCTATACGTATATGTTTTTCCTGTTCTGAAGATCTGGTCAACAACACACACTCGCTTGCTGCTCTCCAGTGAATGGTTCACGAGCCATCATAAAGTGACGAGGGCTAAGTGACGCCAAGAGTCTAGTTACGACCGGGGTCAAATTGATCCCCCTGTCAATACCACACCCACTATGAAGCCCGTTTTTGGAAATGGGTACCATCATGATTGTCCCCAGCTGTCAGGTATAGTCTCCTCTTCCAGATGCAGACCGATGGGCCAGACAAGCGCTGACTGAGGACTTCACCCTCATCCTTGGATAGTGCTCCGGACCAGGAGCTCGGTGGCGTTTGAGAAAACAACTACAGCCATAAACTTCCGAGGACGTATGGGGTTCCAGGTTCATTTTCCAGAGCTCTACTTCAGTTCCAGAATCCCAATGAGTGGCGGCAGGGTAGGGGCAAGTGTTCATCCCAGCTGTTGAGGCGTCCTTAATTATTGAAGATGCTTGCGCCACTTTGATCCTTGGTGCTTTTGCTTACCCCACATTCCGAGAAACTTTTAGGACCATAAATTTCTGTTTACCATATAGAATTTAGTTTGTACCTATCCCCGGTGGTTTATTTCTGGTCGACTGAGTGGTTCATCCTTTCAATTATTTTGCCTTCTGAGTTTCCTTGGCTAACCGAATATTTTCTCTCTGGGTATATGATCATACGAGTGTACTTAATCCAGATAAATTCTCCGGAAAGTTACCCCGAATGAAATACGTTTAGAAGTTCCCAAGCCGAACAGGTCTGGAAAAAAACGAAATAAACAAGTGTTTCTAACAGAATGTATCACAGATATTGGACTTTGACCTTTGAAAGTTTCCATTTACTAAGCTCATACAGTAAACCGTATGCAACAGCATTGATCGTAACAAGATAGCTGTTTGTAAGTTGAGGATTCGTTGTGTGACGGACAAATAACAAAGGTTAAGTCTGATTTACACATACGTTCGGTGTTTGTATGCTCGGATACCGCCCCCAAAGTCTAAAGTGCTGGTTGACGGCAGCAAGACAAAGTAAGCATGATAAAGTCGTGGTCGTGCGTAAACACTCGCATCATACGTCTAGCCGGTTTCTGAACACCAGTCATCTGCTTTTTTTCTGACAATTACCGCGTCGAAACATAGCTGGAAGGAAACAGACCTAACAGTCGTATTTAGCTTGAAGCATAGAAACCTGAGGTGCTATACCAGCAAATCCAAACTAGGGGAGAGGAATTTCCATGAAGTGATGGAGATCCTCGGATATGAAGACACCAAATAGTGTAAAACTAACTTTACGTCTGATTGAACCGATACGGGAGTCACTTTACGCGCGTTCCGACTACTTTCAGGTTTCTGCATTTTCTTCGTGAAAACTAAAGAGACCTAAACCTCATTGATCGCAGAGGTTTGATCAGAAGCTGCATTTTGGCTCTGTATAGGGCGACAGACCATATCTGCAGTTTGACAGTGAAAATTCTTAGCGGATTAACAGGAACACGTTGCGGGAATAACATATTGTTCTCTGTCTTGTCTGTGATATCTTGCCGTACAATTTGATGGACGTACGAGGTTATCCTAGCTCAGCCAGGATCAGTTGAAAAGTGGGGGGTCAACTTCGAACCACGAGCCTCTTAGTTCCTCCCTTTAGCCTTAAAACCACCTCGAAAAGTAGACGGGAACTGAATACTGGAAGCCTATTTGCACCTCACAGTTAGGCAGCCTGTGCGCTGCTTAGAACACAAGTGTAACTATTGGGTGAATATAATTATGGTTTTAGACGTGTTACAAACTGTTTTCAGACTTGCTAATGTTACATGCCTGTGAGGCCCAAATCACTGAACTTGTCCGAGACATCCAGTGCAGTGGTTAGAAAGTTGCAACGACCATCCGTTTATCGATCTGTCACACAAGACTTGCCTACCAACACCATAAGGAAAAGTTGACAGGACTAGACATCACAACCGAACAACCGGTTGAGGGAAAACTTCTGTAACCTCAGGCCTCGTTTGACATGGCGCGAATGTGTGCAGTCCGACAGTTTGGTTGTTCGGCTCGTCGTGTAGGCAAATTTGCCTTTCCACACTATGTCAGAGTGTCTAATCGACCGTTTGATTTCTGTGACTGAGTACCTTGTTCGTTTGGTCATCCTACATACCCAATATTGTTATTTATTCAAGAAATTACACTCATTTGCAAATCATTGCGTACTATTGTTATTTATTCTTATTATTTACGTTTTTTTACGTACCTTGGAAGTTGTATTAGTCCTGATTGTAGTGTGACAGATGAGGTCAATGCACGAATCTCCAAGGCCCGGGTCACTTTTGCTAATTTGAGACACCTATGACGTCAACTTGGTGTATCCCTGAAACTCAAGGGACGTGTGTATCAAGCTACACTGCGGGTTTTGTTGCATAGCTGTGAAACTTGGCCTGTTCGAGCAGCGGAACTCAGACGTCTTCAGGTGTTTCACAATCGTCGTCTCAGAACCATAGCTCGTGTTGGTTGGTGTCGGCGTATCCGTAACGAGGCAATTAGAAAGCCAGTTTTCGGTTGTGCAACGGGTACTTCCATTGAAGAATGTGTCCAGCACCAGAAACTGCGTTGGTTGGGACACGTGTTGCGTATGCCTAACCATCGTTTGCCGAAGAGAGTGCTGTTCTCCATGCCCAACTCAGAGTGGCGGAAGCAGAGAGGTGGCCAACCCTTGACCTGGCAGAGGGGCATGAAGGAGATTACGAGACGCTTGGGTGCCGTCGGTGCTACTCGCCTTCAAGGATGGGGACCGAGTGATCCCCACTGCGTGTGGTTGGAGACGCTTCAAGATATGGCTGCCAACCGATGTTAATGGCGTTCTTGTTGTCAGTTTCTATCCAGGTTTCCTGAATGAATGTCTGGAGTTGTGGACACCTCGGAATGACTCTGTAGTAAGCTAGCGCTAAGTCCCTTCCCCGTCCACCTTTATTCTTTTCTTCACAATAAGGACTCGTCATGTGAAACGATGTAGTTGAATCCACCTATGTCCCTAGAAGTGATGGTATCTAGGAGAGAGGATTTAAAACGGTAGAGAAAACTCTTTTCCTCTCGTTTCGGAAGTTGCAAACTGACATCATAGATGTCATCCATTGACCGTCAGTTTTTCAGACACCATCATCAGCCTCACCTGCGGGACCCAACTGCCACGCTTTTCCAATCACATCTTAATCAACTGTTTCTTGAACAACTAGTTTTTGAATAAAAGAATTCGGACATTCATCCCATGCGCCCCTTAACCGACCTTGAGTTAGGATAAGAAGCCACCCATTGGTTATTCTCGTTTGCGCAAGAATCCCAAAGGGTTGGAGGTTAAACGAGGCATGTTCTGTGTCCCATCATGTAGTCCACAGCGTTTCCGTGGGCCAGTCAACCGAGAACGAACAAAACTTCCGCGTCAACTAACTTCATTTTCAGACTGAGTATACTTATTTTGTTTTTTTAAACTTTCATCCTCCCTCTCCCTCTGCAGAAGGCGAATATGATAGACAAAGGTTTATTCATTGTATAGAGGTGATTTTCATATAATTTGGCTAAAGTAATGCTTGGGAGCGAAAATGAAAGATAATGCTATAGAAATGACCATCACTTCACTATTGTCCTCATTTTTAGAGCAACCGGCTGCAAATTAGAGAAGTCAACATCATCCTAATCGATTTCGTGACCCTCATCATGACCATCACCAACATCGTTGCTGAAGGACCCGAGGTGAACAGAATGTCTCGGTAGATGATGAATTGACACTGAGCCACAGAAACTCAATTTGCTGTTCGATTTCGGGATATGATTCACATGGAAAAGGGAAACCTAAGTCACTCGTTTCAACGTGCACAGTTATATGTACATACCAAGTCTAATAAAAGTGATATGCGTTGTATTATGGGTAGATTTTCAAGACTGAGTGCCCAAAACGATTTGCTGACAAGTAAGCGAGATACGGTGTCGGACGCTGACTGCTTTAACCCAAGTATGGTGCAATGCCGCAAGCTAAACGTTTATTAGGAGACGCCTTCTGAACGTCTTGGAAACTCTGAGGTGGCCGTGTCAACAGATAGACTGCCGTTAAACTGGGTATCATTTGTTAATGCGCCAAATTACTGACCGGCAGTTCCGTGGTATATATATATAAGGTATATATAAGATATATAAGGTATATATATAAGGTATGTTTTCTAAGAAAAAAATGAGGAATACGAGATGACCAACCGTGAAAAAACATTTCAGGGGCAATATACTCTCCAACAGGAAACAAATATCCCGGCGATCGCCTAACTTGCAATCCTCTGTCTAAGGATTATTACAGACACTCACCCATGTTATAGGACGTAAGTGTTAACTTCCGCTATGCTGTCTAAGATAAACAGAAGGCAACTGTCATTGTTATCAACAGCAGAAGCCCGGGCGAATCTACGTAATTTTATAAACATTTAAAGCGCATACCTTTGAGCAACCTCCCAGTCAAAACTGCAGCTGATTAGCTTGCTTCTATGAGGATGTTCTGGCAAATAGTCATGGGATGATAGAAGAACGAGTGACTTTTGCCGATCATCGCACAGTTCACCCTACTGAAAGCAACGATTTCAGGGGGTTCCAAAGGGGTTTTCAGAGAAAATATTTTCTCTTAGGGAGGCTTGACACTATCTGAAATGGGATTAGGAGAAGTTCCTTGAAGGAGACTACTCATAAGTTTGCCGAAAACCCTTTGACAGGTTTTGCTTTTCTTGTTCGGGCTCCTGAGGTAGATGCAATCCCTGATTTTCCGCCAATCCTATGATCTACTTAAACACGAATTGGACGGAACTCGCCAAATACTCCCATTGCATATCGACTTGGTTGTGACTGGAGAATCAAATGAACCCCAGCTGAACCTCTCCTTGATGATGGTCTCAATCAACTGAACGTGCTGCACAAAGGCTGCCTTATGTTTCATTTTATAAACATAGATTTTGTATCTAACTGTTTTCCGCGCTCCAGTGTCTTGGTGTCGGAAAAATACTCGTCAACAAGGAACACAAACACTTTATTGTGAACAAGCGGGCGCAAAATTTACAACGGGGCTATTTAAATGGCACATTTGACGTTGATCCAGGATGTCTGATCGGGGTTTGGTGAACACTCATCATCATCGACCGTGCTTCTCTGAAATTCCTGAACATATCATAGTCGGTAGTGCTTCTGTAGCATGCCTGAACATTCGTCAGACGTTGCTGAATTGATTGATTTATTGATTGACCTGGATGCCTGCCGGTTTTCCTATTGAGACTTTGGTGGAGTTTGAGTGTTTCAGTAGGTTACGGGCATTCTGGAATTATTTTCAGGAATCTGACCCTCCTGACAATAGCACTCAGTTATGATCAGTGTGGCATCTGGTCTATGTGCTGCCGTCGCAATCTCCAAAAATTGTGCAGCCATTGCGATGTAATCGTATCGAATACCACGTAAATCATAAACGGTAACTCATAAACGGGGTTGAGTACAATCCCGTGAAGACTAAATTTTTATGCAAGTGGAGTATTTAGCGAATTTTATATAATTTGGGTTCGAGTAGAACATAATACTAACGGAAATACGTGGATTGTGCTCACCTGATGATCTCAAATAGGAAGGGCGAAACAGGGCATGGTTTATCGAAGAGTATTTTAGCAACCTCATGAGTAGTCTCTTTCGAGAGGGATACAAAGGGACATCTCAAATGAAACGTAAGGCGGCCGTGAGGCAGTACTTTCAGCGGTAGACCATCATAAACCAGAAATTCAGGTGGAATTTAGCTGAGTCTCCCGTGAAAACCAAATTGGTTTGCAAATGAGTGTATTCTAAGGGGTCATAAGATGTTTTGTAACTGGGTGACTTCCAACAGCTGTTGCGATAATTGGATAGAATTTTGCTTTTTTGCTTGGAGGGAATGCTCCACATGTTCAATAATTAAGCATATCCATTGTTCAAACCTACCAGCGCAGCATGGTGAACTTGTATAATGCCCACCAGCCCCATAATCCAGATCACCGGAAACGAACACCCATATGTTGCTAAACTTCAAGAAAAGTCACCACATATGATGAGTTATTGCAAAGACCTATCCTTAAATAACGACGAAGATGATGACAAACATTGCAAAATTCAGAAACATTGAGTTATCGCCTCATTCAGTCCACAAGCTGGTTTTCCCGAATCTGCATCTCACATGTTGAACTTCTCAGCGAATGTTGCTGTGTATCAGCTCGGTCAAATTGATTACAGTATCTGTTATGTCTATGACGTCATCTAGGCAAGAAGTTCAAGCAATAAATCCAGGTATATACGATAGGAAAATTCCATAGTGGCGTGTCTGCTTGGCGAGTAAATCAATCAGCTAGAAAACCGAAATTTACATCCGCTCTGTGGGATTCGTCCCGTTAAACCAGTGGGGCAATCTAGCTCCCAAATGAGGTTACTTCCTCCAAAGGAGGTCTTCCAGAATACACTTATTACATCACAAGACAGATCTTACCGAATCGCATCTGCGCCGTTTAGGTTTTTCTATCGACCGAGTACGGCATTTCCAACCTTGTCTATTGATGGGATCGCGAATCGACAGCAGGATCTGACTGGCTAGATTATTGACAAGTTGGTGTGCCTGATCTAATGTTGACCTAGGTTTCGTTGTTTTGTCTTAGTTTCCAGAGGTGATGTTCATGAACTTCGACATTCCACGAGCCGTTTCGTTCAACTGGTATCGATCTGCTGGTGTCGGTATGCATTTGAGGTCTATCGGTAACGTAGTTTGGAAAAGTTTGTTTATCTAGTCGCACAACAATCACTGGTTTTTGCTAGTGGAATGGATTAGAATTCAGTTTTCTTAAAAATGTTTGCCTGTTTGACGTTTACTAAGTTGTCCCCAGTCTTGGGTTCAGAGGTGGAGAGAGTCTGACATGGCAGAGACGAATGAGAGATGTTACGCTGTTGGTGCTGTTAGCCTTCCAGGGTTCCAGGTTACTCTCATTTTACCGGGCTGGAGACAGTGAACGATATGCCGCCTAACCGATGTCGGTGGCGTTCACGCTATTAGTCTCTATCCAGATTGTATGATGTTGGATGTGTGAGTATAGGCTAGCCCAAGTTTCCCCTCCCTGACTCATTTCTTTCTTCACTGTATCAGATGTTATTCGAAAAAACTGGCATAGTTGTAAGGCAGTAAAGAACCAGTATTCTCCGCTGGTAACGATAACGATGTTACAGTATCATGTTTTACGCGTCTCGTAAACAGTAAAACCAGACCAGACAATAGAATAAACATTGGCTGTTGTTATTATGTAAGAAGAAACCGCTCCGAAGGGCACTGTTGAAGACCACATAAAGTTATTTTCGCCAGCGGCGACTTGACATACGGTCCTTCCAAAAAGATATTACTACCAGGAGAAGCCTGCTCCCGTCTTTGGTTTGTTTTATTATGCAAAAAAAACGTACATCTAATACGGTAAGTGTAGTAACTGACTTCAAACTCCGGCTCTAGAAACTTAGTGACGGAAATCACGATGGATCTACTGAGAACAAGCGAGTTACAAAGATCGTCTCAGTGCTTTAAGGCACACTTTTGACCTTGAATCATAGCTGTCCGATCCTTATTGAGGGGTTGTTTGATATTGCTTTTAGGTCATGCCCAGAGACACAAGTACGGTCAGTCATCGCTGACTGGTAGCTTGAACTTTCAATCGACAACTGGCTTTTGTCGTTCACATACTCGGCTGCCTTCCTGAAGCAGTTACGGCAGGAGTGGCGCTTCTGTGAAACATTCTGACGTTCCAGGGTTGTTTTCAGGAAATTGAACTTCCCGACAGCGGATAAGTCAGGTTGTTTGGTACTAAGCAATAAACTACAGTGTTACTCATAGAGTAATTAGGATCCTTATTAGGGGAATTATTGCGTTTGGTTGGCAAAGTTGGAGAGTGGCTCTCCATTCTAAAAAAGCTTTGAAAACACACCTAGCTAAAGCTTAATTTTTTCACAATTCAAAGATCATTCATGCATTTGTTTCTCTGCTGAGGAAAAAGGGGTCGGGACCGAATATATTCTACGAAAACTAACGTTTTTTCAAC
This sequence comes from Opisthorchis felineus, assembly GCA_004794785.1. Taxonomy (NCBI): domain Eukaryota; kingdom Metazoa; phylum Platyhelminthes; class Trematoda; order Opisthorchiida; family Opisthorchiidae; genus Opisthorchis; species Opisthorchis felineus. Next base: position 329,888 of record SJOL01007141.1, read on the forward strand.
GTGTTGCAAGTTTTCTCCAGCTGACCCGTCTTCATTTCAGTGGGACAAGGTGCAACTGCAAGTGTGTTTTCAACGTTCCCTCTATGTAAAAATAAACTGCGTAATCAAATCCATCCGAGTAACAGCTCGAAGTACGGCTCTAGGTACAATAGACCAGGTAAGTTAGCGATGAAAAGCTTCTACTAGCCTCGTTTTTTTCACACTCACGAGTGGACGGTGTTTCGTATAATGACGCAGTGACGACCGTCTTCATGTTGTGAGCTGCTTTGGCCCAAATCTGATTTGAACAGGAGTCTATAAAATATGATTAACCCAAAATTCGTCGGTTACCGGGTTGTGAACTGGAGGCAGCTGTAGGGAGCACCTTTCATGTCTTTTGTGAAATGTAGCCAACCATCGTTACGTCACTTGGCGCCGAGGGACTGCATCTAGTAGTAAACATCAAAGCATCTATCCAGCGTCTGTCACACAGTGGATACCAAATCTCCTAACTACGGTGCAATCTATCAAGCCTTGAAATTAAGGCTGCTTGAGCCCCAATGCTCTGCAGAATGCAACATTGTAGTTGAAGAACGTGGGATCTTTAAGTATAAATTATGAAAAACAGAATGCTGTCGAGAATCACAATTCACTTGCCTTGCTGCTGAGTGTCACCACTAGGGTTTGACAACTCACCCTCCCGGTTTGTCCCTCTCAAACTAATGCGCATATATCGGAATAAAGGCGGTTTCATAACTTCGGCTACCAATGTACGTCGGTTCACGCATCCCGAAAGCCCGAAATTGGATATGTCAGCGATTTTCCACATGGATTAGTGTGAATATTTCTCTCTCCCTGGCGGCTAGCGGACGTTGCTTATTCGAACTCTTTATGAATCGCGCTTGATAATAGCTACCAGAAGGCCATTCGTGACAAACATTTGCATTCTATAATTCCTTAAGTTTGTTTGGCTTCCATTAAACTTTCGAAACAATCTCTTGACAGTGGAATACTATCAGTAAGAATGAGCGACAAGTTTTGAAGTACCAAACCTCATGAAAGTTTGCTCAATACTCTCACTTGCGCATCAGTTTAATAGGTAACGGGAAGCCAACTAAAGCCAGCTGAATCTCTCGTTCACGGTGGTCTTCAGCTAAATTTGCTGAACCAGGTTACCTCATGTTTCAGTTGGTAATATATAATGTATTGCGTCTAGACAATGCACTGCGACATCTCGAACACGGTACCAAGGGAAACATGAGGCTGTCTGGTGCCGCGCATTCATCTGAAGAAGACCAGCATAAATAGGAGTTTCATCTGGGATCCAGTTGAGTCTTCCATCAAAACCAAAGTTGTATACAGCTAAGAGTATTTGGCGAACTTCGTCCCATTTGGGTTCAAGTAGAACATAACGTTGACGGAAGCTTGGGAATTGTGCCTACCTGCTGAGTCCAAATAGGAGGGACCAAACCTGTCTTGGACTATCGAAGAGCTTTCAACAACCTCACGAGTAGGATTTTACGTTCTTGGTAGTCTTTTGTACATATATCTGACCCATGATATTCACATTTTACACACACATAATCCAAAACAGTTTCTTGTCAGCTTCAATCTTCTGTAAGAAATTTTGTGGGCAACCTCACTTATTGGATCTACAAATGAGCATGAGGTGCAATGATTGTTTCCAATCGCCACGGATTCTACCAGTAAGGATTCACCGAAGCAAAAATTATTCCCGGTTCTGATTATCAATCGTCAGTAATAAACCATGCCCTCGCTATGTGAGCACGGCAGCTATTATGAAGTTTACGCATGAATGTTCATGTTGTATAAAGGAGGCGCCGAAGTAAGCATCAGATGCAATGTAACAAAATTTGTCCGATAAATACTCTGGTAAACGATTTTCTGGCCAAATCCACTGTAAAGTTTATCCGGAAAGCGGACCAGAATTTGTGAGGCGACGAGCCACCTGAGAAGAAACGCATAGTGTCCAGCCCTTGTTCCAAGTCCTCTGAAGTTCAGGTATCCTAAAGAACGGAAGGCCCCTACTTTGGCAAGTATGCATATGTAACACACAATCAAGTAAACAGACTTTCCAATCATGCGCAATCTCTAATTGAATGAAGTGACCTGAATGGTTGAGATTCTCTTGTTTGTCATGGCACGGTGAGAAATACGAAGTCACCGTGAATGGTTGTTTTGTGTTCCGGAAGCCATTTCTACAAGTTGTACACGTTAGCCGGTTACACTAAAGTAGAAAATTGTGGCCGACCAGAACGTCCTTCCATTTTTCCGTCAGGAATATGCTGTCACAACATGCCACAGCAAAGGTCGGAATGCCTTCACTGTTATCCACAAGCTGCTCACATTATTATCATTGCTACGCACTACGTACGCGTAATTTGTTACATTACTGTTGCGTAGTATTACTAACAGTTGGTGGCAATGATCATCATGGAATATTACATTAACACAATGATAAATTATGTATTATACATTATTATATAGTATGCTCCATTGTGTTGTATTATATTACATATATACTCTATATTATATTGTTATATTGATGTATTGTATTATGTCATTATATCTTATTGTATGTTTTATGATACTATTATTGCTCGCTCAGAATCTTTGGTTTCGGGACTGCCCTGCACGCCGACACAGACGCAGTCCTTTTCAGAAGTGTCCTTCGCATTAGGCAAGGGTGCGTCCAATTGGAAAGAGCCCTCTGGTCACGTGCTTGGAGTTAGAAGTTCCGCATGGGGGAATTTACGAATAAACTGTTTCAAATACACAAGAGATTAGCGAAAGTACTTCACACACCGTGAACATGATTTCGTTTATGCACTCGGACTGGACTGGGCTCAATGACCATTCACACCCTGTTGGCAAAAACGTTGTTCTGTAAATTCCGTGAGTAGCAGACAGAAACCTAGGATAACTTAAGTACTATATTGATTGTTGTTTAGGAAAAGAGTGGAAAAAATCAAGATGACCGGGTAAACCTGGTGGAGAACTTGATGAACCTCTTTCAGTTATAATACAATCCACTTGTTTTCGCTGTCAATGAATCCGCAAAAATCGGCATGGTTTGGTTCAGTTTCCCACTCGCTTCGATAGTTATGCAGTCTTGTTCACTCTGCCCATTCCCCACCACTAATGACCACCTGGAATATTCGAACAATTAGATAGGACCTTCATTTTGCTTTCAAATTCACCAACCTGATGTTTCTTTCCCACGGTGAATGTTTTTAAATTTCCGTCATTTCGGCGCACAAAATTTTGATCTTTTCAAAGAGTTGTACCACAGTGACCATAAGATATATTCACAAAATGAACTGACTGCTCTTTGAGCCTGAGCCAACCGGACCGAACGACTCAGTAACTACGGCCCATAGCAGCCCCAATCCGAGTGAGTAGTTCTGCTCATGTTTGTCAATTATCTTGTCAGCTGCGTGTGAACGACTGCAGCTAACATGAGAAAACGCGATCAGGATGATGCTACTTCGGCAAAATGCATTACTCCTATGGTCATTAGAAAACCACCTGGTTTAAGACAATCATAAATGAATGGATTCAGTTGAGTCACCTGTCAAAACCAACTTGGTGTGCAAGTGAGTGTATTTGATGAATTTTGTACAGTAGAAGATAACGTTGACGGAAACTCAGGGACTGCACTTACCTGATGGGCCCGAACAGGGAGAGCAAAACCGGTCGTGTGTTTATGGGTAGTGTGCTACACTGAATGACGTAAGTTACTCGTCAAGGCAGCTCACAGCCCTGAGAATGTTCATTGTGCAACACTAACCGAAAGTGCCCCTATTAAAACCTGCCAGCCGGATTTCATCTGTCGTTGGCATAGAACGCGCTCTGTTCTCAGCAAAAGAAAACAGGGATTTTTCCAGAGCTTGTTCGGAGTCGCAGTTACTGTGGCAGCCGGCAGGCCACTATCTAGCATCCGGGCATACGATAACTGAGTATAGAGGAAAAAACTGCGTTCACTACGAGAACCAAGTCATTTGATCCCATGTGCTGCAAGGGCATTTGGAGTACTGCTTAGCAAGGTGTAACGGAATGCACCCTAATCACAGCAGGATTGTTGTGAGACACACGTTATGTGAAACGTTATGCATGAAACCAGGGGCTGAAACGCAACGCTTGATATATTTGCAAAGTCCTCGAACATACAGAAGCCCGGTAAGCAAACAAGCTTATTGTGTATTCACCTGAACAACAGGTGGAACGTTCCAGTTCACCAGTAGATACGAAATACTTCAGACACTGTGAATATTGTTCCTCTAAACCTTCCCTGACCTAGGGAGCAAAATTCAGGGTTTGGTTGAACTTGACAATTTGACCATTCAGACCAGTGAGTCTCACATTTCTCTGTGATTCAACATGCATTGACATCTGGCTTGAGTGGCCAGACAGGAAAAATATCCCTTCATTGAAGACTGTGAGTAGCCTGTTCAGCATCAGGACGACATCCGATTGGACACAACAGCCAATCCTGTATCCTCTGTATCCCAGTTGCCAGTGGGACGTTCTGAAGGCGTCAATATTTCCAGAATGTTTTCACTGAATACACTTTAAATACGATACACTGTAAAAAGGGTTTTCACAGACGTTTGGGGCTTCAATACATATTGGATACCCTTGGCGTTTACTCTGCTGAAAACACCAGCTTGAGAGGATCAGACCGAGAACTGAGCTAAAGCACAAACTACGTTTGAGGGATTCGCGTAAAGCAAGGTGGAGTAGGCTTTGGTTCGTGAAGATAGGAAAGCTGACGCATTTGAGTCTGACATTGACTGACAACCCGTATTCCACTATACCAAGAAGAAAATCAGCTTAACTAACAAATGTAGGCCACACTCGACATTTGGAATGCGGTGCGCTGGACCAATATTATGTTCTTGTATGCACGCATCTCTCTAGGTGTAACAGGAAAGCAGGCCGAATAACGATGAACACAGCGGGAGGGAACAAACCACATGGTCCACAGTCATGTGGATCAAATTTTGTGCCGACACGATAGGATAAATTGCACTGCAAACCGGCTGGTGCATTTCCAATTTGCCGCACGAATTTTGTGCGTTTCGTTTCGCTCGCATAGGATATGGGTGTACTTCTTAAAACTGTGTGTCACCTTAGGTGCATCAACAATAGGATGCGCTGATTTGGAAATTAATCGATTGCGCAAGTCCCCGCTTATTGACGTCCGTCCACGACAAAACCTGGACGACCAATCACCATGTGGTCTCTTGCTTTGTGTGAGTTGCCATAACTTCAATCGTCTATCTAAATTGCCCCTTTTCAGAGCGTGACGTACCGCCTGAACTGGAGAGTTGTCACAGTCACCAAACTCAGTGCCGGGGATCCCAGCGCTATGCACACGGCGAGCTGAAAAACCTTATGACTCTCTAAGGAAACGGCTGCATAAATAATTCGAAGATCTACGGTTCTTAAGGTTTCTCACTATGTGCACAATACAGAGATGATAAGCTTAAACGCTGTGTGCAAAAATCTGTCGGTGCGGTTGTCAAACAGGCGACTCGGTGAACGTGCCGCAACTGTCAGCGGGCTGGCAAGGTTGACGAGTTTGGGATGAAACGATAAATCGTACATTGAAGGTTTTCTAAACATTAGTCCTGAACCTTATTGCACTAAGAGCAGGCGTCCTAGCTTGAAGTTTCAAGGAAATGCAAGATGACTCAAACACAACAAGTATATTTTCTGGGGGGTTAAAAGTAGGGAGATTCGTCAAAATAGGAAGCTGGAGATCTTTATGTTGAATGAGGTGTTTTGTTATCCGATGTTTCTTCAGACGATGAACATCGATGGAGTGACTTTTGTGAGTTATATTCGTGGTTTTGTACTACCTGTCTTTGTTTAGGGGTTTTAATGGGGACCACCGGACTATGTTATCACCTTCAGTGACTTATGTTATCGAAATTATACTCGTGAAAAAGCACATCGTCCTTCCCTACCGTCTAATAAAACTGAAGCTGTTCCGAATGAAAAGCCATTGCTTCGTGGAGACGCTGCGTTTATGTGCTAAGATCTATTATGATGTTGAATTTTCCAGAGATTATTTCGCTACAGTCAACGTTCCAGCGAACGCAAAATTTGTGAACGAATCCGAACAAGGCTGAGCGTAAGCTTTGGAAAAAAGGAACCCAGTAGAAACCTCGTTTCGCATACTCTAGAGGGGTTAAGTTTGAAGGCACAATGGAGAACCTGGTTTGCACAGTTAAAGGACATTCACCTCATCTTTCCGGTTTCACGTAAAGCACAGGTTTAAACTTCACACAGTTAATATGGTATGAATGCAAAAACCATACAACTGGTCCAATACTTTGAGGTTTTGTTCAAAACAATGGTTCTCACGTTGTGTTCGGATTGTTGGTAATTGAACAGTTGGCTATTGATCTGTTCGCTGAACTTGGCAACTGACTTGCAGAGGTTTTATCACCGTTCGAGGAGACACTATCAGTGCGGTCATATAGTTTTCAAAGAGGAGCTTTAAGCTACAATCTGACTGGCTATTAATAATCGTATCAACCGTAGTCTTTTTGTCCGATCGTGATCTGTGTTGCGTTGTGGTCTGTATTTCTCACCCTCATCAAAAGGCAATAAGGTAAGCCATTTAGAGGTAGCTTGCCTCACGTTAGGTATCTTAAAATGTGTTGACGGTGAACTGAGCTACTCTTTGGCTTGTATAGCTCACAACCTCAGATTCCTCATTGATACACATCCACGGGAGAGTCCAAAAAGGCACTGATGAGGCACAGACTGTCAGGCAAAGGATATAACTTTCAGTAGTAGTCATGAACCTTACCAAATTATTGTGAAATTTCACAACGGGAATAGTATTACATCCAGGTAATCCACCGTAATTTTCGATTGGCATTTCCTGCTGCCAATGAAGCCACTTTGAGGTGTCCTACATTCACTGTACTACTAGAGATAGTGAATTCCCTCAACTAGCATAGGGATCTCTATTTTTCAAATAGAATATGGTCTATCATTCAGTACGCGCGAATAAATCTGCCGTGCTAAGTTTGCGTGCCCAAATCAGTCCATTTCCAATCAGCTGAAACAAAGGTTGGGTAACCAAGGCCGACGTTCCAGTGCACTGGAAGGTTTTCAGGCGGAATCCCGTACCAAAACCGCTTTGCCACTCGCAGATAGCCACTGCTACGGCCAGGAAGCCTAACCCGCGCGCGATTGGCCAGAAGATCGGACCGCTTGCCGGTCCAGCATCAAGGCGAGCTGTGATTGGCTGGAAGTATGAACCAACAGCCAATCCGCAAAACGCCGGTCGCCACTGTCGCGTCCGAATTTCCAGAATGTTGTCGCCGCATGCACTTTAAACACGACGCACTGTATGTTTTCCTGATATGGTTTTGGGACTTTAATACATGTTGTGCACGTTTGATGTTTCCTTTACCGTAAACATTAGCTTGGAAGAGACAGAGAACTGGGTTGGAGCATTACCGTTATCATAAAGATCAATTCGTTTCGATCCTGAGTTCATTTTGGTAAATAGCGGTCCTATTTTGTCCAGCGCTTTCCAGTTTTACCATGAATTCACGTAAGCACGTCTTCGTCCACTACCAGCTCCGGAATGTCCTGAAAGCCTTTTCAGGCTTCACCATTGATCACCATTTCCCAAAGCACTCCCTAGACCTTCTTGGATAAAATACAGTGAAAACTGTTTCGTCATAAATCTGGCGACCGAATTTGGTCCATCCCGATCGATACCAGATTAAGTGCCAACTGCATTTGGCTAGTTTGTTGACTTCACACGTGCTGCTCGTGCTCGGTGAAACATGTCTGGGATTGTTTTGAAATTGGTATAACATGACTGCACATGATTCCACGCTGCGTAACCACCGCCATTTCGCCTGTGCTATTGACTACCTGATCCATGTGCTGAAAGTTTCACTGACCTCGGCTCCGGGAGTGTCCTTCCTCAGAATTATCACAGAACATAAGTTACGAACGGTGGCTCGCAGACGTACAAACCACTAGTCAGTGGGCTGGCCCTCGAAGCGCGTCAGCCTGCTTGTGCACGAGCACATGCGAGCGCAGCGTTCTACTCGGCCCCACGTTGTTCATTCGACGAAACAAAGTGAAAATACAGTACGGAAACGTTCCTAAGTCATGAATCTTGTAGCTTGACTGACGTGACGCATAAAGTTCAGAGTCGGCTTCCTTCGTGATCTGTTCACGGCCGAATTTTTGAACGGGCATATTTTCCATCTACCCAGTTGGCAGTGAATATCATGAGCTTTCTCCCTATAAACTGAGGTCTCTCAAGTCCTTTCACACTTCTTTCTCAACTCCATGAGACAGTTTGAAATCCACAGTACGGGTGCAGTGCTAATCAATATAATACACGATGCAACCGTCCTTCACCACCCAAAATGCCAAAAATCGGAGATGCTTTGAAGAAAAGGTTACGTATAACGGAGTATGGTGTTTGGGGTGCAGAGTCTACAAAGCTGTCCACCTATTTGAGACTGGAAAAAACGCCTTCCCACACTCGGTAGCTGCTTTATCCTCCTTTTCTTGCGTTACGGATCAGGGGATTTGAGTAGTAAGCTGCTTTGTTTCATTCTGTCGTCTTACAATGCCAGCCAGTCCGGATTTCCGTGGTCCATCTGACAGTGCTTCTCGGCTTTTCAGCTTCACTTGCAGGACGAAATCCCAAGCCTGCGAAACCTGATCACACTACCATCAATCTCTAAGTAGCTCAGAGGGAGAGTAATTTCACAAGACGAGTGAAACTCCCATATGAGAAGTCGTTGCTCGAGGAGCCAGTCGATACGCGACCATATGATGTGGCTGCTGTGATTGTATCCCACCCAAGTTCGAGTTAATCAGCTGCTCGTGACCGAACGGTAGCTTGGAGGTCGCCGGTTCGAAACTCCCTGGGGTTCCGTGTGATGCATGTGACAATTTTCCGCACACTACATGTCAATGGTTGCGTGCCGTCCAATGATAATATTTATCAGCCAAACACACACTTGCGGCCAAAAAATGCCCCTTCCCTCTATGCCTAGCACACATGGAGCGAATATATTGAGAAGCCTGAATGATAACGATTTATGTGATTTATGTATCTTAGGATAGCCCAGTGGTCGAGGTTTTTGAGTCGGATCCAATCTCAGCATTCTGACTGCCCCTGTCTAGGCTTGGGTGGTCTGACACTATCTAACCCTCATGATTCCTTTAAGTGGTGTGGCAGCTAGGTCCCGAAAGCGTGTTACAAGTGAACGATTATTTTATTTCATCATTATCAAGCGTACCACTGATTAGCCACTAGGGGGCGAACGGCGCAGTGACCAAGTAGTGAACAGAAGACTACGTTTTGGGTCTTTGTTGAGAGGTAAAGAGTAACAGAGAGATTTGACAAATACTCTCATTTGGTGTTGACAAGAGACTCAGCTGAATCCAGCTGAATCTCCTGTTTATGGCGGTCCGCTTCAACTGAATGTGCTGCACCAGGCCGCTTCAGGTTTAGGTTGATTCGACATTCGAGACATCGTTGTTGTCTAGACGTAACAAACTACTCATAAGATAGATGGGAACACTTCCACAGCGCACCAGTTTCCAGTAACTTTATGAGTAGTGTAGATTGTAATGGGAATCGTCCAGTTGTTGCATCTTTTCGGTGCATATCCGTCGTGCAAATCGAAGGAAAGACAAGGTACGCACCACTGATGGTTTCCCACACACACAGAGTAATTCTCAAGTTTACAATGTAGCCTTACCCAGCCTTCCATCATGAAACACTTGATTTGGAGATTGGTACAGTCTATCAGAAATGAACAAGACAAAATCGACCGATTTGTTGACAGAATGCAGCGTGTAGCATGGAGCAGAAATTGCAAAATTTGTGGATAATCAGCGAGGCCTTGGGAAAGGTGCTCAACGAAGACTGACAAATACACCAGTGTCGGAAACAGGTAAAATAAAAAGAGACTTCAAAGACGATCTTGATCAATCCAAGAGAGGATAAGTTTCTCTTCTAGATCACGAACTTTTCGCACAGACGGAGGGTCGGCGGGATCCGGCATCCTGGAAAGAAGGGGAAAACGTATGTGACCATAGCATCACACAAGTGACTATTATGTAACGACTCAGGAAAACAGACCGAAACAAATTCTACTCATGTGGCCATTCCGTATTAACGTACCGATCCACAATTTGTGAGTTGAACGTCCTCTCAACATCGACCTTGTTAAATATGTGTGCTGGGTCACTCCGCACAGCCCTAGATCTTTTCATCTCTCTAACTGATGCCTCAGGGTTGTTTCCGTTCACAAGCTCCGGTTTCCACCGAACTGATTTGTTTTCCTTCCGTTCATTTACCCTTTTACATTTGAGGGTTGGCATCACCAATTCGTCCACGATCACATGAGATAATGGTTCGGCAGCTTGGTTAGACCCCGCAAATCTAACTTACATGTGGTAGATTTGTACGAACCCACAACGTACGGAAACTCAGAGACGCTGAATTTACAGCTGCTGCGCCTAAAGCCTGTTGTAAGGGGAAATAGGTTTGGGGTTGAAGGCATTCATTCGGTACAGTACAACTGGTAGCTATAGTGATTCCACCGTTTTCCATTTAGGAACAAGGCTTGTTATGGGTAGCTCATAAATCTCATTTACGATTGGTACCGAGTTGGCACAACTTGGTAAAACTACACCACTCACTAAAAGTGCACGCGGATCATTCAACATTGGTATGAGCATAAAAGTAGAGTTTGAACATATCCTATCGGTAATGTGTCGGAACATCGGTTGAATTGTTCGCCAAGCTCGTTTACTCTGTGTGATCAGTTTAATAAAAACTTTCAACCTGGTCGGGTCGGATATATTGCGGACCATGAAGGAGAGTACAATATATTACATTTAGTGTGCACTAATCATGGCCTCATTTCGCCCTACTGCAAGGATACAACGCGAACAAAAATACAGGCCGATGAGCTGTGCAAGTGTACAGAATGAAACTGTGGGCGTTTAGTGAGTTCGGTTACGTCAATAAGTACGGAAGTCTCGGTGTTTTTAAAGGACAATCCGGAAGATCACTGTGAGACGGAAATGCTCAAGATAGCCACAATATTAAATCAAAATACTCAGGCTCCGTCAACTCAGTTAACCGCATTAGGCGTCACAATTCCAACTGTGTCGCTTCTCCCAGAATGAATAAAATGTGTTTTTATGCTCAGCGATACAGATGAATACATTTTTGCCGATTGTACTGCAACGATGTGGCTTCAAATGAAACGGGCGATCCAAATTCCAATGATGAACGGCCAAGGTACGTTTTTTACGTGTCAAATATTACGGGTCAGATGTGCACTTTCAGTGTTTGTTGCCGAGTGAAAACAACCACAGTCTGTGGAATGTTATCACGTTTAGCTGGTCAGTTCAAAGATGGAACTAAGACTAATTTGGTCTCATTTAAACAACTGGGATGGTGAAACACCAGCTAATGAGAACTGATTACGTAAGGAATGCGATGCAAGAACTTGGTGTCAGGAGAATTTATTCACTCGTGTGTTGCATGTGGACCAACTTACCGCAGATCAAGATGATGTGCACCTCCGTGTATGATCAAAGCTCGCACGCTGGGAGACGGATCTTCAAGAATCTATGGAGATTAGGTCAACGGGAATATCAAAATAAATGTATCATCATAGGCGGTGATCGACAGTCTCATTGGTCAATCGGATTTCAAAAAGTTTGTACCAGGAGTCAAACCCGAGGACAGTGATAGGACTGATTTGATCTAGGATTCTGGCCCCTTCAAGCATATGCAAGGATAGTGTCACGTGAGACAGCTGTTCAGCTATATTCTCACTCGACCTGTCTCCATGAAAGGCAAATAAGTAGGAACTGCTCGAGTCAAAACCGACGAACATAACGATCTCTAACTTAGGTGTCACATGCACCCATCGGTGAGGAGTATTTAGTTGCACATCGAAAGAAATTGAATCGAGACCATGAAAGCCTTTGGAGCGTCACAACAGATGATGTCTCTACCCGACTGGTTCATTACGCCTCACAGTTCAGCTTGTACGGAGCTAGATGCCATTCATTCAGCGTTGTTCCCATTCTACTAGGGATGAAATTTGAAGTCTTCTGCTTGGTAGGGACTTGAAATCACTTTAGGAACTGATAATACGGCTCAGGTTCCGGTAGGCACAAATCAGGAAACCGAGCGCGCGGGTAAATATCCGGTTTACAATTAAATTCGGTACAACAACTTGAAGCAACCAGTGCCTAAATTCCTTTCGCATGGGTATGAATGAAAAACAGCAACGCAGTAACGAACGAATGAATGAATGAACGACTCATCGTTCAGTTGTAATACCCTTTCGGTGCCCAGCTGCCAAGGAAGCACGAGGGATGAGATACTGCCAGGTTGCCCAAGCCTAGACAGGAGCAGTCGGGATACTGGGTTTGGTTTCGAACGACGGGCCTCACGGTAAGTTCGCGCCTTAACCACTGAACCGTCTCGGCCAACTCAGCAATACCCAGACACCAGAACGCAACAAAAGTCTTGGTGGATCAAACAACTTTAGATCTTTCAGAAGTGTTCGGTAAAAAATCGGTTGTTCTCAACTGGAGAACGTTCCGCTTTTGACACAAAAGCCTCATCAGGCCAAGTGAGAAGGTCACCAAGTTGACAACGTTTTGAGAGACGGAGAAGTGAAGGGTAGTCTTCAGGCGGACTGTCTACAAAATTAAGTGTAACGACTTCACTAAGGTCTATATAGGACAGACGACCAGGGAACTTCACACCAGAGTCGGAGGGCACAGGAGAAAAATAAGCAGGTCGCCGAGGAATCCAGATGAATATCGAGCGTTACTGAAAAGCTCGGCAACGCCGGAACATGCACTGGACACAAAATAGATTTAGAAAATGTTGAGGTCTTGAGGTGGGGACTACGGTCCATGTCACAGAGGCTGATGACCGAGGCACCAAGCGTCCCAGTGTAAATAGAATAGAAGGCGTAGAACTGGCATGCGTGCGGAGAACGGTTTTGAATCATCCTAGCTGATACGTGTTGGTGTGTGGCTATCAGAACGAGGAGTCATCAACACAAGTTGTTTAGATCTGAATTGCACTCAATCTCATCCACGTTCCTTCCCCTCCCTCACCCTAACTAAGTTGTCGTGGCACTCACAAGCCCACAAAGACCAACGAAATCAACCAGTGGCAACCAAGGTGAATCATCAATTGAAGCACCTAGAACCGGAAGATTAAGGAACCAAACACGATCAAAACTAATTTGAAACATCACAAACGAGAGATTCAGCTGGGTTCCAGATGAGTCTCTCGCAAAACCAAATTTGTTCGCTTATTTGACACTCCCCCAACCCGTCAAGCGTAAGATTTAGGCAACCACACTAACCGACAAAACCCTTAAATTGACATTCAACACTGATCTAGTGTGCTAATCTGAAGGGGTCTTAATGATTGGTTCTCCGTCTACGTAAGACCTAGCCAACTTGGTGACCTGCTCAATTGACCTGATGAAGCTTTTTTGTCAAAAGCGAAACGCTGTCCAGTTAAAAACTACAGATTGTTTACCAAGCCCCTCTGAAAAGATGACTTCTCAATCGGTTCCATACTTTTACCAATGAAAACGTTAGATCTTTTGCTTTCAAAAGCATAACAAACAAGTCATCAGTCTGACAAGACTCATCTAGTTTGCTACCTCGTCTGTGTATATGGGGCCTGTATCTCTCCTCGCTGTGAAGTGATTGCCGTTTCGGGAAGATAAAGGGATATCTACCCCCCGAAATCCACGACTGCACGAACAGACCAAACCAGTATGTTTAAAACCCTTCCGTTGTAGAAAAAATGACACCGCACGGTGGACGGGCTCGGAAATTGATTCCTGTGAGACGCTCTGTTTTCCGTAGACCGTTGGTGTTCGGCAGCCGATATGAGACTACTTGGTAAAGTTACTAATCAGACGGTAGGCGAGCTGTGACAACGACGCGATAGTTATTGGACTTACGGCCACTAACAAACCATATGTCTAGTTGATTCTGATCAACACACGCGAACAAGTAAAATATCCCCCACTATTAAAAGGAACAGCGTCTTCGAGTACGAAGTTGTCTATTCACAGACACGGACCAAACGGTTACAAGTTATCAGACACGCAAAGAGAGAACCTCATTTGCACAGAGTTATTAAAAAGTCAACATCCCAAGCAACCCCCGAAATTTCCACGGATTTTGTCCGAATCCACAACAACGATGAGCAAACACTGCAAAACGGTTCGATAATCTCAATATTAACCTTCCATCAGATGGAGGGACGGCGCTTTAAACCCAGAACTTTATTCTTTTCTTCACAAGAAGGCTTTCAACTAAACCATGTTTGTACGGCAGCGAAACATCAGTGTTAAACACTGATGTCATGCTGCCCATGAGGATGAGGAGGTACTACTCGCAAGCGTCATTAGTAGTAAACATTTCTGCCTTTTACTGCAGTCACCGTAGTTTTGCTTAAACAGTTGTATGCGGAATGTAGTAAACTTGCATGTAATTACAATTTAAAAGATGTGGCTGTCCTCGATGAATACCAAAAAGAACTTCAAACTGGGATGCAAACGCTTTTTATGAGGAAGTATCTTATAGTCAAGATTTCCTGGTTCCCCAAAAGCCTCCTGCGTCGGCATAAATCAGCTCCGCTTTACCTAAACTAATAAAGAAACGTTGAAAACAACACCGCTAGTCTCAGAGAACAATTCGACCATCATCTAAATATTTTCTGGTAATTAAACCTTTCAGAGCAGGCAAATTATATCGTCAGATCAGCGATCTAATCCCCATGCGAACTTTCAGCTCACCTCCATATGCTTCAGTAATAGATGACCCAAACGACTGGGAATAAGCAAACAGGTCATCGACCACCGGTATGCACAGGAACGGGATGGGAAAAGGATCTTGTGAGAATTTGAGCCGCTAGCTGATTGCATATCTTAAATGACGGCCCCGCTGAAAGCCTAGTTCTTCCCTCTTGGGATCACGATTCATTGTACGCGCCAAGGCACTGTGCTAACCCGGAATGTGATATCTACGAGTAAATTGGTATTTCTACGATAAAGAAAAGTGCATCTAGGTTGTACTAGGAGAAACTACACAGTATCTTGGGTTGGAACGATCGACTGAGACACGATGAACCTGCCTCGGTATTCAGTAAGGCCTATACCATGAAATGCTAAGTTTCTGGCATTTTTAGAGTTTAAACAAAAGGACGCAGCATGAACACGTGTTCAGTTTATCTGTCAATACCTCGAACCACTACATGGGTTAAACTCACCCTCCAAGACATAGTATTCGCGGTTGGCACTACCGTTGGATCGCTCAAAATAGTGAGTGAAGCAAAGGAGGCTAGTTGGGCACCCAGAATCACCATATGGGATGCAGCATGTAGCATTTGTTTTATTCTAGCGGCTAAATTCACTTGGTCAGTATGGTCCGAAACAAGATGGGTTGGCGATGGTTCAGTTTAGTTCATCAGCCGTAAACCGTGAACTAATGGTATGTTGATTCTTGCTGTTACGGTTTCCTCCAAGGAAAGATAGGAGACCAGGACGGAAACAGCTTGACATTGAAGTCGACGGCCTACTCGGCTAAATGGTGCATAAACTTTCTAGTTGCCTGGGTAAATAGGAAATGGGGCGCCTATCCACCGCACCGAGGATGGATCTGACTCAACAGAACCACCGACTGCGTGACTAAGTCGTCTGGAGTCTCTGGGGTCTCCATCAGGGAAGCGGCAGTTGTGGACTTTACTGGGATTAACGAGAATTCTTTGCCCTGTCGTAGACTGTCCACTATTCACTGCGGTGCCAGGCAAAAATAGGTGTGTGAGAGGGCTCTGTGATGCGAGAAGTATCACAGATGTTCACACGGAGCTGTTATTTTTCATCTTACAGTAGTCAACGATAACGTCCACGTTGAACGCTGGGGATCAATTGTCGTATTACAAACGCCAGCGTTCGGTCGGTCGACCTATTGAACAAATCAAAACTCCCTTAAGGTCATGACTATTGTGACTTCCACAATCCGGTGGCACGTGCCCCACCATATTGACGATGGTGCACTCCGCTGCTGTACTAGTTGTGTGTATCATGGTTGTAAGTAAGCCAGGATACAGCCCGACCTCTGCCTCTCGACTTCCCCTGTCTAGGTTTGGGTAACCTGGCAGTATCCCAGCCCTCGTGCTTCCTTCTGGTGGCATGGCAGTTAGGCACCGAAAGGGTGCTACAGCTGAACTTAAGGATATTGCCAGGGAGATCAGACCTAGACAAGAGGAACATTAGGGTCCTCAACCAAAGTCTTCAGCCCAAAAGCCCGGTCACAAGGCAGCGGTGTTTGACGGCAAACGTGGATTACCACTTTTATAGAACAAGTCACCACACATGTTCAAACCCCCAACCTGGAGAGCTAGGAGACTGAATCGCTCAGACCTATGACCATTGACCAACCTGGTATGAAAACTCTGCGAGTGTCACACGGACACTCCCAATATAGCCCAGTGGGCCACGGAGGTACACAAACCATCACACAAAGGTAGGGTTTAGTCTCTACCTGATGAAATAAGTCAATCTGCTACAGCAGAAGGACGTCAAATTTACCAGTTTCACGATTCTACAGGTTATACGCAGAAAAAGACCAGTGGGAATTGCCCGGCCGTGTTCATAGGGACGTTTAATCATGGCGCATCGAGGCCGCAATAACCTACATTTTTTGTGAGGATTCCAATCCCGACGTGGAAATGTGACCGTGGTCATTCATGGCTCGTGTGATAGTTGTGGACGCATCTGATTCTTTAAACATCCGTGGTCTAATTAGACCGTTAGGCCACATGCTAATATGTATTGGTCTTTTGTGGTGTAATTAAGCTTGACCTCGGTGGGGTGAGTGTTTTTGTGTGCTTTTTTGGTTCTACAGTTTACACCAGTTATTCCCGCATTCAGTAATTCAGTACGGGAGCATGTATATCCCTCAAAATGAAATTTTGCACCGGTTTGTCTGGTGAAGCCTTTCAACCACAATCGTGGCGAACGGCATCCAATCTGCGGAAAATCACTTTCGAATAAAGTTATAAGGCCAGACAACCTTCCACATTGCGGATATTCGTAAAAGAAGGTCTCTAAACTTGATAGGATATCACATATATAATCTTGATAAAACACGCTTTCACAATCCACTAGCGGTCTCGCCCACTTGAGGTTCATCGAATTCGATACTGAAGCCGTTTTTCTTGATAGGACTGTGATTTAGAAATCATACTGGCTTTCAGGCTGATACCAGACGGGACAAAGAAGCATAAAACCGTGGAGTCCCTGTAAGCGCATGGAAAATAACGCAAGCACAGCAAACAACTATAGCTACAACCGCAAACGTACTCATAAGTTACTGGGTCAGGGTTCCGGGTCAACGACAGGTAGGGGGGAGATAGATCATTTGAACTTCAGTGAACAGAAGTGGCTTTTCTAGGCACAGAGAAGACAATCGAACAACTATTGCCTACATTGTGACTAAAATAGGACTCATTCGCGTCTTCCATGTACCCGGTAGATAAACGGAAGTGCGGTGAAAGGTGTGAGGATGTCAGCTAGTAACCGGGGTCGACCAATGCACTAGATTCAAGTTGCTGAGAAACAAAACTAACATACGAGCAGAACATGGGATTACTGAAGTAGCCGTAGAAGCTGGAAACAGTGGTGAAAAACAAATCCTGTCAACTATGAAGAAGGTACGCTTTGCAGTGACGCATTAGAATCAAGCGGAGGCCTCTAGAGCGTTACCTCAGAGCGGCACGACTCGCCATTGGCACACTAATAAGTGGTCCGTGATGTGGAGTTGCAGTCATGTCAGAAGTACAGCTGTATGGGTCATCTCGATCGGATAAATTAGCTGTTCTCTATATGCGCAATCTTGATTATGATCGCAGCCTCCTGTCCAGAAACTGGGTGGATCAGAGAGACCAAAACAAGGCTACTACAACCGGTCGCAATCCGGGTTCCTCGATCGCCAGTCACCTATTTCATTCTGGTCACGTGACTGGTATCAATTCTTCCCTTAAAGTGATCACGATAACCTGCAAGGTCATGTTTCTCGCGGCTACAACCATAACCAGACAAAAACCGAGTCTGCGTGTTGAAAAGGACATGAGTACACCTTTGCGTTTACCCAGGTTCTCGGAGTAGGGAACACTACAGAAACATTAATCCGACCAGACACAAAGAAGACTATTGAGAGTGCACTCAGCCCTCATTTGCTAACTGCCCAGTCGAGCGATCAAAGCACGTCATTTGACGTGGTTTATCGTCAACTGAACTCCACGGTCGTATGACAATGTTTACTTGCCAGGGCCGATGCCCCCGTCATCAAACTCCGTCGGCTCACACCTTATTTACAAAAGATATGTTCAAGCACTTGGACGTCCTTGGTCTAGACCATTTCCACATTGCAACAGTCTGGTTAAAACTAACCTCAGAACAGTTTCAGACGACAATCCATCAGGGAGCCAAAACAGACGCACACGGTATAGACCACGTCTTCTTCATATAACTCCGTTTTAACACCTTAAACTTTATCATGATTGTGTTGGCTCGCAGGGACCCCAATGAAAGCAATACTTGCCATCTTTGTGGTCAAGTGAAAAGTGGACAGTTTGAGTTACAGTACACACAGTCCAATGATAAACCTTTCCACCTTTAGCAGAATTTTGTATCAATTAGATCAGTAGGCCGATAAAACTACTTACTCCACCGCGCATCCAAGGGTCAAGGTCACCGTTTGAAAATACGATATTGCTGGTCCATTTCCATCCTGAATAGAAAATTGGGGGAGGGTCGATAATTAAATAGTGCAGATAAACTGACTATATATATA
>SJOL01007141.1:348875-367417 GCA_004794785.1 Opisthorchis felineus
ATATATATATATATATATATATATATATAACGTTTGCGACGGCTGACATTCCTTTTACTGCAGTATCGAGCTTCTAAAGTACTAAGCTTCTAGGTTGAGACAAGCAAACTTCCTTGAGATTATTTTCCGAGTAGTATCTTCAGTGAAGAGTTCATGGTCTCACTTGGGTTTAGCCCATTTTTATCGGCATTTGGAGCCAAGTAATCCGAGTGATTATGAAACAAATAGACATTGGGAACTTGGAACTATAATTTGGGCCAGTGTACACCAAGTTTTACTAAATGAATTGACCACTAAGCGACTTGACAAGAATTCTACTATCCGCATTTTCGATAACTCATGACGCCGTCCCCGAGACGACTTTAAAACACAGTTACTCAGTCATTCATTTGTTCGCTGAGCAAGGACATTTGGGTGCCACCGCTTCGTCATCAATCTAGATGAGATCCTGAAGGTCAGCAAGGAGAAAACTGCGCATCTCGAAAAAATATGACGTTTTCCTCGCCCTCGGAAATGACTAGTTGTGGATAACCTGACCAAATAGAATATAGTTTACGCGCACAAATTGGAAGGTCAAAGTTGTGGACTTGTGTAGAAGCTGAGCATACCTTTTAGCGGGGACGCCGAAGGGTATATATGTTGTCAGACGCACTCCCTCATTCGCACCACGTGGGTAAAATAAAGCATGTCACTGAGTCTCAAGGTTCGTGCACAAAAGGCCAAAATAAACATTTAAAAAGAATCTTTCAACCGTAGCACCCTTTTGGTACATAGCTGCCATATCATCCGAAGGAAGCACTAGGGCTGCGGTACTGCCAGGTTGCCCAAGTCTAGACAGGAGCATTCGAGATGCTGAGCTTGGGTTCGAACCACGGACCCTCCGGTCTTTAAGCTCGCGCCTTAATCACTGAACTGTCTCAGGGTGCAGTCACGATATTTTGTTGTACGATTGTCAAAAGGATACTTTTTTCCGAGCCGTAACTCATGAGGATTTGCATTAGGAAATCTGGAATCGGGCAATCATAGGACGAGAGTGGTTTGATCATATACTATCTGTTTCGAGTGATTGTCTGCTTAGCTCGAGAAGGCTGAGTGGTTAGGTGCGAACTTTTGACAGGTCCGTGGTTCGAACCCGACTTCTGAATCTCGACTGCTGCTGTCTAGGATTGGGCAACCTGGCAGTTTCTCGGCCCTCGTGCTCACTTCGCGTGGCATGGCACGCAGGCACCGACGGGGTGCCACAGCTGAACCGCTGTCGGCAAGAAAAGTATGCACGTTTTGGTTCCCACATCGGAGTTACACGAACATGGATGTGCGCAACCACTGACTTGATAAAATAACGTGAAGGTTATTAGGAAAAAGTTTGAGTAACGTCGCTGCAAACCAACCTGTTGCTACCTCTGAGTATGGTAGAACACGTTGCAAGACATTGGCATAGTCACATCATCAGATTTTACTCAATTCGCTTAACGTGAAACGTTAGTTCTGGGAACAAAAGTTGTCCACCCAGTTATGGCGAAAGCATTCATTGGCATCGGCGTTAGTTACCGTGATAATACTATAGGTATGCTGTGTCTCGGAGACAAATTTTCGGTCTCTACGGCTAATTGTCCCTGGTTGAAAACGTCAAAATTGGTTACAGTTTTAGTCTCGACAAAGTTGGAAAGTTTCTTTAGCGATCATGACTCACTAATCATGGGCTCAATTAATCGAAGATCCGGTAGCTTAAGGCGGACTATTACGGAGATAAAGGAGAATTACCACTACCATGTTTATAGAGTTATCGCGGAATTTTCCACAGGGTCACGTTAGAATTTTCGTAATGATGCGAGAAGCGCCGAGCTAAAATACTCGACCCTGACTGGCTCACATTCTGACCAATCAGTGCACTCTTTTATATGGTCCGCAGCGGGCTCGCGACATCCCCCCAATCGACATGATGTTCGGTTATTGAGAGCGGCTTGCCTCCAGGTACCAGGTTATTGAAATAACGTCCGATAAAATGCCAGAGAAATGTGTAATAGAATGGTGTGCTGTTCTCGACCTCTAATCCTAAGGAACGATGGAAACAACGGACATAAGGGTTGACATGGAGGACTTGACCAATTTCGTGAGACTCACTCTTAGGACTGTAGAAAGTTGCCAGTTGATCAAACGCCGGTATGACTCCCCAACGAGACCTACAATAGGATTCGACAGTTGACTTGCTTTTGGGCAGTGAGGGAAACATAACACCAGTGGTGGATTCTGACGCATCGAATAGATTCATCTCGGTGCAACTCTGAACGAGAGAAGGGAAGGTGGCGATATATGGTGAGAAAATTGCAAATAAATGAACAACAAACGCATAGAAATGAATGGTTCAGCTGTAGCACTTTTTCGGTGCTTAGGTACCACGCCACCCGAAGGAAGCACGGGACGCAGATACTGCCAGGTTGACCAAGCCTAGACAGAAGCAGTAGAAATGCTGAGGTCGGGTTCAAACCAGGGACCTTTAGGTCAGTAAGTTCGGGCCTTAACAACTCGGCTACCTCGAGCTCTCTTTGTCACACCTTCGCTCTCCTTCCCACCTTTACCCTGTTGCTAGAGACATCTTCGTAGGCCCATTTCCAAGAATTGACAGATCCGCTCACAGCCAGTTGACGTATCACGGTATCACAGCTCTCGTGCTTCCTTCGGATAGCATGGCAGCTAGACACCGAAAGGATGATACAGCTGAACGATTTTTAGTGGGCTGGAGGTGCGTCGGTGTGTTTGCGCTGAGCAGCGCTGTGTCTGTGCTTATTTGTGCCCTGTTGACGCGGGAGGGTGTCCTCTGATTATGCTTGGTCGTTTGGATGGTGGGTCTCGCTTGCTGGGTGGTTCAATGGGACTCCGATAGATCGGCGTCCAGAGGATGTTTGAGTCCGACCTCTCCAACTCATTCCAACTAACTTTTGACATCGATTCTACGGTTAGAACAACATGAGATACATAATACAGCTAACAACAGTTATAAAATCTTAAATCAACATGACCGACCAATAACACTAAAGCAGTCTCAGAGTGACCCTTAGATCTTTCTGAGCGCAACGGACAGGCTTAAAAGCCTTGAAAAAAATTCAACTCCTGTGGATGCCTGCTTCGTGCTAAGGTCCGGAAGGGTGAACTTAATTCAACTCTGTAACCTGTGTTGATTAGAGGCAGAATGATCAATGATTCGGCCGTGGACTCGAATAGCGTTGGGTAAGGGCCAGCTGGTGTGGTACGGAGTTTTCTGACCACGTGCTCCTTTGCTGGCCTCTCGTCAGTTCCACCGATATCCTTTCACCGCAAATACAGATGAACTGGTAAATGCAGTGGTCCGAGGATAAAACTGAAGTCGGCATTTTGATTGGTCGAACTGGCATAGCCCGTGTAAATGCTTCCGCACACAACTGTGCTGCACTATAGATTCGATACCGAGAAACGTTTATGGTCTGTAGTACACCTTTCAGTAATCCAATTTCCTCCACGAGCATACCATAGGTATGCACCAACGCAAATTTGTACAGTAACAAACAGAAACTTGCATTAGATATTGTTCAGTCGACAGAGGTTTCCGACATACAGAACAAGACATAAACCGTCCGTATTTCTGGTGATCACAGCATCCAACATGCGAAATTTGTTGTCCTGCTCAAATTCACAGGTGAACAAAATGTTCTGGTGGAGAACTTTAAAAACAAAAGGCACGTGTTCAGCCTGCTTATGATGAAAAAAACATCACTTAAATATCATTCATACAAGGGTACTTGTTATATGTCGGCTTCTGCTAACTACTCAAGTTTGCCATTCTTGTCACCTGACCTGTCCGGTCCCTTTGAGCTGTCCGATTACAATGATGGTAGCGGTTCGTAGACTGGGTCGATTTAGGTATGTCGGTTGATGAAGTTCGAGGCACAGCAACATGCTTCTGGGGAATTCTTTGCGTGTCATGTGTTTGCGCTTGCCAGGACCTCTACGTTCTCTAGACTTTTGATCTTCATGAATTGAGACCACGGAGAGTGGATTATGCCTTCCGATTGCTGAAATGTGTTCTCTCACCTGTGTAGACAGTTTTCGGCCTGTTTGTTTAACATAGAATTTGTGGCAGTTAATTCGGTAAACCATGTTATTTCTGGTAATGTGGTCGATCTCCTTTGGTTTCATCTCAACTTTCTCCATGTAGCGCACGTTTCGTGAGGTATCAGGATTTCTTTTGGTTGCGGTAGCCATGCTGTGCGTTCGGATACGGTAGATGATGTACGGTAGAACGATCTGTTTGCTTTTTTGCTCGTATTGTTGCTGCCCTGGGGTCCTTTTCTTCATGTTTCCTCTGAAGAAATTTCGTGAGCAGCCGCTGTTTCGAATTACCCGGTACAGATGATTGTCCACCTTCCTTCTCAATGTCTTATGAAGTCAGTGTAAGAGTCTCAAAGGCTCGAATCACGTTTGCTAATTTGCGTCACTTGTGGCGTCAAAAAGGCATATCACTAGATATTAAGGGTCGCGTGTACCAGGCTACAGTAAGGGCTGTGTTGTTGTATGGGTACGAGACGTGGCCTCTGCGGACAGGTGACGTGAGGCGTCTTCAGGTTTTTGACCACCGATACCTCAGAAGCGTGGCTGGTTTTGGATGGCGTCAGCGGACTAGTAACGAGGTGATTAGAAAACGGGTATTTGGTTGTGCATCTCGTACTTCAGTCGGGGAAAACAAACAGCACCACCGACTAAGATGGCTCGGCCATGTACTACGCATGCCGAAACACCGTCTACCGAGACGAGTGTTGTTCTCCGTGCCTCCACAACGGCGCAAACCGCGAGATGGACAACGCATGACTTGGCTGAAGGGCCTGAAAGAATTTGGGTGTTGTTGATGTTGTACGCCTTCCAGGATGGGGTCCCCGTGACCCCACCTGTGCTTGGCTGGAGACGTTGCAAGAAATGGCAGTTAATCGATGCCAGTGGCGTTCGTGTTGTCAGTTTCTTTCCAGATTGTCCTAGTGAGCGCTTGGAGGTGTAGGCACCTCATAATGCTTGACAGACCAGCACTGTGTCCCCTCCCTCACCTACTCTTTTTCCCTTCTTTTCACTCTAGGGCTTTAAGTATAATTAGACGAAACTTATGGTTGTACGACAGTGAAGCAACAGTGTCAACACTGATGTTGCTGTCTTTGATGATGATGATGACTATCAGTTGGGCTACACTACAGTGTCTCCGCTCTCCTGAATAGAGTCTAGGTGTAATTCTTCTTGTGGTTCATCGGGTGACTCCTGAGGTAATTCAACGTTCATGTGTTTTCTTTTGATAAATTCAGGTATGAAGGTACCCATCAGCACTACTGCTAACCAGTACATCCAAGAATGGCGGCAGATTGCTCTTCTCAACAGTGAACTTGATATCTTTAAATGCAGTGCTGGACAGCTCATGGGCATGCTGAACTTAGACCGTTTCGTAATGACCGGGTCATCTACATAGCGGACCCAGAGTTTGCGGTTGATTATTGGTATTGCTAGGTGCTCCAGTTTCTGCTTTACTGCCTCGGCGACGGAGCTGGATATGGGTGATCTCATTGAAGTTCTGTTAAACTGCCGGTAAATTTGTCCACCGAATTTGAAGTATCCGTGCAAAAATCCAGGAGTTTGCACATGCTTCCCAGTTTTATTGCGCCCGTTGTGTTTGGGTTGTTGTGAAATGACCTCATTAAGGTTTGTTTGGCGAGGTGACTGAGGATAACTGAGGTGGATAGGACACTGACGTCAAACGAGAACACAATTTCATCACCTTCCAATTTGACGCTCTGCAATTTGTTGAGAAACTGTCTAGGATTAACAACTGTGTTCTGACCTGGAAATCAGGTGCTTTAATTTCCGCCATTGGTCTTTTGGTAGGTTGTAATTCGGAGTACTTAGGTGGTGTCGCAGTGGAATTCCTTCTTGGAGTGCCTTTGGTGGACCGTAGAACTGGGGGGATGTCGCTGTCATTCGCTTTGATTTCCCATCATCTTTGACTGGTCAGCTTGTGTGTTGCTTGCAGTTTCCTAAGTGTCGTGTCAATGCGACCGACCAGTTTTTAATTCGGGTCCTGATCGATCGGTACTTGCATCACCCAGTAGTAGTCCGGGTTGTCATCATCATCATCATCGACAGCATAACATCAGTGTTCAACACCGATGCTTCACTGCCGTATCCAGGTTGTCCAGGACAACGGCGATTCATCCTTTGGCCACTGGAAGTGTAGTAATTGACTTATCCTTCTGCAGGTTTTTGAGTTCATCCTGTCCTCGTTTTGATACTGTTTGTGTACTTTTATTCCCCTCGTAATCACTGGTACGATGGTTTGTCCAATCTGTTGTTGAACCCCTTCGTACATACCATGTGTTCTCAAAACATATTCCAAGTTGACCAAGTAGACTTTCTGGAATGCATCTCCGACGGTGAAGTTGAGTCCTTTAATTAGAAGATCTTGCTCAGCTGTATTGAGAGTACAGTCATATGGGTTTTTTAAAATCCAACTATCACTGTTGACTGTTGTTCACTGTTCTTCGTGGGTTTGTTCATTTTAGTCTCCAACGCTAGATAAGGTCTAATTTTGGTATTGGTCACTCTCATTTCGACTGTTGACTCGAGTTCTGCCAATCGCTGCTGGACAGTGTCAATAAGGCACTTTGTTCTGCCTTTGCCTATGACTCTCATATAATCAGAGAGGAGCTAACCGTCCAAAAAACGAGATCGATCATCTAAACGACCAACGATCATCAGAGACCACCCTCCCCCCCCCATCAACAAGACAGATATAGGCAAAAGCACAGCACCACCGATGCACTAGGACGCAATGTCAACTCACTACGCACTGATAACGTCATCTCACTCTTCAACCAAATCACTCAGCTCAACGAACAGTCGTCTATACAACCTGAGCTGCCAGCATTCTCCTCGATAACAGATGAAAGACTCGATCGATTTGTGAGACGTTCTCTCCTCATAAGGGATAACCTAGGTTTTTTTGGGTAATAAAACATTTTCAATGCATAGTTTTATTGCCAAAATGAAAAGGGCCGAGGAAGACCTTAGTTCAGCCGAACAAACTCATAATGTGAGGTAACACCTCAGAACTATCAACTGGAAGTCCCCTGCATTCATACGAAGCATTTGATCCGAGAGTTACAGGATACAATGGATTACGTCAAACTTTAGTCGCGACTTATTCTATCACTCGGTACAAAATTCGTGGGCTATTTTACAAGATACATGAAGCTTCCACCTGAGAAGTCGTCACTCTAGGAACCAGTCAACCGGTGTGACCACGTGATTTGGATCTTGTGATTGAAGGATGTGGCGCTGTGTCCTGTATAAGTGCATGTTAACCACACGGTTCATCGGCTGCTCGTGGCCAAACAATTTAGTGTTCAAACTTCTAGGCGGGAGCTCACGCGTCCGAACCCCCTCCCCCTCCCTCCCGAAGCTTGGTGATACGCGCACTGCGGATTATTCCCAATAAGGACGAAACAGCTATACAATGCTTCTCGGCTTTTCGGCATAGACTCTGGCTTCACCTGCAGGATGAAATCTCTATTAAAGGGCATGAGCCCACGAACCGACGTGCACATTTTCAACAGCCAATGCAGGACTGTCTAGGAACACATAAACTCAACGACTCATTGATACGTATGTTTAAGAAATGCCACTATCGTTCTATGGCGGTTGTCGAGGTATCCAAAGTCATGCACCTGCAATCGATGCACTGCCCTGAAGGTCACAAGGGTAACAAGCATCAGGTGACGGGCCTCGACATCCTGTTACAGGTCAACACATCTAACTGTCCATCCCACATAGTAAACTGCCTATCAATCTGCCTAGCTGCTTAACTAACCACCTGCTACATGTCTAAAAGTAGGTTGGCTTCCTTTTACAGATTGGCTTGTCACATCGAACTACACCGACGGACACCTGTGCACAGCCACACGCGGTTTATGCTGAACCTCATGGCATCCAACTGTACCCGAAAGAATAAGACTGGAGGGTGGAAAGGAGGGGTGCACTGGTGAAACAATCAACATTCTTATAACTATCAACTCGAGTGGGTACAACCAAACAGTGTATGTGAAGGGTTTGGTGGCTCAGAAACCCCGTTCAAACGTCAGCATAGATTTTAGTGGGAAATGCGAGTGTGAGTTCATGAAATCCAACGACCGGTAGAACCACATTTCTACCGAATTTTACTTAACATGGTTTATGGCCAGCAACCAGTTTAATCGAAAATTACTTTCGTTCATAAAGGGGAACTAAAACACAACACAGTGCAAATAAGCGAAGAGTATCAACCTTAGGACAACTGATGGGATTTAGGACAGTTTGAGGAGCCCTGTTGTTCCGCACTACGGTCAGTGTCCTTCTGTGTCACGCCACCTTCCAATTGATTATTGGGTTTAGCCATAAACGGCAGTGGAATAACTGTGCTCTTCATTGCGCCTTCACTCTTTGGATAAACAACATGAATAACTCACCTGGAAATCCCAAGACAGTGCATCATTGCCTGTTCCACAGCCAGTATCATCTGCGCAATCGGTAAACTGCGCCTTGTAGTCAAAACAGGTTAGATCTGATGTAATTGAACGGAAGAAGATAGTGACTGATTGGTTATGTGGCACAGGATCTTCAGAAAATCACTGTAAGTACGAAAGTTGTGAGTGGTCCACCACATATATGAACAGTAAAAGAATAAGCGTCTTTTATGTGGAGACCGACGGAGTGAGGCATCAACGTCAGGATTTCAGAATCGTGCTACCATCGTCCCACGGAGAACGGACCGTGCTATGGTGTGTGTATTGAACTACTCTGAGAGTGACACTCACAGTGCCCCTTGCCTGGTTGATCAGTGGACAACCAACCAACAGTCTGCATTCACTACAGCACGAAAGGCTCATACATTGTCCTGCTAGCCGAAGACCACAGTACGCAAGTAGGAAGCCTCAACTCTTTGGAGGGTTGGCTTAACTCGAACTGCATCATCATCATCGCCACCAGAGACAGCAACATCAGTGTTAGCACTGATGTTTCACTGCCGTACAACCACAAAGCTCATCTAGGTAAACACTATTCATAAGGTTGCTGAAAATTATTCCACAGCACAAGACCGGTTTCGCCCCCCTAGGGCTCATCAGGTAGGCGCAGTCCCCGAGTTTCCGTCAACCTTATGTTCTACTTCAACCCAGTAGATGGTCCCAGTAGACGGTGTTTCGGCATGCACAGCACATGGCCGAGTCACCGCAGCTGATGGTACTGGATGTTTTCAGCGATTGAAATACGTGATGCACAACCAAATACCCGTTTTTTAATCACCTCGTTACTAATCCGCTGAAGCCATCCAAAACCAGCCACGCTTCTGAGGCATCGGTGGTCAAAAACCTGAAAACGGCTCACATCATCTGTCCGCAGAGGCCACGTCTCACACCTATAAAACAACACGACCCTTACTGTAGCCTGGTACACGCGAAACTTAAGACCCACTGACATGCCTTTTTGACGCCACAAGTGACCCAAATTAGCGAACGTGAATCGAGTCTTTGAGATTCTTTCACTGACTTCATCAGACACATTTCCGTCATGGCTAATACAACTACAAAGGTGTGTAAAAATTTTCCACAACCTCCAGTCAATCTTCTTGAATTGCGAGGGGTATGTACAGAAAATGCATGCTCTGGAGCAGAACTTGGCACTTTGAAGGTGCTAGATGCATGCCGAAAGATGGTATTATATTGGTCAGTCTATTCAGCAGGGCTTGTGCTTCGCATTGGTCTTCAAAGACGAGGGCGACGTCGTCTGTGCACTCCAGAGCGATAACGACGGCAACGATTTGAACACCGGGGTTTTGAAGACCTTCCAGCGTTCGCCTCATTATTTCATCAATGAAGAAGTTGAACGAGACTGGAGAGAGTACACACCCTTGTCGAACACCACTTTTTGTAGGGAAGCTTTTGGAGAGTTCACCATACACTCTCACACGCCCCGGGTCGGATTAGGTTCACAAACTTCTCGGCATACCCTGTTGAGCAAATGTAGTTAACAGTACTGACCAACCGACAGAATCGAAGTCAAGGAATACCAAGACTGCAAGTCATTTGTACATGTTACGTTGCTCTATCGCCTGACGGAGTGTGAAAATGTGGTCAACGCAGCCTCTACCCGGTCGAAATCCCGCTTGATTCTCACGAGTCAAGGTTTCACATGCCACCGTAAGACGACGAAGAAAAGTGATGCCACAACAGTCATGTCACAACAGAAGTCAAACTAACATCTTTGTGGTTACTAAATTCACTGCGAGTACCCTTTCTGGAAATGGGTACTACTATTGATTCACCGCAGCTGTCTGGGACAGTCTCTTTCTCCCAGACAGACCCAAACAGGCTGGACAGTCACTGGCTGAGAAACCCATCGCCATCCTTGAGCGGAACAGGTGGAAGGCTGTCAGGACTAGCAGCACGATGACGATTGAGTAGAGAAGTACACTCGAGCACTTCTGAGACTAAGGGCGGCTCAATATTCACAGCAACCTTTCTGTTGAAGGCCAGGATTCCGGATTGGATGTAGCAGATGGCCATCTGAATTGCTGTTCGAAGTACTATGCCCAGCGGTCCAAACGTTCTGCTTTGTTGCATATCAGGGAGCCATTTTGGTCCCTGATTATTTCGATGACAAGACGCCTCCGAGGACCAGTCGGACGAATCAAGTGGAACAGCTTGAAGAAGTCTCCAGCATTCTTTGCATTTTCCATTTTTTCGGCACTTCGGGTCCACCAAGCTTCTCGGTCTGCACGGCACTCAGTTTCACCTGGCGCTGGATGATGCGTCGGATGGAGTTGTGGTTGCGGCCAAGAGGAATCTGTCGCCGGGCTTTCAGCAAAGACACGGTCCTATAAGAGATCTAATGTTTGAATGAGGTTGGCTGGATTGTAGCGCAAACAGACGTTCCGGCTTTGAGGAGCGCTTTGGATGTCTTTTCCCAGTGGCCGTTTATATCCGACATCGGACCATCCGGCAGGCGTTCGAGGAGCTGGTTCTGATAGTTTCGTTTGACTTTCGGGTCCACTAGCTTCTCAATGGCTAAGCGAGTTGTGCGTGTTTTGCGTACACCTGAAAAGCGCAATGAAAAGCAGCAGCGTACAAGTGCATGGTTGGAGTCCACGCCGGTGTTCCAGAAGGAGAGGCAAGCAGTGATCGACCCTCGCCACCGATAACTGACGGCGATGTGGTCTATTTGGATTCGTGGATGGTTTGTTTGTGGACACCACGCTGTCAAGCGATTTCCGCTGTTCCGAAAATTCGTACTGCAAAGGAACAGTCTGTGATTGGCACACATCTGAAGCAGGCGGTCTCCGTTGTCCGTGCGCTGCGTGTCCAATCCAGGACAAACATCAAATCAGGCCTCAGCGGCGCTTAGTCTACCTACCTGAGCGTTCATGTCACCAGCAACCACAACGATATCTGAGCTTTTAGCCCGCTGTAGAAGGGCACCTAGAGCGTCATAGAAACTGTCTTTGGCAGATTCAGAGCTACAGTCAGTTGAAGCGTAAGCAGACACAATAAACAAGGTGCGATGGACCTCACTTCCTCTAAATTCTCTCACAGATGTTGCCAGACGAACCGCGCAGAGACAACTATCAAGGGGTATCCAGTCAAGTTCCGCTCAGTTGCCTAATACGATACCCACTCCAGCACATCCAGCTGCAGCAGCCTCTGCATTACCAGAGGTACGTAGCCAGAACCTGGAAGAGAGCGAGGGGGTAGTCAGCTCAACCAGTACTTGCGTCCTGCATCCTTGTTTCTGACATACAACATACAACAATGCAGAGGGAATCCAGCGTACGAGCAAGAGTCACCTGTTGACCTGCTTGCTTCAGTGTGCGAACATTAAAGGTGGCTAAGTAGACAGACTTTCGGGGTTTGAAAACAGACTGCGAAATGTTTAGGGTTGTTACTGAACTCGGGCGTACAGAAGCTGCAGCTAAGTGTGATGCAGGGCGAGCAAAACGGCCAATCCTAGTGTTGGGACCTACGGAGTGTTCAAATTTGGGTGGGGTAGGGTGGAAGAGGGAAAACGTGAAAGTGTAAGAAAGGAGGTGTCAGTAGTAGTATGTTTTCGCTTACCCGCCCTGCTGTATGCTGCAAGTAAGGTTGGTGACACTACGCGACAGCCGATGTGGCATGATAGTATTGTTAGTCTTATGGTTGTACGTGGGCTGGGATATCGACAGGACGCCCACACCTAGAAAGGAGGACGATTAGGGTCCTCAACCAAAGCCTTGGCTCAGAAGCCTAACCGCAAAGCAGCGGTGTTTGGCGGGAAATGCAAGTGTATTGGCACTTTTATAGAACAAATCATCACACATGTTCCAACCCCCAACCTGAAGGGTTAGGAGACTGTACTGGTCAGACCTCTAACTCTTGACCAACCTGGTATGAGAAACTGAGTGACACGCGGACACTACTCAGTATAGCTCACTAGGTCACGGAGGCACACAAACATTCACACCACGGTAAGGTCCAGTCTCTTCGTGACGGGGCCTTGGGCAGGATTTGCCTCATAGAACATGAAATGCCAGTATGTGAAGATTGCAGCCAATTGTGAATAAATATCGGACAGACTTTGTGGTCAGTTGAGCGTGTTTTGGAAAGTATCCCCGAGCGAACCTAGCATATCTCTATAACTGAACAATTGAAGTTCTTGTATTTGAGCGACCTGAGTGTACGAGGCGAATTGGAATCAATGTATACCGAAATGATTACCGTTGGTAATGGGGCCCTAGGCAGGAGTTGCCTCACAGAACAGACTCGAGATGCAGCTTTATACAGATAATAAACAACTACCGTAAAGCTGTCACCCTTAATCTTGTACCGCTAAATTGAATATCATAGCTTATATTGCATAAAAATTTCAAGCAAATTGAATAAAAAAACGTCACACTAACGACTCCGGAGTTGTAGTGTTAAATGAATGGCCGACATACTAAGTGACGCATTGGTGAGTTGAGTGACCGCCTTTTTTATCAGTGTTTCAATCCGCGATTAAATTTTTTAAAACAATGCATAAAAAATGGAAAATGACAAAAAACGTGACAAATTCGGTCAGCGGTTATCAGCTCCTATCGGACACCGGCGGATTTTACTGGCTAATTTACCCACCTCAATCCACGGCCTTTTAACAGTTCATTAGAAGACTGAGATGAGGGGACCTGAAGTGAAGTAGTTGTGTCTAACAGAAGCAAGTGGTCGCTTCATATCGAACGACGAAATTCTCCGTGAACTCTAACGAGAAGCTCCGTCCTGCTAAGCACTCGTTTATCCGTACCGTAGGGAACAGAGTTTAGATATGGCTGAACAATACCGGTAAGACGAAGCTGGAAGGTCCTAGAATGAGCAGAAACTCACATAATGATATTAACAATAACAACAATAATAAACAAAATGCAGAGTAGGTCACCTTGTGAACTGTTGTACCAAACAGATACAGCATCCCGCAATGCAGAGATCACGTCTGGAGCGGCCAATATTTTTGCACAGGAAACGTTCACCGGATAGGCGGGTAGTTGAGATATGAAGCTGTTGTTCGTAGGGTAGTCCAGCATGGCCATCATAACGAAGGCATTCCTGGACCACTTCAACATCCACACAAAATCGAATATACTGTGCATGGGCTTGCACAGCTTCATTTGTTTCGATATTGGTGCGAGAGCTATGGGAATAGGGGGAAAATGAATTGAGTCAAACATTGTTCCCTCTCACAAGAGCGCCTCCGGATGGAAAATAATGCCAATGTGTGAGATAAATTGTCTGATCATAAAGTTATTTTTAACATAAGCTAAAAAGACCTAGCCAAAGGAAGGCTGCTCCAGGAGGAGAAAGACATGATCACACAGGTTCACAAGCATCTTCTGTTGATCGGTTGGCTGGAATTCTGTTCGCCGAGCTTGGCGCTCAGTTAGCGAGCCATCATTATTACTACTACTATTAGTATTATTATCGCTCTGATGAGTAGGACGGCAGTAATTTACACCCAAAACATAATCATTCTTGACAATTCCAAGAAAGTACAAACTGAGGGAACATCATGAACGAGACAACGATTTGCACTAAGAACCCTCGGTAATTTTAATTCGCCTGTTCCCAGAGTTTCATGTGTGGTAACAATAATCCAATGTGGGTGTCGATCAAAATCAGTGAGATCGGATTATGGTTGAACCGAAAGTGGAAAATGGTATTACCGGGGAAGTTTTGTTTGCCTCTCCTGTGAAAATAACTTGGTCACCGAAACCCTCACTAGACATCTGTCACGGATATGTTAAAGGTTGCGAGGTGAATTGATCGTCGGACATTGGCGAACGATTTCGAACTGCCCATGGTTGCGGTTGTCGAGTTACGTGCAGATAGTGTGACTAGCATTAGTGAAGGACGAACGGAGTTGTCAATCCTCAAGTATGGGCCCATCGATAACATGGAGGAAGGAGTATAAGAAAGACAGGAAAGGATTTATCGGCAGTGGTCCGTTTTCGCTTATCTGCTTTGCTGCATTGAGAAGGCTGGTGTCACCCTCCAACGGTTGATTTGGCTGTGAGGTCAATGGTCGCACTTAGGCTAGGATACCCAGTCTGAGGTGATGATGGTTTTAAGATAAAGCCTTTGGTTCAGAAGTTTAACCACAACGCAACATGGGTTTGCCTAAGACCAATGAAGTGGTCCAAAGTAACATGGAGTACAGCGCCCAATATGAGCTCCCCGCCCCCGCCCTAAAAAAAACAACAGAAAGCCGAGTTGGTCAGACCACAACCCATTCAAATTGTGTGTCAGGTTCTTAGTCGGACAAGTGAATTCACCAGTGAGTTACGAAGATGTATAGACCGTCGCACTGCAGTAAACCCCAGTCCCTTTGTGAGGGGACTTGTTACATATTATCTAATATTATCTGTCTTGTTTGAAAAACTCGTCGAATGCCCACCTGAAAACCCGCTTTTGACAACGAATAAACAACTACCCCTGTGTGTTCCGAATAACATACGTGGATTTCAAAGACGGAAAACACATAGACAGTAGTTAATCAACGTCTGAATAAAAAGCACAACATACCGCGAATGTCTCCCATGACCATTCGTTCGAGCAAATCGTATGCCTTCTTCACGCGCGCCACACACTGAGGGTTAACTTGGTTGTAGTCCTACAGAAAGAGGTATCAAACCACCCCAAAGAACTGATTGTCCTACATCGGTAACATGTTCGAAGAATTGGTGTATGGTTCCCAGACCTGCGACCCAATTGACCGGAGCGCTAGAAGCAATGGCACCGGCAACAAGATGAGGGTAGCTGGCTCGCATATAAGCCGCCAGCATGCCACCATAACTAGGGGGGATGGTAAGTGAATCATATAAAATAAAGTACTAACCTGCCACCGAAAGCGATCACTGCAGTATTATCCCGGCCGTACTTTTCTTTCAAATGTTTAATAAGATTGGCATAGTCCGCAAGCGTTTGTTCAATGGACAAATATTGAATGTAGGGTTGAGAAAAGCTTTTTTTGAACGGCAAACTTTTTCCGTAGTAACGCTGCATGGAGAGAAGTCTGTGGGTGACATGTCGACCAACCTACGTGTTCAGCGAAAACCACCATGGCATCCATTCTGCTAGCGAGGTGAAATATAAAACCGGAGTTATTCCAAAATCCCAAAACGTCTCCCTCGTTGCCACAGTAAAAGAAAATTGGTCCGCCAGATTTGTACCACTTATCTGCAAACAACATGGGTTCATTGGCAAACTACACGCAGAACACACCTTCGTACAAATAACGCATCCGGTAGGTGATATTGGCAGGTTGAAAATTCATATGATCCACACGCTGTGTAAAATACTGTTCCTTAGGAGGCCATGGAATAGCAAACTGGTTGGCTGAACAATCCAGCAAGCAAAAAACGGCGATAGCAGTGAGATAAATCATGCTAGATAAATGTGCGGCCTGCAAGTTCCTAGAACAGAATGAGCAGACAGTAAGTTTCAAACAACAATAAAATATGAAAACCATCAGTCTGTAACACCTTTTCGGTGCGTAGCTGCCACGTCACCCGATGGGAGCACTAGGGTTGGGATACTGCTAGGTTGCCCAAGCCTTGACAGGAACATTCGAGATACCAGCGTCTGGTTCGAACCGCTGACCTTCCGGTCAGTAGGCAAACGCCTTAACCAGTGAGCTATGATGGAGCTCGTGGTAAGGTGTATAGGCTTCACATGGAATCCTATTTCAAGAAACTGATAAAACCTCGATATAAATATGAAGGCGGCCACAGTAGAACCGAACCGTTATAATCAGCACATTCGTTTACATGAAAAGTGAGAGTGTGGACAGTGTTGGTATGAGAGTGCACCACAGAGTTTGCATAAAATCCCCATGTTCAATAATGACAAAAGGTAACGGATAACGTTTCAGGATGACTGAGTTACTGGGCAGGCTACCAACGGCAGTGTCATCAAGCAGTGCTGTAGTTTTATTTCCGGGCCATACCCGCATCATCATGACCATTACCAGAGATCGTGACATAAGTGTTGACCCTGACGCTTCACTCCCATTCAACCACAATGCCCTTCAACGCATTCACTCCGTACTGATGGATTTCGCCGGACAGGCTTACTCTCAGCTCGGGGTTTGTTTAGCAGTTGATTTTCGTATAAAGGCGCACTTGTGCAATATGTTTTGATCTTAAGATGGTTCACATAAGTATGGTCGCGCGACGGTCACGGCGCCGACCAGTATAAATCCAACCTGGGCTTTGGACAACCGGAGTGATAGAAATCGGTGACACAGGCCTTAAGCGCTCAGACGTTTAGATGGAAGCATGCCTTCGCCAAGAACAGCGCTCACAGCAATGGACGCGGGTCTTTCGGATTCCGCCATTGGTCAAATCCATGTCCTTTTGCACCCCACCTGTTCAACACAGATTTCTCCTAAACCGTTCTTGCGTGACGAACATCCTCGTATTAATGGACAGCTTAACCCAAGCCAAGGACGAGAGAATAACATCAGATGCCATATTTTTCGACTTCTCAAAAGCATTCGATCAAGTCCCACACGTCCCGCTGCTCCACAAACTCGAGTCATACGGGGTTCAAGGAAAAATCCTTTTCTGGGTCAAGGCGTTCCTATCAGACAGAACATTCCGAGTGAAAGTAGGCTCGACCTACTCTTATCCAGCGCCGGTCTCCATTGGAGTTCCTCAAGGCTCCGTTCTGGGACCACTTCTGTTTCGGGTCTACGTCAACGACCTTCCAGACGTTCTTTCAAGTCCATGTCTACATGTTGCGGACGACTTGAAATCCTGGAGTACCAATGCCAGTGCCCTTCAAATGGATGTAGACGCTGCAAAACAGTGGTCGTTGGACTGGCATCCTCCTCTGAATGACGAAAAGTGCGTCCATATGTCAGTTGGAGGAGATCCAGCGAGTGCCTTTGTCGTGTATGGTGAGAACGGACCAGAAGACACCACGAAGATAGATGCCAAAAAGGATTTGGTTGTCTGGCTCTCTTCAAACATGTCATTCCCACTGCACCATGAGAAATCGGGCTAAAACCGCCACTCTATTAGACTTCAAATAATCGCGTGTGCGATCAAGGTCACAATGATGACCTTGAACGAGGGCAATAAATAGGCTCGGATTACAAAGATTGACGGATTGATACACAGGATCGAGGCTTTCGCCCAAGTTTCTAGGGTAGGTTTTGTTATTGTCATTCAGCGGCTGCTATTCACCTGGAATGCACAAGCCAAAAAAGGGTCTAGCACTGCTCTTTAATTTACCGCGGGGCTGTAAGCTTGCCAGCGATAGGACGCGCATAGAAAAGCGTCTAATAGTGCTTTGAACTGGGTACTAGATGGAACGTGGACAACTGTCGGAGGAAGGTTATAACTCACAGAAACTACCCGAAATGAGAAAAATTTGCCTAATAAAATTTGCTCTCTGAGGTTGAAAATATTCTCACCATATCCCCGCCGTGTGTATACTGGGTCAACGGTGAAAAACCTGTTGGCCAAACCTTGTTCATACAGGGCATAAGTAAGAATTAGGTCTCTTTGGAGGCGACGACACTCCAAAGGAAACAGGTCAAGCACCGCAAGACACGTCTCCTAGTCCACGGATTTAAGGCCGGCAACCATTTTCGTAGCAGCGCGCTGGACACGCTCAATGATGGTTAGGCCCTCCGTGCGCCACGAGTAGACAACTTGGTTGGCGTATTCAAGGAGCGCTCTGACGTAGGCCCCATAGAGTATTTGGAAGTCCGTGTGAGTAATACGGGAGAAGGTGCGTCGAAACATCCGTGAAACGGCGAATGCCTTTTGGGCCGATTTCTCATGGTGCAGTGGGAAGGACATGTTTGAAGAGAGCCAGATAACCAAATCCTTTTTGGCATTGTGGTGTTTTGTACCTTTCTTTTGCTTTCATTATAACGTTACGTATTTCATCAATTTCATAAACGATTTTTGTTTGAATACGCAAAACCACAAAAAC
>SJOL01007141.1:371800-398411 GCA_004794785.1 Opisthorchis felineus
TCATTTCACTCGCGCTTACAGCGGTTATTCGCGAGCTTCATGTGCTAACTCTGGTATCAAAACATTTCAGACTGTCTTCGGAGTTTATTGTATATGAGAGCTTCCCGGAAAAGAAGACCCCTGGACATCCACGACCGGATTATTATTTATTCACTGGCCTGGGCCAACGACGAACTATTTTAAAAAGAACAATTCTTAGTGAGTCTGTTCCATTCGACCCTTTTTATTATTGTGTACTCAATTCAGAGTAATTATATTTATTTCTTTGCCACACGCTTCCTAAAGTAGCTTTCTTTTGGGTACTCAGACCACTACAGCATCTATTTTCGTGGTGTCTTCTGGTCTGTTCTCACCATGCATGACATAGGCGTTCGCTGAGTCTCCTCCAAAAGATATATGGACGCACTTTTTATCCTTAAGAGGAAGGTGTCAGTCCAACGACCACTGTTTTGCAGAGTCTACATCCATTTGAAGGGCACTGGCATTGGTACTCCAGGATTTCAAGTCGTCCGCAACAAGTAGACATGGATTTGAAAGAACGTCTGGAAGGTCGTTGACGTAGACCCGAAACAGAAGTGGTCCCAGAACGGAGCCTTGAGGAACTCCAATGGAGACCGGCGCTGGATAAGAGTAGGTCGAGCCTACTTTCATTCGGAATGTTCTGTCTGATAGGAACGCCTTGATCCAGAGTAGGATCTTCCCTTGAACCCCGTAAGACTCGAGTTTGCGGAGCAGCGGGACGTGTGGGACTCGATCGAATGCTTTTGGGAAATCGAAAAGTATGGCATCTGATGTTATTCTCTCGTCCTTGGCTTGGATTAAGCTGTCCATAAATAAGTGCACGTTCGTCACGCAAGAGCGGTTTTGGAGGAATCCGTGTTGGACTGGGGTTTTCAAGTTGTTGATAGTAAGGTGATCTAGGACGCCTGCTTCAGAATGCGTTCTATCACCTTGCACGGTACGCTGGAGAAGCTAATGGGCCTGTAGCTGCCGGGTGATATTCGGCCACCAGTTTTGTAGATTGGCGTGACAATCGCTTCCTCCCAGGCGGAGAGAATACTGCCTTCGTCGAGTGACTGACGAAACACCAGGTAGAAATTCTTGGCCAGTGCGGACGACGCTTCCTTCGGGATCCTTGAATGAACCCCGTCTGGCACAAACAGCGGAACGGCTTTGTCTTGTGCTAAAGTTGACGAAAGTCCTCCTCTGTTAAGAGTAAGTTGGTTAGAGGCCGTTCGTAGTTATGCCTTAACAAGTTTGGGTGTGACGGGGTCGCTGCGACAGAACACAGCACTGCATGGTGATCGGTGCGGACTTCAGCTAACAATATCATGACACTCGTGGGTTCCGCGCTTCTGCTTCCTACGTAGAACGTGAATGTTTTATTTCTGCGGCTGTCTCATGTAAGTAAACAGCTCTCCGAGCGAGGTCTGGTATGGTGGCTTCTTTTTGAATGTTCCATTGTCGGATTTCTGACTCACACCGGTTCCACATTTTAAGAAACGCCAACACAACTAGCGTCAACTAGTCAAAATTTTGAAAAATATTTCAGATGCCCGTAACGGGCAAAAAGTATCTTCGAGTGACGAGTAAAACCAGAACCTCCAGGAAGGCAAAACAAAGGCGGAGCTGGATTTCTATACGGTACTGTTAACGTAAGACGTCAATTCACAAAATGTACAAACATCGACAGTAGTCCACTTGGACTACATAAGTACTAACCAAATGAGCAAACAGGCTCCCACATGAGACAGCCACACATGCATAGTGTCGGCCACAAAATGGCTGGATGACCTCAAGGCCAAATGAGTGAAATTTTATAGACAAACAAACTCCAGTTCATACAGACGCACTAAACACAGAAGTGGAGCGGGGGTTACAAATACGGACAGAAGAAACGTGGGGAATTTCAGATGTCAAAGTAATGGACGATACGACCTATTTTCCAGAAGGCGCCGAATCCTTTTATGTAGCTTGCGGTCCATCCGACTACGTGCCGGTTTTTTGGGACGCACGTCGCGTCAGTCTCGTGAACTTTCTGGACCACGACCCTGTTTAACGTTTCCACTGAAGCTGGTCCCAGTTGAAATTGATCAAAGAAAATGCGCATTCCTGAAATATCTGCGCGGCAGAATCTTTAAAATCCATGCTTCAGGTTCGGGATTTCTGGCGCAGTGGCAGATGAAATCAGAGGTTAGCACACAGTCATTATTATGTTCCAGTGGGGCGTAAAAGAAAACCTCATCAATCAAGTTTCTTTCGTTGGTGATGAACAAATCGAGGAGGGAAGGTAGTTAGCCTGCGTGGTATCTGGTGGGTGCGAAGACATTTTGAGTTCAAGCGCTCTGCTGAAGTACTCCGGTCAGCGCCGATGCAAAATGTCCACTAGACCCGAGGTGCTAAAGCTCCATCCAGGAGGCCTTGGGGGCGATGGAATCAGCTGCCAGCATGAAATGTGTGAAGTGGTACTGGAGGAGTGGTGCTCGAGTGTTTGTATGAGGAATGGTCATCTTCCGGAGGACTCGATGGGCAAAGGTGGGTCACTCCGAGAAGAGGGGAGTCGGTCGTGCGTAGTAGGATTTGAATCCATAGTGCATCGCAAAAAGGTGCAGGAGTGGTATCGGAGAGGACAATCGGGATGGGCAGGGCCGCATATCAATATAAAGCAACACCACCAGCTCTCCTGCGTTTTGAGTCGGCTTGAAAAAAGAGTGGTCGTCTATCGAGATCTCCTCGTCAGTGACACCTGGTGTGAGCCAGGTTTTTGTAAGTGCGATTATGGACGGCAGTTCAAGGCAAGCTGACTGGCAAGCATCGCAAAGTTTGTTGAAAAGACTCAAGCAGCTTGTGGACAAGCATTCCAGCACTGTCTCTGCTGCCGTCGAAGGAGGAGAGCCGAGAGGTTTGAGAGGTTAGCAGACCTAATAACTGCACGCTGGGGTTGAGTCCAACGATCCGAAAGGACCCATGCGCGATACTTGTCTGCTTCCTGCCTTGGTGATTCCGAGATTTTCTTTCCGTTTGCAGGGTGCTTCTCGCCCCGTAAGAGTCCGGTTTGGCGAAACTTTTATTTTTGGATGGCGTTGCACTTCCCCTCAGGGGAGAGACTTTCGACCGCTGCTACTTGTAGCTCGTTCAATACCGCCTTTTGGAAGACTAGGTTTGCTGTTTTCCAAGGATTTCGGGCAAATATGTGTCTGCCCGGTTTCTTTGGCATTTTGTTGCGGTTTGATCTAAAGGGTGTCGCTGTGGGGCCCTGTGAGTTGGGTGGCAGCACCAAGAAGTGTTCTTTTTAGTGGCGTTCCCATGAGGCTCGTTTTCGCATAGGAATGCAACTTGAAGCTGGGTAGCAGCTTTCTGATTTGGCGAAGGTTATGTGCTTTATTCTACTGCAGTTGCCTTTCTTTCGTGTTTGTGCGGACTCCCGAGTAGCCCGCGATCGGCGTGGCCAACTGGGTGTGCGAAAGGCTTTTCGGTTCGCTGTTGTTCGGTTTGCATTTTGGCTGCCAGGGTCATAGGAGACGACTGTGTCCGCA
Organism: Opisthorchis felineus; assembly: GCA_004794785.1. Lineage (NCBI taxonomy): Eukaryota > Metazoa > Platyhelminthes > Trematoda > Opisthorchiida > Opisthorchiidae > Opisthorchis > Opisthorchis felineus. Next base: position 375,337 of record SJOL01007141.1, read on the forward strand.
GCTGGAGAGGCCACTTTTGATGAAATAGAGCTGAAGACTGGCAGTTACACATTCTCAGTGACTGTGGGCTTCTCACAGCATTCCGCGATATCGAGATGAACGCTTGTGATTGATTTGTCAGCACGTTTCCCCGCTTGTCCCCGCAAATCTGACCCAATCCAGCTCAGATGTTGTGACTTGGGTGTGGATTTAACTGTTGCGCTTTATTATCTGCTACGGAAATAAGCGATGAGGGCTCTACGTACTTTGGACGTTGCGTTCACGCAAGTCATGCCACCTCCCGAGCATCGCTGCCTTTGGTAGTCTAGGGGTCTGCGGTGGTTGAGTGGAAACTGCAATCCGGAATCGCGGTTGGTTTCGTCGGCCTGCTTTCAGGAGCACGAGGGGCCATTACATCCATCGGTTTGGCCATAAGTTTGGGGTCGGCCGAAATGGCGCTAAGCGGAAGCTTTTTTCGCGCCTCTCTTCCAGGACTTTTGTGGCCCAGCTTTCGCGCCTCTAGAGGGTGGTCCTCGGATATACGCTTGATCGCTGGGTAAGCCTGTTGAATGCTGACAGCCCGCCACAAGATCTTCTGTACGGCAGGTGGGCAGATAAGGGTGACTAGAAGCCCGAATGTTCGCTTGCTTAACTTTTCGGGTGTCCATTCTTCGTGAAGCGATCCCTGTTCAGGCCGTGTAGGGACACATCCAAGGAGCGACTGTGCAAGTTTCGTTGGCGTAATTTTTCTGGAAAACGACCCCGGGATGATCAACCTGCTCTCTCTCTCATGCTCCTGCTCACTACAGACGCCGTGGCGGTTTTGCTCGCCGAATCAGAGAGCTGGATGACCCTCTTAGCAGCCAACAGACCCGGAGTGGAGAGAGCCAGGTACCCGTTTAGGGAAGAAAGCCCATTGCCAACTTTCGTCCAGGTGGCTTGGTTCTTCATATTCCCCCTCGAGAGCTTTGGAAAGAAGCGCCATTTTCGCGTAGAGTATCCCTACTAAAATGAAACGTTCGCACTGGTATTTTCGATTCGGCACTGGGGGCTTGAGTTCGCTTTTGATAGCTTTCTTTTTTGTAACGGAATGCATAGCACCCTTAAGGTGGACGCAGCTGGCGCAGGCAAACGTGTCAGGAGAGTTAGATAATTGGCTTATCTGGTCTTCCTGTAAACAGGTACATTTAAAATGCCACCTGGCTTTGCTGGTGTGACATTGCATAACACGTCTCACATTCGGTGGACACCCATTTCGCCCACATCTGTTGTGGTCTATCGGTAGCTGTATACAGCAGCCTGTATTGATCGGTTTCATGATTGAGACTAAGTGACCGCAGGAACTGAGTGCAAGCTGACAGAAGCTTTCATACGAAAGTTATCTTATGGTAGAAATTCAAAATGGCACGTACTTACTCTGTAAATAGATTAAACAGCGAGAGAATTCTTTCAAAAATTTTCATGAGCGAAAAACGAAACCAAGTTCGAACGTACCGAGCTGGCTCGGACATCCTCAACATCCTTCTCCAGCTTTCCAATGCCTGTCTCGCCAACAAAACACGGTATAGCGCCTCATAGAGGTCCTCATCATGGATTTTTTTCATCGGCAAAACATGAACTACTCAGCAATAGTGTTTTTTGCCCAGGGTCACTAATCGCCCAAAATATGGGGTTCCTCAATCGCAGTTCTGCCTACAGTGTCGGATTTTGTACCACTTTATTTACCTAGACGTTTGTGAGACGTCTGACAACGTTCTACGGCGTCCCCTCCTCCATAAATTTCAGGCAGAGTGCCAGATCCTCTTATGGTTCATGTCTTAACCTGCCGATAAAAACCAGGTTATTCAAATCGGGATTTGCTCTCCAGCAGAGCCATTTAGCGTAGACTACTTGGCACCCCAGTCCTCTTGCTGTACATCATTAATGTCCCTTACTCGGACACTCACGGCTCCACACTGTTATTTGATGACCAGGTGGAGAAAGCATTCCCAGGCAGTGACTCCGCCCCAACGTTCACTAACATTCGCTGTGATCTGGGTCCCTCAGTTTTCAGGTCCTATTAGGCATGCCTTTTTTCTGTTCCAAGGTTTAATGCCCCTTCCCTCTATATCCCCTTTGTGACGCTTATCGGTAATAAGCTGTCGAACCCGATGCTTCTCGACCCCTACGCTTTTCATATATCTCTTCTCCCTTAGCCGCTTCCGCCATGTGTAATGCCAGGTTGCCAGGGCTCTGTGCTTTCATGCACCGATAATTCCACACAGAGCCGTGTTCAATTGGCATCTTCGAGAAGTTTATTAGGTGCTTTCAAATAGCTAGTCCTGACTTCGCCTAACAGTATTCACATGCCTGCCGGACTTCGGTGAAGAAATTTCAGTGCTCATTAACTGAGGTCTATTTCCATAACACCGTAATGTCTTCGCCGTCTTAGGTTACACCTAGGTCTTCTGCATTGCCTGGTCGACCAGCGTAAGTCATTTGCTAGCTTTGGTTTTCACCCTCCCTCCCTTAGAATATTCCCAGGTCTGATTTTGTGCCCCTGTTGTCTATATTTTGGACAAATCTCGTCGAAAAAATTCCCTCTACCTTGGCTCCAAACTAAGGATTATGCTCCATCTTTGTGTCTGCACTATATCCTCTCAAATGAAACTTGGAAACATCCTTGATCCCTAAATTTCCTAGCGCCAAAGCTTACACTGAAAATACATTCGAAAATTGCCCCAAGCCCCATCCTCATAACGCAATGATGATGTCACGTGAGTTGGTGATGGAACATTCGCAATTGAATTGCTCAACTCGGTGAGGAAACCACTGACCATCCATGCCACCTGAGCTACGACCAACCCCCTATTATCTGCGCAATCCCGCTCAAAGTCCCATCAGGGCCGCACTCATTTGCGTGGGTCGCCTGATGTCAACCAACATTTGGAACAGTTAACACCCTGACTGTTCTTTCCCAATAATCAGCCGCCTCCTCCAATCTCACGTAATAGATCCTATTCCGATGAATGCACCTGTGGATTACTCTGGAGTGTATATGTTACCGAGATTGCAAACTGCTCGCGCTTATATATTCTTTTCACTCGCAAGCCCTCTGTCCTCTTTTCCTTCGCTTTCGGCCTTAAGCTACTGTGTGTGGGCTACCCATGTTTCTCGTTCCTCAGAGCGGGCTTCCATCCTTGATCTACACTCCAATCTTATTCAATTTCTAGTTCACTACCTCGCCAAGCTTTAACTAATGGTAACGGAAAAGGGTCCACCTTTACTCAATGTTCAGAGCCATACCTTTTTTCTCCTCATGAGACGTTACGCATACAAAAATATGTCCTGAGGATGTGCAGCAGATGCAATTCTTATTTTACCCTACAGCTCACTTTGTCACATTCAAAACGTCGTGTGAACCCCTGCTTAACAAGGTGGTTCGCACCAACGGATCGTCACCACGTTGCCATATGAGATCGTTCTAAACACCCATATTTTTCTCATATGGCCCCAACGAAAACTGCCGACTCATTCTTCGACCCCCTTGCTTGACATGTTCCAGTGGCTGTTTGCTTCTTACCAGTTCTAATGCACTGAGTCTTTCTACTGGTCTTGCCTTCCTGATACCGGATAAAATATTTGGTGTCTGGTGTCTCCACAAGCAGCAAGTGCCGCTTCTTGATGACCGGACACACTTCTTATCTTGTGGCGTGCACGAAGGTGAGAACTCAGCGTGGATGTCCGGCACACCCTGTTGATTTGTTCATCGGCGGGTTCGTAAACCTGTCATTCTTCCAGTAGCGTGGGAGCTGCACAAATGGCCGCTGGTTCTAAAGATGTCTAATTCGGTAAATCCAAAAAATGCGCGAGTACCATCTGCCTAATTGCTTGTGCTTGTCTTGGTTTTGCTGCGTATCTGGCGATGCCATGGAATACATAAGAAAACTATCCCTTCGATGGTTGAAATGCACGGTGTGACCCAAAAGCACTACTGCGACGCTCTTGACATACAATGACCGTCAAAGCTCTCACCAACTTATTATTAGTTTGGTTTGCCTCACATGAAGTCCATCTGGTCGCCAAAGCATAACGCATGTGCCTCTCTTCTTTCTGCAACTAGTAGACGCAAAAGGCTCCTTACAAATAAAGGTATAGGGACTTTCCTACTTCTCTCTTACCAATATTCACTACTGTCACCTACTGGGTGTTTTGTCCAAGCGCGAACGCGAGGTTGAAGCTGACAACAGTAACTAAGCGAATAATTCTCCAGCATTTCATCTGCGGTTTCAGTCCAAAATACGGTACTGTTTACTTCACGTGGAAACACTTAGCTGTTCCGAATGTACCGCATACTCCACGAGTAGGAGCCCACTACATCGGCAACCCCAGCCGGTGCTTGACTGCTAGGCCAGCCAACAAAAATGCACCCTTTCATAGGTTCATTTGACTTGCTGTCATCCCATTTAGACTATTTTTTTATATTGGACCGTTTTATCTAATGCCTCCAGACACTCTTCAGACGCTACTGCCTTCATCCTATTCCTTCCTTATTCCCCGCTCTTTCCAAGCTTCGAAATTTGGTGGTAGCTGCTGCAACCACCCCGTATGGCCGTCATTAATTCAATCTGGCTGGTCCCCGGTTCCCATCCATACGATCCTCCAACTGAATCGAAATTACCCATGACTCTACATCGGCCTGGCCCTACCTGTGTCAGTCCCTTCGTCTAACCTAGATCCAGCAGCCCCAGAAATGCGCATTCTCTGTCCGAGTGTTGCAAACTTGACGTTCGTTACCGGGCTATCCAGAAACCACAGTTTGTTAGTGCAGTGATGTTACGGCACTGCCATACCTAGTCTGACGGCACTTCCGCAAGTATTTTTCCAACCCTCGACATTTACCTCTTGCTCACTCGAGCCTGTAGTTGCAACTGAAAACATATTTTTCACCCAGCCCCGACCGCCTCTGGGACGAATTCGTTCTAACCCGCTGAACCTTTCGTTCGGATAAAGCTAACCTGGTTTTCCGCTGCAATTTCGGTTTGCCCATTCCACAAGTTCAACGATTTCATTTACTGTGTTTGTTCGGCCCTATGCATAAGCACTATCACCCCATCAAAAGTAGCATTTACACCTGACTTCCCCACAACAGCGACACCAGTGAGTCTACTTAGTTTCAATTTTACCATATTTTTGAGACAAAACTTGCCAACATGTGCCGCACAGTCACGCAGTTTAGTTGTAGACTAGGACCTTCCAATTGGAGAATGTTTTATCTACACACAATCGTCTTCACAGTGTGCAATCAGTGTACATTTTAAACGATCTTACTGTCCTTGTCGACGTGGTCACGATGGCAGGTTTCGTACACACTCCTTTTTTGGAACTAATTAGTCCTGCAGTTTCCGGGATATAAAACCGTACAAATTTTTGATCATGGATATAACAAGTCATGGACATCCCATATATTAAGGAGCTTCGCTAACTCAAATAGATGATGAGTCGGGCAAACGGTTTCAATTCTACAATGAGGCTATGCAACATCTACGAAAATAAGAAATTTTATTGCGGATAAGGCGCTGTCTAAGAAAGCAGTGTAAGCCGTTTCTAATTGTGACAGTGTTTGTTACATTCATTTCCATAAAGCGGTAATAAAGAAGAATGCGGAAGAACCTTCTATATATCCGGCCGGTTCTACCACGAAACAAACGCTTCTACTATGCACGTGTGCTGTTCTTAGACTACCCGAGGCAACACATTCTAGAACCTACCTATTTGACGAAATTGCTAGAATCATCCAACCTAAATTTAACAAACAACGCGTATGCATTTCACAACGCGTGGTGTCCTAATCGGCTACCTAGCACCAGGAACCGTAGTTTTTGAAGTTTGCGATCCTAACGCTGACGTGCGGACGGTTCAACACGAGTATACCACTTACCTCGTCACGAGGCGTGCAAAGGTTTACCTGAAATTTGGTGGTGAAAAGTGGGATTCGCGGACGTCGACCCTTTGAATTCGCAGTTTGATTTCGGAACACCCATGTAGTCTTAGTCACTGTTTCGGGTGTCACGTATACCAAGAGTGGACCTTAATTGGACGATCGTTTAAGACGTTTGACATGAAAGCAAGTCAACACGTTTCGGGCAAAATGATACAATTATTCCACCGCAAATTTGTTAAACCGCCAGCTTCATGCAAGCATTTAGCTACTGTAGACAAACATGTTCTACGCAAGCCATATCACTTAATCACGTTGTCTGCCGCCGACGCTGTTTGTTGCCAAATGGAAAACGAAAGTTGTTTTTATTTCCCCTGTTTATGATCGTCCCCTCATACTTCTTCCCGCTGAACATGGTCATTGGGGCTTTTTTATAGTACGCCGCCGTTTGCTTTTGTGGCGCCGGAGGCGCAAGAATTGGCTTAAAAAGGCCCGATATCTATGGAATAACGCTTGGCTCTAGCATTATTGTTTGTTTCTTTTGATCAAATCTTTTTTATTGTTTGTCCGTCAGGACTTCCAACATGGCACCACCGATGGACATATCCCTTTTCGCTGTAGGTGGTGGTCAGATTATCGCGGTGACTATTCGTGGTCATCATCAGCATAGAACATGTCCTTTTCGACCACTTAATTTACTCCCGACGTTGTAGCTTTGACAACATATGAGGTTTTTTAATGGCATATCAGTTATGCTGGTTTTATTCATTGGCATAAGATTGATACCAACATTCTTTAGCAAGAAAACTTTGACAAATATTACCTAAAATTTCGGGCGCATCCGGCCATATAAAGTAGATTATAGTCGAAAGGTGTTGCGGTGTTGTTGACTTACCCATAATTATTTTACTACCGCGAATGATGTAGTTACTTCCACTGTTAAGCATGTCGCAGCGCAATATAAGTCAAGTTAGGTTTGGGCCTGCTTCAAAATCTTGGCGCAAGCATGCGAATGATACGTGGGATTTTCCTTCAGGTACAAATGAGAAGGCTGCCCTTACCTCTCGGTGTTCGGTCAATGGGCTGTAACGCGATGCTTAACGGGCGGCAACAACTTCACCTGTGTAACAATAGAGCACAGGCCATTCAAAATACAAAATAACAATAAAACAATGAAGAAATGCACTCATTTGGGCATATATATATATTCAAAATCGTTGTGCGTGGTAGCTGAAGAGCAAAGCTAGGCAATCTAGGGTTGATACTGGTTTTCCCGTTAACATTTCTTGACGTAAGATGATCAAGGAGCTATGCGGTATTTATTAACTATTACATAAAATAAGTTAGGCCTGACAGAAGAATGATTTGTGGTGCCGGTTAATCCATACAAAACTCAAAACCCCGAAAGCGGTGTTCGATACAAAAGCCTGCTGAAGTCATTATCAAAAGCAAAGCCTTTCTCTGCACCCACTTTCAACCTGATAAGTTGATAATCAGAAATCGTTTATCGATGAAACCAGGGTTCCAGGATAACCCAAAAGTCGCCTGGTGTCAATAAGTAAACAAACGTTCGCTCTACAATTCTTCGCATACCACTTGAGATATTTGCATTTGAGGTGCGGAAATCTATTACGGACATTTTACCACATTACGCAAAATGCGGTGAACACACTCTGCATCCGTTAGATTCCAAAACAGGATAGTATTTTTTAACCGTAAACACAACACTTTTAATATGGTGTGCAAATTTGCTGGGGAAGATTTTAAACGCAGGTGAACATGTGCCTTTTTGCGTGCTCAGTTCTTTTCGGAATGGTTTTCAAAATATTTTATAACCAGCTTAGCATAACAGCCGAGCTTCTGGATCATTTGTTACACACTACGGATGATTTCGAACAAGAATGAAGCAAACGTGCAAGCTCTTCCGTCTTGTCGGTGCCAAATTGTCTCTTATGGGGAAAAAATCACACTGAATCTTTTCCAGTAATCCCTAAAATTAGGTAACTTTGAGGTTTACGCTAGTACACTAAGAGTACGTTTGTAGGTAAGCCCTGATATCTTCGTGCTTCTTGCTAAGAAAAACGACGTGAAAAAATTTTCACTGTCCCAAAGATTTAGCACGCAACACCAAAAATATTCTTCGTATATCCGCCTTCTGTGATATATGAAGACCAGTCATGCGGATGAGGTACCTCCGTTGGTCTCCAAACTCCGTGTTCGTTGGCTTAACTGGGACCCGTAACGAAATTTCTCCCCTTGATCTCGTTTCACCTCCAGCAGACAAGTAACACAAGGCGTTCTCACCTAAGATTTTAAGCATAATTTTTGAGGTGTCCTTAATGGCCGCGGATCAGAAATATATCCTCAAGAGAGCTGAAATGCAAGTAAAATTCGCCACCACCAATCTATCATAGCACGTTAGCCGCACCCAAGTCATCAAGACCGAAAAGTGTAAAGCGTCCACCCCTTGGCGATGTGGTTAATTTTTCTGACTTCTTAAGTCCTAACAAAGTGTAGGAGATTGATAATGGACCAAATATAAGCGCTGAGAACAGTCGAAGGACCGTCTGACATTTGTAAGAGCGACTAACTTTTTATGCTTTCATATACAGGGCCAGAAGAAATTCAACGAGGCTCAAGAAGAAAGGCGCGCGGACGCAAAGGTGATGCCACCACTATTTTACTGTACCAGTTAGTCACTGAAACTGCCTCTCCGGTGTTGTGCGGCAGTTTTTTATTAAAATCGACTACAGCATAAGTTCACACACTGCAGGTCAGTGATGATTCCACATTCAGTATCAGAGGCATACGAGCGGTGTTTCCCTCAGCTATTATTCTCAGCGGTTTTCTTGCATCCATCCATGGGCATACATATAGACATCAGTACTATTGTTTTGCAGCTCGTTTTCTACCGGCCATATTGATCTTGTTTTCTTTTGGGCTTCAACTTCTTATGAGTCTCTGGCTTCGTCTCACGTGATGGCGACAATCTGTGGCCGTTGAGGGTGCCCGGGTCTTTGTTAGCGTATGCTTGAATGTGGTGTTTGACAAGCAGCCATTTTGTAAATGTAAGTAACACCCTCCGCAAAATTCCTAAAAGTTACTGGTTAGAGTCTGCGAAAGTCATTAGCGCCTCAGATGCAAAGATGAACGAACCTTGGCCTTGTTGTAGCACCATGGATTCCGATCCCAACCAAAATGGGGAGAATCGTCTAGCTTATAATATGAGTACTTAAGGCACTCGTTGTTCTGGTTCATAGCCGGTTCGTCATATATTTTTCCGATCAGCCACTTTTTGGGTATTTTTCGTCCTTGTCCTTAAATTAACCCCACATTTGCCTAGTCCCTTGTGAGAGGCCAGGAAAAGACCTCATCTTTACCTTCCAAATCATGCCAGCGGCAGGCCAGCTAATACAACGATCCTCGGTGAATACAATAACAAGCTTCCCACTTGCGCAGCCATCTCGACTGCCACTTACATATTGGTTATTTCCTCGCCTGATGCCTCCTTAGTTCTCTAGCTCGGCCTACGCTGTCTGAGGATAGAACGGCTGTCATATCTTTCAGCTAAGATGAACCAACTCAAGGTCCAAAGGATTGGGTCGTTTAGACCATTTTCCGCGACTGAGCTCAGTACAGTTTGGAAAGCATGGGGTTCTCATCAACCTTAAAGATGGAGGGTCAGATATAGTAGTTACTAGGACAGGCGTTCTACGGGAGTCCACTAAGGCACTTCCCAGAACGTGCTTTTGTGCGTGACGTCAAGCAAGTGGGCTCTTTCCAGATAGGCTCAGAGTCACAAGCTGACGCAACGGAAACCAATAAAACGTCGAATGCATTGTATTTTCATCTAGCACACCAACTTGTGAGCGCCAGTACCTGCATGGAAGGTCGAGTGGCGCCACGCCGCCAACGCTGTCTGCAAAATTTCAATGCTTTGGTAACCTGCGCGTTCAACCCGTAGGCATTTCGGGTTGTGTTTACCAGTCATGAGTAAAAGTGACGCGTTACTCCAAAATGTTTATTAAAATTCCATTTTTTCGTCTCTGCAGATTTGTTTAGCTTTTTTGTTTTCAAGTAAAACTTTAAGCCAAATCTGACCGCATCTTAGAAAATGCAGTGGCAAGACGAGGGATTACCTACCCGTTTGAGTTTGAACAAAATGGCATAGCTGCGCAGTGTAATTCACCACGGTCAAAGCCGAGCCCCCGCTTAAACACAAGAAGCAAGGAAACGGATGTGGTGTCACTGGTTTCTCTGTCTAAAAACTCGGGGCCAGTGGTGCTGAGGGTGACCATTTGGACGGCTATTGGCAGATGAGTTTCGTTGTGGTAAACAGATCGGTTGGTGATCAGTAAAGATGGCCCTGAGTCGTCAGAATCTAGTGAATACGGACTGTGTCCCCCTTTTACTTCGCGACGGAGCACCGCCTGAGAAAATAAGGGCACTCTGAGTAAGGAATGCCGCCAGGCTTACAGCCCAGATTGATAGAGAGTCTATAGAGATGGATCACACTAGGCCTCCAGACACTCCAAACCGGGGCGCGCGCATGACACGTGGCCTAATTATTATAGCAATGAATTACCGGAGACACGTTTTAGTTTTGGGTTTTTGTTTCCTGCTCTTGCGGCTTCCTGCAGCAAAATTGTCCCCAATCCAATCTAGTTTCTTCCATTTGCAAAACATAAATCACCAGAGCAGACGAATTAGTTTGATAGCAAAATGAAAAGTGACATTTCCCGCCACTGAATTTAGAAATGTTTTGGATGATCTTCCTGATTCAGTGTCAGGGTTTGATTGCATACCTGTGCGGCCTGTTGGAAGTAACTTTGTTTTCTGTATCTTAATGTCGCCGACAAATTTCCCATACAGAGTAAAAGGACATCGTTAGGGCCGTTGGTTAAGACTGGACATGGAAACATGTGAAACACCGCGGCAGAAGAGGAGGAAATCGAACACTGTGGCGTCAACCTGGAAAGTTGCGCCTTGGCTGACCAGATGGTGTGTGTGACGTGAGTGGCCTGCGTGCTTAAAAGCTTACAAAGCTGCGCTCATTCAAAATCTCTAAAAAAGTAAAGATGGATGACATCGCCGTCAACCCTTCTGCTGGCTGAAATTATCAGCCGCTCCTGGTGAAGGCGTTTGTTATACATGGTTAAAGTTCGCGGAACAACTTTGTACCACAGAACGTTTTGAGCTATATGAAATTGGGGGCTTAGTACTCCTAATTAAAGTTGCTGTGGTGAAACAGAACTGCCCCCCGTTTGACTTGATTCTCCTGCTGGTATTTCAAACGTTCAAAGATATTTTGGAGCATGAGATACCGTGAGTAGTCAGGGTTTTACCTATTAGAAAACTTCCCGGAGAGCTTGAATAGTGGAATTTCAGGTGAATATTACTCCCGCATACGACTCAGCTGGTTGTGTAGAAGTAGCCCAGATACTTGGAGGAAAGCAGGCTGGTTAAAACCGTCGGCCAGTCCTCTCTTGTATGGTGACCCTGACGTCTAAAATGGACGCAGTGCTCTCATGCAGTAAGCCACTTAATTTTTTTGTGGCCACTGTCATTTTCTACATCCGCATCTTGACCGTGGAAACGTGTGTTCCATTGCCCCAACAATTTTGTGAGATGCGGATGTGCTGACCACGGTTCTGGTGGTGTTAAAACCTTTAATTTTTTTGGAGCAATATTTTCGTTTGGTGCGTCTGTGCTGGTGCTCTACGGCGGTGTCCAGAGCGCCGATTTTGCGAGCATTGTAAACAGGGGTTGATTCGCTATTGGTGAGTGAGTTTGCCATGAGTAATTTAGTGGTTTGTCGTAGAACACCCTCGTTTTCCATTAATTTACTTCTAGGCAATGGTAAGCCATCCAAAGGGTGGTGTTCACTTCTTCTTTTGATGTGAAACCTTCACAATCCGCCTGCCTTACTTGCATAAATTGAGGCTAGCTTACTAGTACGCCTGGTGCGGACTGCCGGTTTGAAGCTGGCTTCCTTGCGTTTGACCAAGAGGTGACCACCAAGCTAGTTCATACGCCGTCCTTGGCGCCAAGGATAACTTAAATAGTTCAGGAATGTAACTGCGAAAGACGTTGAGCAAGTCGGGTTGGTTTAAAACATTCAATACTGGCGCAAAATTGTTGGAATTTAGTGTTCTGGTACCTAAGACCTTGCGTGTTTCCTGCTGGTTGTGGGTTTTTTAGGTGGGGTATGAGGAGCGTAGAGGTTAATTCCTTGTTAGCAGAAGTGGCTTTGACGGTCGTTTCAGTGTCAACCCTAGAAGTGGGAAAGCCGTCGCTCAGTATTTGCACAGTGGAATTGATTTCTACAAAGCTACAACATTTTTAGGGGTGCCACTTCATAGTTAGAATGTCTATGCATAATGAATTATTATGGTAATTATCTGCATTGGTGATTCGTTTAAGTGAACGAATTTTCAAAGTCAATAATCACCGACTGTGAACAAGCTGCCTAATGTAATACGAAATGGCGAATTGCGGAAAAAGGTGACTCACAATGGACGAAACTTTCGGATAGTTTTACAGCTGAAATAATTCGCTGAACATTCTAGAATCTACATGGCCCTTGTGGATGCAAAATATGCGGAGATGCCACTCCTGTAAATAACGTTTGCTCGATAGTTGCTAGTATGAATCGGAAAATCGTGTAAGTCTGTTGTTAAGCAGCAGTGTTCCATTATAACTTGTGAAATATGCCAAGAAGACCATGACGTTCAGCATTGCGGACAGCTGAACGAACCTAGCTAATGCACACGACTAACATGCGGCTAGGTGTCCACGTTGCCTAATCAACTAGCCACGTGGAACTTAAGTCGACCATAGGGGACAGCTGATCGAATCTAGCTGATACACACGCCACAACAAAACACGACTCTTCATGCATAGGGGCAAACTGTTCGCTCTCCATGAAGGCGTACATAACCGGACGAACGGGACCTATTCCATCCGTAGGCAGAAAGGTAAACAGCTTGTACCTACAGGCCGAACATTAGCTGCTCTAAAAAGCTTACGCAAAACGGTTTGTCGCTTGCGTTCCGTCTACATTTACTACATCTGGAAAGCGTCGAAACAACGCCATCTGCTGCTATCTGGAGAAGCCTATGTGGTTAAAGTGACCTTTCCCTGACTGCCGCACAGAAACGCGTCCGGTCTCCCGAAGATTTGCCAGGACCGAAGGCATATCCTCTGCCAAAATAAAACCCAACTATGAGGCACCTACTCAACACAGCTGGTCGACACTTCCGGCGATAGTTGCATATATCCTTAGTGGTAAGGATCTTGCCGAATTCATTGACCAAAAACTGCCGCACTTCTCACAGCGTTCCATACTTCAGCAGGGCCCCGCAGGCGCCCAACCTCTCTTCGGGTAGTCGTTGATTAACCGGTAGCCAATCGAACAAAAACTTAGATACCTTATGGCTGTGTTCTGGATAGTATCAAGTGACTGCGAGAAGTGATCCCCCGCATCCTTATACAAAACCGCACTGGACAACCGGTGCTTCGCGTACAGTTTTGTATTAGAAAACACGCTCAACTTACTAGCTTCTTCGGATTTTTCAACTTTCCGTTTGTTTTGCAGGCCGCCTGCTTCATTTGTAGTACCCCCATTCGTAATGCAGAACAGCGTCGGCGCTTCGACCACTGGGTGAACGCACAAATATTACATTGTTATCCTCCATGTACTGATTTAACGCCTTCTCGGACGCAGTGAAGGATGAAAAGGACAGCCTCCAATTTCTCAACAAAAGCGCGTGAAGCTACTTCTGAAGCCATAGCGCAGAAAGTGTAAAGTCGAATGTGCGCCAAAAATGTAGAAAGGAGATTAATTAAAACAAATCAGAAAAAATGACAGCAGATTAGGGTGATTTCTGGTGTGAGCACATATGCAACAAAATACAGTATTTTGGCGTAAAAATTTTGCTTCACCCTTAAAGGTTTTGCCGAAGAAAGCATTGTGCGTCCGAGGCGCGGCGGAAAACCCTACCCAATGAAAAATGCAGCGGTGTACAGTTTGTAAGTTCACGTCAAGTTCTGGCTGACCAGATGCAGTTTCGTGCGGTTTCAGTGAGGGTAGTACCTGCCTTATGTCGTCGGTACCAACCAAGGCGGGTTACCCGCGAAATCAGTGTGCACGGTCTCCCTGAAGGACTCTTGGTGAGGCATTACTAACAACTACTGACCAGTAGGAACCCAATGTCATCTGACCAGCTTTTTAACAGTGCCAAGTTGTTGAAAACTCATTAAACATTTGAAGTTTGAACATGTGTCTTCTTGAGCGTTTTGCCCCACCGGGGCCTAACCAGCGCGCCCCCACGAGGTTTTAGTGGTTACAACCATCTTCAACTTATCCGCTGGTTCGATAGTACGGAGAGAATCTGTGCTAAATTTGATCGAGATGGGTTTCGTGTACCTCAACTCCGCTTTTTTTATCCATTGCGTGAAAAAATCCATCGGAGTAATAATTTTCAACCGCTGTGCCCTCCATATATTAGTAAAGTTCCTGAACATTATAAACCGGAAGAGCATCTTAAATTACTTCTCCTGACAAACAAGCTAGAAGTAACAACAAAAAATTGTATTTCATCCTTTACTTACCCAGTGTTTCTCTGCGATATAATAACGGGGTTGGGTCACATTGTGTAATATCGATCCTGAGAGGAAACGGAATACTGTAGTTCAGCTGAGTACCAACGAGTGTCCGCTGAAAAATTAAAGACCCAGCTTGAGTCCTGATTTTATCACTTTTATCACTCTATTACATCCGAAACAAAACTTCCACCGGCTTTCCAAATGAAAATATAGATTTTCAATTCATTGGTACTGTAAACGGTTTCACTGCAGCCTAAGCAACTGGCTGGAGAGTTTATGGTTTTGAGATGATCTTGAATGTATGGTTTACAAGATAGCCATATGAATGGGAAGGTAGACGACGGCGCATGGATTGAGGCCTGCGTACCAAATGGAGCCGCATATTTCACTCATGAACAGTCAGCAGAAATTTGGGCTGCAATCTAGTGTGCAAGTGCAGGATGAGCAACGTATCGATGCACCGCTGTTTGAATGACTGCCGGTAAAAATGATTATCGCGCTCCTCATAAAGATACTTAACCTAATAAAAAACTTAGGAATTGGACAATGTGATTATTTGATGCCTGAAGAACGCTCAAGGTTGAATTTGTTAGTTTACCTTGGTTGTCTAGTTTCCGGAAGAAATATTCTACGCTGAATGGTATCAGTACGCACCCACCTAGGGCGCTGCGGCAACTTGGAAAATCAGCAGGATCCTCATGTGTCAAAACAACTAGAAACACGGCGACACTTTCTGCCTCGAAGGATTTATATCCTGGATCTGAAGCGTTGAAGAAGCTGCTGCAAAAACGGATCCAGCGGAAAGTAATCTAAGCCCTAGTGGTGCACACATCTACGCAACATTCAGCTATCAGATTCAACTCTGGATGAAGGCTTTGACCACTTGCCTTCCGGAAGCACAATGACGTCCGATTTTGAACTTGATTCTGGTTAAATCAATTGATACACTTAAGTTGTGGTGCCATGGCGGAAGTTCATTCGAATCCTGCTGAAAGACTCAGTAAAAAATCCCTGATGATTCTACCATCAAATTAAACCAAAGGAGTCATACCTGGCGAGTGCCACTGTTGATGAGAAAAAATAGTACAACGGAAGTTATCTGGAACCATTGTGCCAGAGAATACTTGATATAATGACAAGAAGGCTGGGGTATATTTCGGAAGCTTCCGTGTACGTCTTTCTTTGGCTAACAATAACCCTTGAAATAGGTGGATAAGTCCATTGATATTTTTTATTTTAGTGTCAAGGATATGCACATACCGGGATAAAATCAATGTTTTAAATTTTGCTTTCAGCATTTGCTCATTTTTTGCAAGTGAGCACTTTTTCAAGATTAAGCCATTTCTTGATTTAACGGAACGCGCCAGTCTATATTGAATCTGGACCAAACTACAGCCATGTTGAAGCAATGGATGCATGAATATTGTACTGTCGGGATGATTCCAAAGTGAATGTTAATGGCGGAAATTTCAGAGTCAGAAAGAATTTCGGAAAAGACAGTTATGTTCAACTGCCTTAAAATAGCACCTTCAATCGGCAAAGTTACTGGTAAATGTTGTAGCAAAAACAGAAATCATTCGGTCTCATTTAAACCTTAGATAGAAAAACGGGTGCCCGAACTGGAAAACCCCATCCATCTCCCTGCTTCACATTTTCGCTAATCGAGATGATCATAATAAGTAAAGGTCTATTTCCAAACTTGCAGGGAACATGTCAACTGAGGCATGATCGGGTCGTTACAACCTAAACGCGGCGGCAACAGCACAGCGGAGAGGAAGGTACAACCAACGACATGCTCACTACGCTTGGTACGACACTTAATACGATACGCTTAATACTGATACTGAAAAAAAAACAAGAGCACAAGCTGACTGCAGTTTACTTCAGCTTTCAATATCAGTTATTATTCCCAGCACACTTTAGAGGACAGAATAATAAAGAAAGATAAGCAGCGTCGCCAAAAATCCATATGAAGGTAGCCTAACTGTGCAGGGCGGTGGAAACACATTGTGGGACAGTATTAAAATCTTGTTTAATGCCCTTTTTATACTGATGAAGCCATAAGGCTGTTGGCGGCTTCCGAGGTGCCCAAGGATAACTTGCCCTTATTTATATCCGACTAACTGGTGAGGAGCCTAGAGACCCAAGTCGGTGTACTGCATTTAATTTACACTGAAAAATGTCGTTTCCGGCAATGGTTTTAGAAGCCATTCAAGGCGGGATCTTCACCCAAGAGCCAAACTGCTTTTGGGTCATATGAGATGCATTTTTAGCCCCTTGCAATGACTTTGAATGCCCTTAAAACGTTCGACTCCGCCAATGGCAAACTGTTTATGAATTACAGTGGTCATGGTGAAAAAACTAAATAGCACCAAACATCAGTTAAAAAACAACCGTGGACAATGTCTTGTACAACCAATGATGGTTAGTTTTGCCGGGTTAATAGGTTCCGCTTGCAAAGATGAATTTATAAGAGTCACTTGAAACTTAGAAAAGGGGGTGATTGACAAGCATCTTGGCTCAAGGCAGTATATATTGGGTTTGCTTTCTTAGTTGAATCTGCCCTAGCAGTATTTCGGAAAGCCAAAAGCAAACAGCATCAAATTAGGAGGGGCTGCTACGTGCCTTAAAAACATCGGCCTCTTAGAAGCGGTTAAAGAATGCCCTCTGGATCGGCTTTTTGGGATTCTTAAATGAATTAGTAGCGGTTTTTTGTTCGAAGAAGGAAATGTGGGAGTTTTCTCTTGGGTGGCGTACTATGAACCCGTTTAGTCAGATTTGAAAAATCCTTGGTTCAGTGGTTTGACCATAGGACGTCAGTAAGATGAGTTACAGGAATCCCAAGTCCGTCGAAAAGTATGAAACCGCTTTGCTGTACGAACACCCACTTAAGAACTCCAGTCTTCACCTTTACATGACACTCATAGCAGGTGCATCCAAACTACTTGATTGGAAGAGATAGAGCTCAGAACCTGCTGATATAACAAAAAAGACATAGCTTCATGCCTGGAGATCGCCGCCCCTCGCGAAACGGAAATGCGGCCAAATTCGAAAGTAGAATTTGCACCCTTGCCAACAAATTTGCATACCTTCAAGGGCTACACCACCATACTCCCAAGGGTGGTGTTTTATTCCACAAGCTTGAGCGGGTTCGTTAGAGAGAAGCTACCCGGTTTCAAATGAGTTGCACAGCAACTCAACCTACGGCCAAAGACGTGAAGGGGGTAATGAGATTTGCAAATAAATGGTAGCTGCGAGAAAAGATCAGAAGGCATCACCCCCGTAGCGGACGCTGCTGTGGTTTGACAGTAATATTTGATTTGGGTCATGCGGCTACCAAAAGGGACAGCTTGTTACGGAAGACGAAATGCCACTAAAGCCATTTTAAAATGGCTTGATCTTGTCGTTATACAGCGGTTTGCAAACACCACCAACTCACCAAGCCATTCTGAATGATGGAGCAGCTGCGGTCTTATTTACCAGACTGGACAATGAATAAAGGGCAGACAAAATGACCTTTGTTCCCCAGTCCTATTTGGATGGTTTCAACCCGATGGCCACTTGGGTGACACATAACCAGAAAAATGCATTCTTTTTGATACGTCTATCACAGACTTTTAACACAACTGGGCCCCAATATTATTTACATGGAAAAGAAACTGTTCGGATGCGGGGAAATTTGACATCCTTTTATTGTGAATTCAGATACTGCCTCCGGTTACCGCGGATTTTCTCAGCGCGGATTTCAGCGCTTAACGCCTGAGTAGCCTCCTTATTTATAGACTTTTGACAACCTGCACGTCACAGAACCTTTGCAAAGCTTGTTATACACGGTAGGAGGATAAAAATACATTCAACTGTGAGACGCCGGAAACTACACTTGTGATTCATAGCGACCGCCGGACCTCAAAAGCGTCATCATCGATCCATGGTGCGGCAAGCCGGATGCAGTCAAGTTTGAAAAATGGGTCGGCCAAACGACAGGCTTAAACAGGGGCGAGATACAACCAGAAATCTCAGGAGTCGGAAACGGCAGATAAAGCTCGGGATGCTCGGATGAAGTTATCTTATGGATGAAACCGGTTTCAGAAGGCCGTCTTCTGGTGGGCTAACTAAAGTCAATATAAGCAATCTATTGTGTAGCCAGAGCATGCGGGTGGAGTATTTTTGGCAATGGATTATTCGGCCCTGTGTCGTCTCACCTATGGTTTCCACCTGCGGCTCAAACAAAAAGATAAGAGTGATTGAGCTGCATCATATTCCTGAAGAATGTCTGACGCAGTACTCCAAGAAAACGTAGGCGGGAACAATTAGGAAACCAGACTTGTGTTTAGTTCATGAAGTTTCTGCTCCCCGAGTCTTTGTCTTGACCCCTGTGACAACTTGAATCCCAAACATTGGACTGGCGGCCTAATGGGTTCGCTCTAGCCTTATTCAGAGACGGGTCAGCAGTTTTTCTAGTAGAAGCCGACTGGTTGTGGCTTCTTTCCTTGCGGCAGGCCCAGCACCATCCTTTGGCCACTAACATGGCGGAACCATCGTGGAGCACGGCTTAGTGGAACTGGAAGTGGTAGCCATTTCTCGAGTGCACGGATATTCCCCCCAACTAAGAGGACATGGTCCATTCATGGCTTATTTTTTCCTTGCAGGCGTGGTCTTTATAGTTGTGCAATATGTTGTAGTATTCGAGACTTTTTTACTTTGGGCCCACGCTTCCACCGGCGTTGCACGATGCCCGCATGATGTTACATGCCCGCATGTAATTTGTCACACATAATCAGCCATTTGATCAGTTGGATCATGTCACCCTCACTGGCGCGAGGATGGCTTGGCGGGTATAATTTCTGTGGTTGAGAATCGAGACCAAAAGGAAAAGTAAGACCATCGGCACGACATTGTATTGTCTGCCGTCAGGCCGTCAACGTATGCAGCGGTTGTGAGACCGGCAACGATGCTGGCAGGCTCGGCCAGCATTTTGACTGCTACGGATCGGCCTAAGTTTACGACCGTACACACCAAAGTGATGGCGTCGATGGTCCTCTCCCGTTTAAGGTGGCACGACAACCCTATTCCAGCACCGCCGTGAACTGGAAATCACCTGTAGTTTGAGTTCTGACCTCGTGCTTGGGCGTGCCACCAATACCCAACTGGCATTTTGATAGGCTAATTTGCCCAAAAGTGCAGTTTGGCCTCAATACTATTTCTGGGTAGTTTATGCGCGCTTAAAGCCTAAAATGAGGAAACAGGAGCTATAAAAAATGCGGAACAATCGTCTATCGCAATTTCTGGGGTAAACTCCAGGAAGTTCAAAGTATCACCCCTGCTATACGAGCAATTCGAGATCTCATACATGTTTCAAGGGCGGAAGTTAATATACGAACACACTTAAACGTTCATCGCTGGTCTCTCCCGCTCCAGTCATCCCCTTGGCAGGTCTATTGTAATTGCTTTATTTGGCAGAAAAATGGCAGTGTAGTGGTCTGGGTACCCAAAAAGCTACTTTAGGAAGTGTGCGGCAAAGAAATAAATATAATTACTCTGAATTGGGTACACAATAATAAAAGGGGTCGAAAGGAACAGACTCACTAAGAATTGTTCTTTTTAAAATAGTTCGTCGTTGGCCCAGGTCAGTGAATAAATAATAATCCGATCGTGGATGTCCAGGGGTCTTCTTTTCCGGGAAGCTCTCATATACAATAAACTCCGAAGACAGTCTGAAATGTTTTGATACCAGAGTTAGCACATGAAGCTCGCGAATAACCGCTGTAAGCGCGAGTGAAATGAAAAGAGAAAATCGGAGAATGCGACCACGCCTGTATTGTATGTAATTTTTGTACAAATGCGCGTTTTTGTGGTTTTGCGTATTCAAACAAAAAACGTTTATGAAATTGATGAAATACGTAACGTTATAATGAAAGCAATAGAAAGGTACAAAACACCTCCGCAGCAAATCGGAAATTTCGGTTTCAGCTATTTGGAAATGAAATTGGCCTCTTTTGCTAGGATTCTCACACCCAACCGAATTAAAAATGGGACCTTCAATTGCCTTTGTCTTAGGCAATCATTTCTGTGCCATGGATGAGTGCCAGCACCGCCGATAGTGTTTTGTGGTGGAAAACCTTTGGAGATTTTATTTCTGGTACCGTGTTTTGGGATCTGCACTTTGTGAATATCTTCTCAGTAACAATGTTAAAAAACTGGAGAACAAAACAGTTACCATCGTATGGTCAGTGACGGAAGAGAGAGGGAGCAACCGGCCCCTCGTTCGGAAGCCAAACTTACGCGGTAGCCTTTCCGCGCAATGCTCTCACCCCATTGGACGACAGCCCCTGAGCGCCATTTGGTCAGTGTTCTGGTTGATCCCTTGAGCCCCTGGTGGTCACGTGATGCCGTATCACATGATACATATATACATACTTTTTGGACCAAATATTTGCTCAGGTTTGGCTTGTAGTGAAACGACTTTCAGTGTTGCTGGAGTGTGTCGATATTCTATCGGATGGAGCTTATTTGGGGACATGTCCCCGTCAAATTTGGTAGTCTTCTAGCAATTGCTTTGATCTTTATTTAAGTTCCATGAGCTCTCACGGTTCCGACCTCCGTAACACACAATGTCCCGGTCGCTTGGTACAACCTGCCATAGGAAGGTAATTGCCCCTGTGAAGGCTCTACGATACTGGTTGTGCGCTTAGTGGACTCACGAGATACTGCGTTATGAACGACGACCTCTATATGTTGCCTATGAAATACCTTCGCCCCAATCTTAATTTCATTTGCGATCTCTGTGGCTGGGAGGCTAATATTTTCCGGTATTGGGCTGGAGAACATTAACCGCTATGCCCAGACTTCTCGATGTGCAGGATGATTCGGACGGTCTGGGGCATTTGAAGGAGTCACTCACCCCAACGCCTGTTTTTTGTAGTTCACTGGCAACTCCAATCAGAAGTTCCAGACAGGCGAATTGCTCTAACGACTGCAAACCATTGATCCTTTCCTAAGCCGTGAAACTTGTATATCCGTCTGTAATGAAAACGTGTGTGCTCAGGGACGCTAGAATCTGTGGTGACCAATTTTCTCATGACAACTTGACCCGTGCTGTCAATCTCACAAGTATTTCTCTCACAATCGCATCCCAGCGAAGGCGCCTGTTTTTCAGGCAAATAGGAGTGACACTGAAGAGCTGTCTCATTTTTATGCGAGTACCAGAACCGACTGAGTAACTTCCGAGATTACGTGTGGATGCAAATTTGGAGCTCTTCAAGAGCTGCACTTGTGTGCAAACAGGCCTATAGGTTGAATCAACCTTTTGTCTTGGCGAAAAGGACAATTTCCCACCATCTCTCCCGTCCATTTATAGTGGTATCATCATCGTCAGTAGTGTAATACCACTGTACCAGTGCACCACGCGACGGCCCATGTGGCATGAGTTTATTGTTAAACGTAGGTTGTTTTTATGCAGTACTAACTTCCGAAACAGCCGAAGTCGTTTGGCCACATGGTGTCCTCCAACGGCATGCCGGCCACAAACTCAAATAGACCACATTGCCATCAGTTACCGATGGTGCGGATCATTAACTGACTGCCAGTCGTTTTGGAGCACATTTATGGATTCTGACCACGCACTCGTCGGCAGTCACTTCCCCCTACGCTTTCTAGGGCCGTGTAAGGTGCGGACAAATCGCTTGGCAACTGAGGGATTGGCAGATCCGTATGGTAGACGAATCTACCAGAATCGTCTGCTAGAGTCCCTTCCAAATGCTCCACCATCAGATGTGAACTCATTCTGGGACGAGATTGCCACCTCTTTGCATAGTGCTGGGAATTTCGCCTGTGGCACAGCACCACTAGGCGCACTGGATATCAGACCGAACGGTGGCACTGCTTAAGTCTCGGAGAACTATCCTAGCCGGTCCCGAACATAACTTGACACGACGAATTATCGGACGTCAAGTGAAAGTGAGCGTGCGAACCGACCGTGAAGTATGGGGAACACAGAAAGCCAAGGAAATGGAAAAAGCCTAGAAAGCCGGGACTAAATCGTTCAGCTGTAACACCCTTTCGGCGCCTAGCTGCTATGCCACCCGAAGAAAGCAGGAGGGCTGGGATACTGCCAAGTTGTCCAAGCCTAGACAGGGGAAGTCGAGAGGCAGAAGTCGGGTTCGAACCACGGACCTTCCAGTCAGTAAATTGGCGCTCTAACCACTGAGCCATCTCGCCGGCCCGCAGATTATTTCAGATGATCCGTGCGACCGGTTCCCGGAAACCGCCGGTGAGCGAAACCATCAAGGATCGGAATGGAGTGACCATCTTGAGTAAAGAAGAACGCCTCAACCGTTGGGCTGACTGCTTCGAATAACAATTGTCGTGGCCACCAGGTGCCACCCCTTTGGAGCCCACAGTTGACGTAGAACACTGGACGTTGAACGTGGAACCACCTACGGCCTCGGAGTTTTATGACTGCATATGTTCTCTCAAGCGCCACCGAGCCTCTGGTCCGGATGACCTCCCACCCGCATTGTTCAAAGATGGGGATGAAGTCCTCAGTCAGCGCTTGTCTGATCTGTTTGCT
>SJOL01007141.1:399699-675315 GCA_004794785.1 Opisthorchis felineus
TCCATGCCCAACTCAGAGTGGCGGAAGCAGAGAGGTGGCGAACCCTTGACCTGGCAGAGATTATCTGACGGAGATTACGAGGCGTTTTGGTGCTGTCGGTGTTACTCGCCTTCCAGGATGGGGACCGCGTGATCCCCACTGCGCCTGGTTGGGGACGCTGCAAGATATGGCTGCCAACCGATGTCAGTGGCGATCTTGTTGTCATTTTCTATCCATATTGCTTGATTGAGTGTCTGGAGGTGTACGCACCCCGGAATGATTCTAGGAAGGTAGCACTAAGTTCCTTCCCCGTCCACCTTTATTCTTCTCTTCACAGTAAGGCTTTCATGTTTATACGGCAGCGAAGCATCGGTGTTGAACACTGATGCCATGCTGTCGATAATGATGATGATGATGATGTTGATGATGATGAATGTACGAAACGGATGCTCGGCTGCTGGGCAACCATAATTTATCTGAAAACCTTCTGTGGAGAAAAAAGTGGATGAGGAAAGGGCTTAGTGCTAGTTTACCACAATCACTCCGAGGTACCTACACCTCCAGGCACTTATTCCGGTAATCTGGATAGGAACTGACACCAGGAACGCCATTGACACCTATTAACAGCCATATGTTGCATCATCTCCAGCCAGGCACAGTGGAGATCACGCGGACTCCATCCTGGAAGGCCATTCGGGTCGACTGTAGCAAGACTTGGTAATGTCTTTCATACTCCTTTGCGAGGTCAAAAGTTGGTTACCTCTCTCTTTGCGGCACTCTGAGTTGGGCACGGCAAACAGCACTCTCTTCCGCAAGCGACGGTTCGGCATGCACAACACGTGGCCTAGCTAACGCGGCTTCTGGTAATGGACAAAATCTTTGATTGAAGTCCCCGTTGCACAACTAAGCACTCATCCTCTAACTGCCCCTTTGCGGGTTGGTAGACACTAGCCTACGTGATCCATTGTTCCGAGTTAATGGCGGTTTAAGACCTGAAGGCGTCCCATTTCCGCAGCTTGAAGGGTCCACGTCTCACGGACGTACTGTAGCGTCCCTTAAATTTTAGGGATACGCCACCTTGCCGCCAGTTTATAAAATTAGCGAACGCGACCCGAACCTTACAGATGCGTGTATTTGCCTCATCTACCGCACCACAATAAGATTCAATACAACTTCCAATATATGAAAGACGCTCCACAACTTCGAGTTTTTCTTTGGATTGTGGCGTGTTAAGTGACTGCTTGTCCAAGAGCATGACCTTACACATTGTGGGTGCAAAGCGCATACCAAAGCACGGTTTGACTTTGGTCAGTTCATCCAAAAACAACTGCACTTTCTCTTCTAAAACTAGAACGGCATCGTCCACATATCCCAGATCGACAGTGTTTTCGTCAGCAGCTATTTAAACACCAGGGGTTTGAAAATCTAGCGTTTGTCTACCTTGGCAGCTGTATCACTTCTAGGCAAAGACCACGTTTCCTCCCGGCTGGGAAGGCCCGAGCAGCTTTAATGAGCCTGTATCACTTGTTGCGCAGGCGTGACGTCAGCTTATCCGCTGCGGTGCGTTCCATATTGTTATGCGGACCGGAAACGTGGCCGTTGCGCGCCGAAAACGTTAAACAACTTTCAGTGTTTGGCCATCGATGCCTCCAGAGCATTGTCCGAGTCTGTTGGGAACACCGCATCAGTAATGCTGAATTTCGTCGAGTGGTTATCAGAAGAAGTAACTTGCCTCCGGTAGACAGAATGATCACATAGGTTGCGCTGGCTTAGTCGCGTGCTACATATTTCAGTCGACTGACTTCTTCGACGAATCGTTTTCGCACAAACACATGAAGGGCGGAAACGAGCCAGGGTAGGTCAAACAATGACTTCAATCAATCAGTCAACTTATCAGCTATAAACCATGTATCGTAGGCGCATTGGTTCCATCTGCTGCAGCTTCGACCACCGGAAAGTGAGATAGTGTGAGAGATACGGCCAAGCCTTGGGAGCGATGGCATGTTCAGTTATTTCGGGAATTGGGTAGCTACGCATTGAAGGCGATAGCTTTGATGTATGAGCACCACTGATCGCGATTGGGGCATTTCTGCCAGTGTCATTAACCATTAGTGAGTTGAGTCCCGGGATCCCCATCTAGGGAGGCGGCAGTTGTCGACCCGACTAAGTTTACTGGTTAGTGTTTTCATACTTCGTTTCCAGGTCGCACACTGTCCACCTCTCGGTCGCTTCCACTCAGCACAGGGCTGAGTGAAAAGAGCTCTACGAGGCAGGCGGTCTTCCGGCATGCGGCATATGTGTCCTAACCAGAGTAACCTATGAAGCGTGAGTAATTTTACTATCGCGGGAGAGTTACTTCTGCCTAAGACCATTTGGCGTACCTCAGCATTACTGATCCGATGTTCCCACCAGACCTGACCAGTGCTTCGGAGACACCGATGGTCAAACACTGACATCTTCCGTATTTCCACGTCTCTGATCCATAAAGCAGTATGGATCGCACTGCCGCACTGCAAACTCTGCCCCTGACAGACAAACTGATGTTACTCCGGCGCCATAGGTGTCGGAGGTTGGAAAAAGCTGCCCTGACCTTTCTGCTTCGAGAAGTAATCTCATCCCCAACCAGTCCACCGGAACTTATACAGCTGCCCAGGTAAACAAATTTATTTACCACGTTGATTGGCTCGCCTGCAAGCATGAGGTGTGGGTTTGATTCCACCCAGTCTTGTAGCAGCACTTTACACTTTGCAGGTGTGAAGCGGATGTCAAACCGTGCGGCAGTTATTTAGGTTATTTAAAGTCGTTTGCATTTGGGGGGGGGGTCTGGACCAAGGAGAGCAATATCATCCGCATACTCAATGTCTGTGAGCGAATGTCCCGGGAGCATTTTGACTCCCGAGGTTTCAGAGGCAGGCAGAGAAACTTCAAGCAGCATATCAATAGCAAAGTTGAAGAAGAAAGGTGAGGGAAGACAGCCTTGTCTTACATCACTGGACGTGGTGAACTCAGGCGAGAGCTCCCCGTATACTCGTACGCGCCCACAGGTTTTCGCATACAATGCTCTCATGATGGATATAAGTTTGGAAGTGACACTTTTGATCGCCAGACACTGCCAAAGTTTCTGACGATCGACAGAATCGAAAGCAGCTTTCAGACCAAGAAAAAACGACCATCGTGGGACGTCTGAAGCAGTGGCGCTGTTCAAGAATTTGTCTCATGGTGAACATATGGTTGATGCATCCTCAACCAGGGCGAAACCCAGCTTGATTCTCACGAATCTGTCTCTTCCGATAATCCATCAACCTGCGCAAAATAATGCCAGAGAGCACCTTAGATGTGACGGATACCAGGCTGATACCTCGATGGTTTCCATATGACGTTCTTTCTCCCTTTTTGGAAACTGGGATGACGGTCGTCTAGCTCCTTTTTCTGGTCTTCTGTTTTCGTTCCAAATCTTCTGTAGTATGGTTGTCAGACTGTTCACCAAGACCTCGCCACCTTCTTTGAAGAGCGCGGGATATAGACCATCCGGGCCAGGTGTCTTGCCGCGCTTCAGGATTGAAATCTCATGCTGGATTTCGGTTGCTGATGGTGGGTTGGTGTCAGTGTTCCATTCGGGCCCGCTTGGTTCTTCCAGCGGTTGTGTTGAAGGAGACCAGGTGAACTGTTCTTGGAAGTGCTCAGCCCACCGCTCAAGACGGAGATTGAGGGAGTGAATTGCTGTTCCGTCTTTTCCGCATATTGTCTCGGACACCTGCCTTGTTTTGACCGGTTGCTCGAATCAGTTGAAACAGGGCGCGGCTTTTGCCTGCAGCGAAAGCCTTCTCCATCTCCTGGGCCTTCGAAATCCTCCAGCGTTCTCAGTCATTCTTCAAGCTCCTGACTATCCGGTGTTTGAGGGATCTGCGTGCGCCATCACAGTCGCTAGTTGCTGGCATGGCCTTTCTGGCAGCAATAAGATTTGCTGATCTCGAAGGCATCCAGTGTTCATTGAGTCGAGTCAGATGGGCTGGACAAACAGTTCTGAAAGCTGAGGACATTGCTTCTTTAACTCGCGTCCATCCATCTTCCAAGCAATCTTCGTCGTCCACATGACTGCGCTTCCAGTAGCTTTCTAGCCAGATTGGCTCGATACTCTTCAGCTACTGTCGAAGTTGATGAACGGAACTGCTCTCTTTCGACACGCGTAGTGCTAAGTGGGCCTGCATGATGGCGTGATCAGAGTCAAGTTGCGTACCGCAGAAGGAACGACAATCCTTAACTGAGGCTCTCCATCGGTAACTGATAGCCATATGGTCCAATTGAGTCCACGACTGTCTTGTGGTAGGTGGCCTCCAAGTAACTCGGTGTGAGCGTTTGTGTTGGAAGTTCGTACTGGCCAAGAACAGGCGATGATCTGCACACAACTGAAAAAGCCGCTCCCCCTTATCCCTACGCTCAGCATCGACTCCAAATCTACCACCCAACTGCGCTTCTTCCGGACTTAGTCGTCCAACTTGGACATTCATATCACCCACCAGGATTACTGTATCCGTCCTTCTTGCTGACCGAAGCATTCGTGACAGATCTTGATAAAACTTGTCCTTCTCAGTCTCAGAACTGCTATCTGCTGGGGCGTATGCTGATACGACAAACAAACACCGTTTCCCGCATCCCTGACCCTTTGCTAACGCCATCGGCCTTGGTTGTGGATGGTTTTATCTGCGACGTGGACGAACCATTGGCGCACAGCGACCCCCTTGTTCTCAGCTTTAACTGGATGAGATTGGGAAAGAATGCAAACGGTTCATTTTGGCAGAGGAATCCTTGGTGGCTGACGTAGACAGGATAATACATGCTACAGCCGCCCTGGATTGGAATGTGGCAGTATCCGTTTTTGTCGAGATGTGGACTTACATAAGGGACAGGATCGAACACCTATATGCTTAGTTTACTCCACAGTGTAGAACGCACCAGCTTAGCCAAGGGTCACCATGGTTGCACCCTTTTGTGAAAATAATAAAATGCATGTGGGGTAAACTTAAAACCAACCAGAGCGCTTCTGACTGCGATAATTGTAAGTCTTGCCGCATGCATGTTGATCAAGCGATGCAAGCAGTGGAACTACGGATCCAAGTTAGCTGAGACATTGAATAGCACCTCACTTAAGGAGAACGGAAAATTTCTGTGTGGAACTTCTACAGATCAGCTGGTTGAGGATGACGTCGAAAAGATTGTTTTTCAAAACTTATGCGTACTCGTGTTTGGGAGGAATTAAGCAACGTTGGTTAGCCTCCCATCTGTAGTAGCTTCCAGTCTCAAATGCGTGGTGTTTGAGTCCAGCGACGTGGAGCAGGTTTTGCGAGCTCCAAATGAACAGACGGCCCCTGGCCGTGATGAATTACATTCCAGAATCCTAAAGGTGCTAACAGCTCTTCTGGCGCTTATTGGACAAAGGCCAATCGCCCGCAAGGTGGAAATCATTGTTGTGAAAGCCTTGTACAAATCATGGGGCAAACATGATCCAGGCGACTGCAGACCGGTTTCTTTAACGTTTATGATCGTGGAGGTGATGGAACGGGTTGTCAAACGTGACATTCAACAACCTATTCATCGGATTCAAGCGTAGACTCGTGAGTAATACAGCTTTTAGCGAGGCAGGTAGTGCATCATCAACCTACTGGTTGTTGTGGAATTTTGGACCGAAGATGTAGACGCTAGTCCTGACGTCCTCTTCGTTGACTTTAATAAAGCGTTTGATAATGTTCCACACCGACGGCTTCTGCTGAAATTGCCCCTCCCCTACGGAATTGCCGGTAAGCTTCACCGCTCGCTTGGCTGACTATTTCTGGATCACTCTTGAAGAAATGCTATCATAGAACAGGTGGATTTTCTATGTACATTCTGCAATACACCGACGTTGGCCGCGCCAACAGTAGGACCGGACAGGTGTCATCCATTGCCTATTAGATGGCAATTAGTACCCACTACCCGGCCAGAACCCGCTCTGGACCTACTCTTCTGAAGCGTACGCGGTCTGGAGGTAAAGTTATACTGTCCTCTGCGATAGGGTTTGGAGACAGTTTGCTTTTCCCCTCAGTCGACCAGCATCTCCATTTTTATGGAAGCAGTGATGATGTCTTCCTCCGAGGAGGGACGGGTTAGAAAAGGTCGGCCCTAAAAACCACACACTCCTGTTGCCCAACGGTTGACCGTGACCGCCAGCGCGTTATTCAATACGGTTGAAAAAAGTTTGAAACCAAAGTGTCTGCTACTACTCAAAAAGCACATTTTGTGCACAGCCGCATTAATAATCAAACAGTTATGCCTTAATCCCTGTGTCCTCGGGCCAGGCCAGCCCTCTGCAGTCAGGTGGGTCAATCCATCAAGTCATCAGCTCCGGAAGTTGTCCCTTAAGAAACCCCCCAACAACCGCTATCTCTCGATCAAGACGTTTGAGTCAGAGGCTAGGGTAAGGATGCCTGAGCAAAACCCTACCTTCTCCCACTGCCTTGTGGGCCAGGTTTTTGAGTGAGTCTCAGGGTGAGGTACTTCAACCAAGCCTTTTTCTTTGGCCTGGGCAACCGGGAAGCATCGTCCACCCTTAAAACCCTTTATCCACTAACCCACCAAAGTTCTGACTCAGTTAGCTACCAGTTACCTAACATCTACCTGCTAAGGACTATCTTCTCACTCGAGCGGACCTGATAATGATGCAAATCCCTTAACACCAAATTCTAATACATCATGTGACTTCTCCGACAGAAGAGAGGCGACAACGAACTCCATGCAATCTGAGGGATATGGAGGCTCATGTACCATTACATTACATAGTGTAGTGTTCCGGTGTGTAGTAGTTCCGGTCAAGGCTGGATGTTATGACTAGTATTTTAATTGCATTCCTATTCTTTTATGCTTACTGCTTGCTGTTTCGCCATTCCAGCGCATGCTTTTTCGTTCTTAGACGAGTAAAGCACAGATTACATTCCCATTTTCCATTTTTGTTTTGCGCTCAGTGTGTTACTACATACTGAAAATAAAACCATGCCCTTTCATCCTTGTGAATTTCGATTCACTGTTCAGTTGCAAAATCTTTGTCGATGCATTCAGTAAGTAACCGGGGTTTTGCTTACCTCTGATACAACCACGGCTGAAACCATCACAAGACTGCGGCATCTGTTATCAGTTTTCGGTTTCTCATTAACGTTTGTCCGACAATGGTAGCCAGCTCGTATATAATCTTTTTGGCTACTAATGAAAGCTCGACATCACACATGTTAACGTCGTTCCATCTGCAATTTGATGGCCGATCTGAGAAGCTTCTGAATACTTTCAAGCTTGCATTGACAAATTCGAAGAGTGATTGCATGGCGGTTGATGTCCTAGATATTTTACAGGAGTATAGTATAACTCCCATTCCACAATCTCCTGACGACTACTCTGCATAAATTTAACAGGTGGTTGTCACTTCCACATGACGCCGTATTGCCAACAGCAGTCTACTCTCGACTTGCAGTGGGTGAATCAACATTCTGAACACAAAGCCATGTGTATATGTGGAGTGTCGGGGTCAATCTCAGAATAATTGGTTACGTGATTACCAGCGTCCGTCTGCGATCATCAATATGAAAGCGATATACTAACCAGCTACGGCTAACAGAATGCTCAACACCAATGGCGTAAGAGCCATCAGATCCCAAGCTTCTTTCTAAAACCAACCCTCCTACGCTAGCTGCAACGGTTTCGTGTGTACTGTCAGCAAACCCACTGCTACAACCAAGACACCGGACGGACCGTAACAGAAGGCCGACGAAACCATCTTAATATGAACCGCGGTGAAATTGTTACGGTGAACGATCAAAGGGGGAAGTGTGGGCGAAGTCAGAATCCCGAAAATAATCATTGTCAGACAGTTACTGAGATTCTCCAATTCTCATTCGAAAATCACGCGGTGTCTCTGGACCAGGAGCCTCAGCTGGTGTTTATGTGGTCAGGCAGCCAATTACAAACAGACGCTGTGATTCCACTAAAATGGACGCGTCGGAGAGGTCCATCCACCATGATGAAATGTCAACAAAGTTCAAGAGAGGGAACAAATTGCATGGAGGAGAATGCATGGTACTGAATGGCATAAATGATGCCTGCAGTATAGGGACAACCCGCTGAAGACCAAAATTAGGGGATAACGTGAAGCGAGCAAAACCAAAAATAACCCAGAATATTATTTTGGTTACGTACAATCTCTTTCTTGCGGGGGGCGATGGACAGCGTCCTGTCCAGAGATGGCTACCCAGCTGGATCAAATCAGAGACAAGCGGACGTACTATTCCGCTTTTTCAAATATGTTTGCAACTGCGGAAAGAGACCCATAGTGTAATGTCACACCGTCGAGGATTGATCGACATAGGGGACAAGCAAGTGCAAGAAGTCCTGAAGAAACCTAGTGTACACCGTCTCCTGTTTTGGATGGCTTTTACCACCGGCATCACTTCTAACGCTCCATTATAACCAATCACTTGAGAGTCAAGCATTCTGTGTAGTTCGCTTGTACTAGTACACGAGAGTAGGGTCATGAAATGACCATGAAATATACTCCTGTGAATCTTATCTCAGTGATCTTTAAGGTGATGTTGGAAGTCTTCTGGGGGATGATAGTTTTCCTTTCCTTCCTTCTCACGGTCTCATACGTAGGTCACTCCTGACCAACTCACTCTGTCCCGGGTGGTATTTCGAAGTAGTCGGATCGGAGGGTATCAGTAGGGGCATACAACCTGGACATTCAGAAAATATCCGATTCTCTCAACCGCGGGCTACTGCTGTCCAAGTTGAGGTCCTTCTTGATCTTTCTGAAAGTTTCTACGTAGGCAGAACTGCTTGAACTGTTGGTAATTGATCAGGTGGCTGTTGATCTGTTCGCCGAGCTTGGCAATTGATTTGCAGACGTTTCGTCACCATTCGAGGAGACATCTTCAGTGCGCTCCTCGAATGGTGACGAAACGTTTGCAAATCAATTGCCAAGCTCGGCGAACAGATCAACAGCCACCTGATCAGTTACCAACTAATGCACCCGAACTGCCAATATTCCAACAAATTGCTTGAACTGTTTACACCCCAGCAATATGAATCCATTACATCTGGGGCTAAAATAAAGGACTCGTGCGAGCAGGTTTGCCGACTTTTTACGATAAAGGTTGTTAACTTGTGATGTGGGTAGTTTATTCCACATCGTCACCACC
Organism: Opisthorchis felineus; assembly: GCA_004794785.1. NCBI lineage: Eukaryota > Metazoa > Platyhelminthes > Trematoda > Opisthorchiida > Opisthorchiidae > Opisthorchis > Opisthorchis felineus. The sequence continues at coordinate 408,894 of SJOL01007141.1, forward strand.
ATTATCGTTGCCAGAAGCAACAACGGCAACATCCCCATTGTTGTCGGCATCAACGTCATTATTATCATCTGTTGTATACTGCAAACAGTGGTGCAACTTTTATATCGGTCCTTAGCTCCTCGCTCCTTCCACTATGGTACAACGAAAGGCACGGTAGCTTGAGGCAGCCCTTTATGGAAACAAAGGAAGATTATTACAACTGCATTTATAGGGTCATTACAGAGTGTTTCACAAGGTCGCGCTAGAATTTTCATGAGGGGGTGGGAAGCGCCGGGCTATGGTGCCCGATCCAGCTTTGCTGACGTTCTGACCAGTCAAGGCGTGCCTTCGTTTAGTCTGTAGCCCGCGCGTGACACATCCGTCCAGTCGACTCGATGTTCATTTATTAAGAGCGGATGGCCTCCGGACAACATCGGCATCGTTATCATAATCCACTGCAACACTAGATAAGAACACTGGTTGTTCACTGCCGTAAAACTATCGGTTTATTTGAATTATAGGGCTTTATTTAAGTAACTCGATATGATTGCACAGTGATGAAGCACCAACATGCTTCTCTGATGTTGTTATCAATGATAAAGACGATGATTTAGAATGAACTGTCCAGATGAATCATGTAGATTTTAATTGACCTGTTGCTTAGTCGTTGAAAGGCGACCTTGCTGACCTGCCCTGAGGATCGACAGGTGATCCTGTGCATCACCAGCTTACTCTTTCTAGTTTTTTGCTGTCCGTTTTTGTGGTTTTCTTTTATGTTTCGATTCTTGATACTTTCGGCACTATCTTATATTGCCAAGTTTTCGCCATCCTCTTTAGGTGCTTAATTTACGTAAGCCCGGTGCCGGATTTGACCAACATGGTAATTAGCCAGGACCCTTTCTGACCGTTGATTAGTAGGAAAGATTTCCCGTCCACTTGCGAGGGGAAGCTTCTTTTCTTCCTAGCGTCCCGGCGTTTTAAGATCTTTGGGAGTTCTCAATTCAAGAACCTTGACGTATCCATACTATCACTGTCAATGCCCACTTTGTGACAGTTACTCTTGGAGAGCAATGAGTTGGCTCTGAGAATATCTCGAGTGGCTATTGCTTGTGAAGCGCCATCGGCAGCATGTTTTGGACCTAATTAAGGATTAAGATGGAAATTAGCCTATGGATGACGTCCTTTGTGTCACACGGCTTTCGTTCGAGTTCTCTTCTCTAACCCTTGCATATTCCGCAGGACGGCCTGGTTCTGTGTTTGTTGGTGATCGCCACATCGATTTTACGAGCCAAGTACTGAATAGCACTCCATTTTCTCATGTCGCGATGATGCCCGCCATGTCATGATGTCATCATCGGATGCATATGGCACTTTGTAGATCCGTTTAACAGTCAAGAATCTTTCACGTCCTGCTGGCACCACCAACCTAGCCCCTTAACCCCTCGTGCAACGGTGAGGATGGGTTATTCTTCACGATGGGCTTGCGTTCTGTACGTGGCCTAAAGATAATTAAAATCGACCCAAATTCGGCAATCTCTAGCCTGTTGTTCTTTACAATGTCCTCCATTTCCTAGTTATTGCTTTCGTAATTTTGGCCTACTCCATTTTCAGCCTTTCTACCATGGAAGGTAGCGTTATTCGCGCTCCACAGGACCCCCAAATCTGTTTCCAGGTACACTGGAAGATCAAAAGACGACAAGTTGTAACTCCATCTACCATTGTGTGCACCCTGGATGGTAGGGGTTCAGCTCCACTTTCCATATATGCCCCCGGTTTTGGTTGGGCTACTGCATTGTTGCCGGATGAGTCCATTACTGCTGCCGGGTAAACCTACCATTACAAACTGACAGATTGGTCATTGTTTCTAGTTGCGACTTGTTCAGGTTCGAACCCTGCCGACATCACATCGTAATGAAGGATTTGTGTGCGGAATGTGGAGCGAATCTAAGGAGGTTAGTCAGTTGATTTGTTTAGCCATTTTTGCTTTCAGAGAGGGTGGGCTTTCAGGAGAACGCATAGAAGATGCAAGCGCCAAGATTCCCATGGTTCATGCCGTTCCGGATTTGCACGTTAGCGAGAGCGTAAGTTGTTTTGTCCATTGGATTATTTAGTCGTTCTACCTCAGTGATTTCCACGTTAGACGTCGTAACACTAGTGATATCAATTTCGTGTGAACTTTTACTTTGAGAACCTACATATGTTTTAGTCACTATATTGCTGGAAAGTGGGCCCTTATGCTTTTTCTCTGCGACCTCTGTTGTGTGCTGCAGCCGGTAGTGCGACCCCTATTTCGGCCCTTGGCCTGTTGTTCCCCCACCATGGTATATCAAAAGGTATGGTTGCTTCAGACAATCTGTCATGGGGGCAAACGAAGATTATTACAACTGTACTTATAGGGTTATTAGAGAATGTTCCACTAGACCACGCTACGATCTTCATGAGGGGGCGAGAAGCTCCGAGCTATAAATGCTCGGTCCTGATTGGCTGACATTCTGCCAACCAGGGTGTGCTTTCGTTCGCCCCGTAACCGGCTCGTAACATCCGTCCAATCGATCGGATGTTCGGCTGTTTAGGACCACCCGCCTCCTAACAACCTCTCACCTCACACCATCTGAATTTGCTTAGTGCTTTCTAATCCAACCCAGGTTGTGTTCCAACTGAAATCTGCCACTGCTGAGGCTATAGACTACTTGCCAAGCTGGCTGGCGTACGTTGGGTAGGTTGCCTCTCTATTGACACAGTGGCGGAGTGCGCGACTTGTATCCATTGTCTGTCCATGATCTTCTTGATGTTTGGCTCTGGATGACTGACAACCGGACAGATATCCGTACAGTTCTATTCATTGCGAAGTACTGAAACCGCGACTGCATCCTGGCCCATAGTCTTCAGTAGGTGACATTTGCCTCTGATGTCCTAGCCGCTGTAGAGCTCATGTGATAAGTGTCATCCTGATGTTTTGCGACTCTTCGGTTTCGCCAGAGTCTGACTATCTTCAAGGACTAGTTCCCACATCTTAAGTTAACCGATATGGAGCAACCACAAACCACTGGATAGTTTAATCCTTGTTCTGACTCATCACCACCGCACACCATACATCTCTTCTATCTACACTGTGGCCCATTACGTGGATTTGAGAAGCTGTCTTGTTTTGAGATCGCCGACCATTGATGCGTCTCTGTCAGCTATCGTTTGCGTAGTCGTATTGCGTCTTGCAAGAGCGAGATGGCTCATTGGTTAGAGCGCGAATTTACTGATCGGTCCGTGGTTCGAACCCAATCTCCGTGTCTCGACTTCCCCTGTCTAGACTTGGGCAACCTGGCAATATCCCAGCCCTCGTGCTCCCTTCGGGTGGCACAGTAGCTAGGCACCGAAAGAGTGTTACAGCTAAACGCTTTTTTTCTTGCAAGGCCGTACGGTATTTATGATGCATTCGAGCACTCGTCATTATTTGTTGATCGCTTTTCACCGTGGGCACACGAGTTTCAAACCATTGCTGTATTAAGGGATTCGTTCGTTTACTCCTCATTGTTCTTTCTGAACTTGTTAGATTTCCCGAACTACCCGTTTGTTTCGTCTGCTTACCCTTCCGAACAGGTCGCTGCAGAACTCGCTTTGCAAGACGAACAAAGTTTGTTGGCTGCCCGTAAACTCGTACTGCTTGTCGACCTGGATGAGACTGTGTTACACACGACAAATGACCCCCAGGCCTACCGATACAAGGTATGTTTGTCACTGGGAGCCCGCTTGCCAGGGCTTTTACTTTCCTGATGCCGTGATGATGCGTTCGGATGGGGTGGTTCAGCGGCTGTCTTACGACCCGCTAGGAGACTTAGACAAGGGCGATGAAATAGTCAGGTACCCAGGTTTCTTTAGCTTGAGCATGTACTATGTATGTATCTGGGTAGTCACCTGAGTTCCGATAACTAAGTAAAGTGGTGAACACTCAGATCACGATACAAGACATCCGACGATTCATGGATGCGTTAGTCGAAGAATAAAAACTAGTCGATCGGGTCCTCATCCCCACGTATCTTGGATTGATCATACTCCCCAGACCCATGAGTAAGTCAACCCCTCCATAATCACGCAAGGATCCTATTTTATAGTTGAAGGAAACGGTGGAGAATATAGCCGAAGACCAAGTCTGGTCTTTACCAGTCTTTCATTCAATGTGTGCTCCTCTGCGGTTGCGAAACTTGGCCGTTAAGGACGCGGAAGCATGCAAAACTTTCTATCATTGTTGTCCGCCATAGATACTCATCAGTTTTTGTTGTGATTACGTCTTCGATTAAGTATAGCGCCAAATTTTCTTCAGTTCAAAAAAACATCACTCGTGGTTATATGGCTGCTATGCATTTACTACCGGTGTGTTACTTTCGGTGGCGATGGTCTCAGTTGTCCAGCATCAGTATGAAGTCTAACCGACACCATACACCCCAATTTCTGAGCAGTCCCACTAGTATGTTTAATCATCTATGTCTTCACATCTTTCAGAATGTCAGTCGCTATTGTCTGCCCGGTTCCCCTCTGGTCTACCACACCAGTTTTCGTCCACACTTGAAGGCAGTGTTAGATCATTTGTCTAAGTACTATCAGATGCACATCTGCACTTTCGGGAATCGCATGTACGCACACCAACTGGCCGGCATGATTGATCCAAAACGCCGCTATTTTTCCCATCGAATCCTGTCTCGAGATGAGTGTTTCAATCCGGTCACTAAATCCGCAAATTTAAAGTAGGTTAATTTTTGTGTTCAGGTGTTTTTGTGATGGAAGTTTTTTGGTCTCAGCACTTCCGAGACGATTTTATGGTGGTTGGTCAAGGTCACCACAGTAGTAGTTCCTATTTTCTTCAGGATGTATTAAACGTTTTCGTTGCTGTAACTTGATGTGCAAATATAGGCGCTGCTTACCTGGGCGGGCACTTGCACATTTTTTCGTATAATCTGGATTGTCTTTGGCAAGACGACGTTTGTCTCGTGTTTGATTCTGATTGGTTATCTGTGCCACACCACATTGTTCGTGAAACATACTGATTTGTGAAACCTCTGTTGGTGGTTAATTGCGAAATGTGATCTACCAAAGCGACACTTAAAATTCTTACTGCCATCTAGGCTGGCTATCAGAATGTTTTGCATAAATCAGAAATGAGATCTCCGGATGCGTGTACGCGCCACTCCGGAGAGGAGTTTTTCACAGATATCCTATTCTTTATCGTTCACAGCCGGGTTTCTTACTTCCACTTGAATCGATGACCCGGCCAGTGAAACAACTCTTTGTAACTCTTCCATAACCATCCGGGTCTTAATTATATTGATTTCGACTACTAAGGAGGTTTCAAAAGTAGATAGTTGGTTCCTCCAAGGTATTCAAACATCCTCTGGTGACGCAGTTTCTCGAGGCTGTTGCGTATTCGGGAGGTCCGTGAATGGGCTGTGGAATGGACAACGTGCTATATTAATGCTATTAAATACAAGTGCTGCTGGAAGTTGAAATCACAGTGATTTCAGTGATGCGAATGGTATGTGTAATTTTGTTCACCAGGGAAGCCTTGTATGCTTATGCCAGTAAAACATTAGATTGAAATTTGTAGAACTCTTTCTCATAGGACATTCTGTCGTGGATAGTTCGTTTTCATGATCTGTTGATGGGTTTCGTGGAAGACCTCGTTGTGGTTGGACTTCATTTTAGTATGTCTGCTGGTTGGCGTCACTTTGAAAAAGAACGGTCTAGTAAGGGAACACTTCGTGTGTGCTGTTCTAGCAGCTTCGCAAGTTTTCCACTCGCGCCGAGAAAGCACAACTCATGAAATAACGTAGTTTTCTGCCATTTATATTTTATATTGAAGATTGTGTACTTCAAGGGAGCATAAAGACTGAATCTGAATAGCCTTCACCCACTGCAAGCAGGCCTTTCCAACACATTTGCAGACAGCCATTCAACATATGTACGCAAACTCAACTCAACTCAAAAAAAACCGCCTACTTGCCGTACAGTCATCATCATCATCATCATCATCATCATCATCATCATCATCATCATCATCGACAGCATGACATCAGTGTTCAACACCGATGCTTTGCTGCCGTACAACCATGTTTTATTTGAAAGCCTTATTGTGAAGAAAGGAATAAAGGTGGACGGGGAAGGGACTTAGTGCTAGCTCACTATAATCATTCCGAGGTGCCTACACCTCCAGACACTCATTCAGGCAATCTGGATAGGAAATGACAACAAGATCGCCACTGACATCGGTTGGCAGCCGTATCTTGCAGTGTCTCCAACCAGGCGCAGTGAGGATCACGCGGTCCCCATCCTGGAAGACGAGTAGCACCGACAGCACCAAAACGCCTCGTAATCTCCGTCAGATAATCTCTGCCAGGTCAAGGGTTGGCCACCTCTCTGCTTCCGCCACTCTGAGTTGGGCATGGAAAACAGCACTCTCTTCGGTAAACGACGGTTAGGCATACGCAACACGTGTCCCAACCAACGCAGTTTCTGGTGCTGGACACATTCTTCAATGGAAGTACCCGTTGCACAACCGAAAACTGGCTTTTTAATTGCCTCGTTACGGATATGCCGACACCAACCCACACGAGCTATGTTTCTGAGACAACTATTGTCAAACACCTGAAGACGTCTCAGTTCCGCTGGTCGAACAGGCCAAGTCTCACAGGCAAACAACAAAACAGCCCGCACTGCAGCTTGATACACACGTCCCTTGAGTTTCAGGGATATACCACCTTTGACGGCGTCGGAGCTACAGTCAGTTGGGGCGTAAGCAGACATCGATCAACTTCCCGCTTGTGAGATTCCTTCACAGACGTTGCCAGACGAACCGCACAGAGGCGACTATCAACAGGTATCCAGTCAAGCAAGGATGCTTCCGCCCGGTGACTCAGGACGATACCAACCCCTGCACATCCCGCCGCAGCAGCCTCTGTATCACCAGGAGTGTGTAGCCAGAAGCGAGTGGAGAGTGATGGGGCGGTTAGCTCAACCACTGTGCTTGCATCTTGAATTCTTGTTTCTGAGACACAGCATACATCAATGCCAAGCGAATCCAGTGTGAGAGCAAGAGCAGCTTGTTGTCCTGCTTGCTTCAGAGTGCGGACATTGAAGACGGCTAGATGGACTGGGTTTCGAGGCTTGAAGATTGATTTGGAGATACCTGAGGATATCGGTGCCATGTGACGAGCAGATGCTGCACACATAGCCGATGCAAGACGAACGGAGTCATCAGTCCTAAGTGCTGGGCCTACAAGGGTAGAGTCATTAATGGGGTGGGGAGAGGGAGAAGAAAAAGTATGTGAAATAGAAAGAAGGGAGGCGTCAGAAGTAGTCTGTTTTCGCTTACCCGCCCTGCTGTATGCAGCAAGTAAGGCGACCCGGCTGATGGCACCACGCGACGGCCGATATGGCATGAGTGTATTTATACGTGTGCAATTCAGAGTTGTCAGTGGACTTTTCATTGGGGTGATTTGAAGGGGAGTTATGCATTGAAGGCAATAGCTTGGATGCATGAGCGCCCCTGAGGGCGCGACTGCGCCATATCTGGCAATATCTAACCATTGATTTGTCCCTCCTCGGGATCCCATCCTGTCTCCCATCCAGGGAGACGGCAATGAACAGCTCAAATGAGTTTGCTGGTAATGATCTCCCCTGAATCGTTTCCACCCTTCACGTGGTTGTGCGGAAAGATCCCTTCAAGGAAGTCGGTCGACGGGCCAAGCCAGCGCAACCTATGGAGTGTGATCAGTTCTTCTATCGTGGGCGAGTTACCTCTTCTGAAAACCATTTGACGTACTTCAGCATCACTGATTCAGTGTTCTCACCAGACTCGGGCAATGCTCCGAAGGCACCGATGGTCAAACACTAAAAGTCTCTTGACGTCCTCAGCGCACAGAGGCCAGGTTTCTGACCTGTGTGATAATTTGGGGTGCACCGCAGCATTGTAAACTTGGCCCTTGACGGATAAGCTGATGTCACGCATACACCACAGGTGACGCAGGTTCACAAAAGCTGCTCTGGCCTTCCCAATCCGGATGGAAATATCATCTTTCGCGAGACCACGGGGACTGATACAGCTGCCAAGGTAGACAAATTTGTCTACTTCCTCAATCGGTTCATGCGCAAGTATGAGGTTAGGGTTCGAGCCCACCCAGTCTTGCAGCAACACCTAACACTTTGCAGGTGTGAAGTGCATGCTGAACCGTGAGGCAGAATTATTTAGATTATTTAATATTTTGTGTACCACGATAGCGTCATATCCAAAAAGGGGTATGTCGTCTGTGAGCGGACGCCCCGGGAGCACTTCGGCCCCGCAGGTATTAGATGCTGGGAGTGCGTGTTCCATAATCGTATCAATGACGAAGTTGAAGAGGAAGGATTAAAGAGGACGGTCCTGTCTGACACCACTTGATGTGGTGAACTCAGGCGAGAGCTTCCCGTAGACTTTCGCACGTCCGCGTACAACGCCTTGTGAATCGCTGTCTGTTGTCTGTACTACGAACATCGACTCCGAATCGACCGCCCAGATGTGATTCCAAGGAGCTCAGACGACTAACTTGAGCATTCATATCGCCCACAAGGATCACCATGTCAGTGCTTCTTGCTCGATGAATGAGCCCGGATAACTCTCGGCAGAAAATATCCTTCTCAATGTCAGAACTGCAGTCCGTTGGGGCATAAGCCGATGCTACAAACAGGCACCGGTTTTTATGTCGAGGGGCATTGAGGTTGATTGAGCTGGATAACTGGACGGCGCAAAGACGGCTATTCACTGGGATCCAATCCAACAAAGTTGGTAGAACATCCGTACGGTGATTTTGAACGATAACTGGTGAAATATTTCAGTGAATCTCTCCACTGATAGGCTACTGAAATCAGCATTCAATGAATCACTTCACTTCGGGTTGCCATGTCATTTCTCGTTGTGCTGTCTAGCTACGCCTTTCAGCTGACGGCAAGTTCTGTTGACCGCGCATTGCGATCGAGTTGGACAGTAGGATTTGCAGCTGTATTTTGGTATCCCAAAACGCCTTCGGTTGATTAGTATTCACTTCCGACTATTAAGTAAAACCGGTTGGTCCCCGGAGAGCAACCTTCTGATTGGACCTATGCAGTAAGATTCGATCATCTGATGTTCACACATTTGAATGTCAGGTGGTCGTCAACCTCAAGTAAAGGAGAGTTTTGCTTGGTTTAGTTAGGTTGATAGGATTCTGGATACTGGTGAACAATCATAGTCGTTCCATATTTGTCATGATCCTCATGAAGGGACTGATCGGATAAGAGCAATCGTCTCACCTATAGCATATCTGTTGCCTGCCTCGTCTGCCTCGCAGAGTTCTTTTCGCCAAGCCCTGTGCTGAGTGGAAACGATTGAGAGATGGACAGTATATAACCTGGCAACGAAGTATGAAAACACTAACCAGTGAACTGAGTCAGGTTGACAACTGCCGCCTCCTTGGATGGAGACCCTGGGACTCAACTTGCCAATTGTTAATGACACTGGCAGAAATGGCAGTTAGTGGCCCTCGTGCATCAAAACTATCACCTTAATTTCGTTGTTACCCAATTCCTGAACTAACTGAACACGCCATCGCCTCCAGGGCTTGGCCGTATCTCCCGCACTTTCCCACTTTCCGGTGATCGAAAGTGTACTGAACCAGGGTACTCATGATACATGGTTATAGCTGGTGAATTGGTTGGTTGATTGATGTGTCCGTCGGTGAGAATAAAAACGTGCGTTTTCAGAAAAATCGGGCTCTTTGGGGTACAAAAATGGTTGCAATACGTGAGAATAAATAAAAAAGTCTAAATGCGGTGATCTACAAGTCGTTCCTTCTTCTCCGTGCCAAAAACACCGTACCTAAAACCCTTCAGAAATCCTAGGAAGCAACCGCTTTGTCTTGCTTAATTCGGGCTTCATCATAACAGGGAGTTTTATAGTAAATGCAATGATTGTTGCTCTGTATTTGGCAGCATATCCACAAAATCTTTGAAGGGATGATATTCCGCACTTGGGGGAACTGTGGTTTTCCTGACGAATGTCCCTGACTGATCGGTTTGCATCCCGCTTCACTGAGGTCATTGACCTGCCATGGTCGGTGTTTCGAATTATGAGACCGACTACTTGTGAGTAGTAAGTAGCTTAAAAATTTCTCCCTTGGAAGACCACCACCGGTATTCCTAACGCTCTCATTCGGCTGGCTCAACTAAGTCCTAGACGGTTGATAAAAAAAATCGTGCCACTATTTTGCAGTGGATTTCTGATGGATTCCCCCCTTTCTTGTTTGCATTAGGGCCTTATTTCCCCGAGGACTTAACCTGGTTTGCATCATCGACGACCGAGGCGAGGTGTGGGAATGGTCCCCTCACTTGATTCAAGTCAAACCGTATCGGTGAGTTATGAAAGTCCGCTGTTTTGATTTCTGTGTGCGTCCACATTGCGTTGGTCACCTAACGTGCGTCCTGATGAATTTATCTGCTGATTGCTTGATAACGTGTTTCATTCTCTGCATCCAGCCTACTCAGCCTTGCTCAGTACTGTCTGGATACCTTAGCTCACGGTTTTGTTTGCTCCCTAACTAACAGCCATGCGACCAGATTCCTATGATTCATTGTGTTACTCTGTCCACCTCGTTTGCTAGGTTTTTTGTATATTGTCTTCTAAATGTGAGGATACTCTCCTCTCCTTTCCGAGATCTTTAATCATTTTAATATCATGTAATCACCCAAAGGTTGGAGATAATCGAGTCCATCCATGATTGGCCATTCTTGAGTGGAATGCACTGTTTAAAGGTTGATACGTTCCATTTAACAAAAATTCGCTTTGAAAACGCGAGGGATTTTTAATTTGAGACTTTTTTTTACTTAACTCATGGCTTACAGAAGAAGAGTATCCCTGTGAATGAAATGCACACCAATCAAGTGGACAAAATCACACTTCCACAGTCACATGTCAACCCCGGTCTTAGAAAGTTGGACACTGTAAGAAGGCTGAAATAGCGTGGGTTGTGGAGAATTCCGGAGTGTCGGGGCTCAGAAGGAATAGGTGAAGAACTCGGTCCGACAGCGGGGCACGATAACTTGTTGCAAGTGAGCGTAAGGATACAGGCGAGTTAAATGATTGGGAGTTCGCAGAGGGGCACAGTTGGTGTAAGTTGTGAACAACATTTAGCATGGAAACATCACAAACGAAAGATTCAGCTGGGTTCCAGGTGAGTCTCTCGCAAAACCAAATTGATTTGCAAATGAGTGTATTTCTTGAAAAGATTTAGCATAGTTGTACTGACAAAGAAGAGGTGCTGCATTCAAACAAGGGGGAATAGATTAGAGACTTTCAGCGGAGCACGTGGAAGCAATGAAGCTAATGCTTTTTCTTTGGACAGGTTGGTAGAAGGGGGGGGGCGGACGTGTTAACAATGTTCCAAGGTAGGACGAATTTGAGTTTAGTAGCAAATAAGTAGTTTGAGAGGGCGGTGAACTACTTGCAGGCACACACGCACCTGTAGAGATCTGTTTGACTTGAGTTGACCGAGAGAAGTCAACGAGATTAAAACATGGACTGCTGAGGGGCGATAGAACGGAGAATGCATTCTGGGCCGATAACCTGGCGTTCCGAGAAAGTGTGGCACAGTGTGAGTGAATATGGGAGGATGTAGAGGGGTTAACTTTCTCAGTCTTTGCAAACTCCAGTCAGTGGTCATCTCTCGTGTCGATGATCGTGTCTGATGGTCGTCTGAAGATAAGCAGAACATTGGGAGCGATGGCACAAGGAATGATGGAATGTGACAAATTCAGTGAACACGTGAATGCTGGAGAAAGCTACAGAAAACAGCTAGTTGATATCCAATAAAAGGGGCTTGTATTGACACTGCAAGCTGCGGAAACAACCCTCTTCAGGCGTGCACAAATCTTTCGGAGCATGCCATACCCGATCAAAAGACCTCAAGATGTCAAGCGGTATTAATTTCGGTTGAAATCCTGAAGGCCAGTTGTGTGTGAAATGGACAAACAGACCCCCTGTGGCGTCTGAACAAATATTGATGATCACTTTGTAGATTATTGTTTTCCATATCTTGCAGCGACTGCTTGGTCAGCAAAGATTTGTGGATTTTAGACAAAATGATGGTGTTCGAATTTGGGCAATAGTCTGCGAGACTCGAGCGGGACCCACACTTCGGAATAGGTAGTTGCTGGTTCATTGCAATCAACTTGGGAAAATTCCCGTAGAAAGGGACAAATGAAAATGCAAATCACAGTGGGGTCCTGACCGGAGAGCATGGAAGTATCGAGCGAAAGAAAACATTGACGCCTCACCCCGAACTGATAAAATTTTTGGAGTAAACGATAAAGGCATACATCAGATGTTGAGGGAATGTCGGAGTTCTGGTCAAAACGATCCACAAGCGTGTCGTCTTCCTTTTGAGAAGGGAATTTGAAGACATCACGCGTATCAGAAATGGGAGCAACCGAAGGGTTGAAAAAAAATACGGCCGGTTGATTTGGCTAGACTCCAGAGGGAACGTCTCTCAGTAGGTGAATTCTATAATCGAACAATCTTTCAGCGGATGCATTTCTCTGTCATTTTACCACTGGTGGGTTTATAGAGGTTCAGGAAGACGCGTAAGCTGAGTACACGGATGAAAAGCGAACGTTCACATGTGTGATTCTGACGAGCAACGACAGGGAGACAAGCATGGTTAAACCGCTTTGGCGAATGTTTTCTACCCACTGTTGTTGATGAGAACTCATGTGAAGCCTTGGACACATGCTGATGGGTCACCGAGAAGCGTAAGAACTAGATGCTTGCCTTCGCAGTTAGAGGAAGAACATCGTCGGGAAGCATGATGAGAATGCAGCGGAGATTGTGCACCATGAATGTGATCAAGATGTGACTTGAGGCTCATGGGATGGTGGAAGAATAAACGGTGTGGGGGTTCGAATTGGTCGTGAAGAGGAAATCTCGGGTTTCCGGGATGTTGTCGTCATAATTCGAAAGACATTGTGTTTTGTTGGGTTTTGATGATTTAAATATCCAAGAATGCAAAGTTCAGCGATGAAGTCGTCCGGGAGGGTTTGTACTCACAATTGAAATTTACCAAGTAAAAGAGTTCAGATGCGTTATTGCCCCAAGGCCAAAGAAAACATAACTGCGGATAAAAGATAACATCAACTAAAGGACTTGAAATTGGGCGTAGATTAATTCAACAAGAATATCTGGGTGACAGGTAATGAAGAACAGGTGTAAATGTAACCTTCCCTCCTAATAGAAGTCAGTTGAGTCGAATGATTTGGGTCAAGTCACTCGTTCCGGAGATTCGCGTCCGCGTCAGAAACAAGACCAAAAGAGCAAAAATAATGGAACTTCGTGTTATCTGAGTTAACACTCTTGTCTAGGCCACGTGCTGCCAACTGATACTGTGTTATATCTTGCTGATTTGCCAATCTGACTGCTGTCCCCGCTCCAGTGCCTAGTGCCGGAAAAAGACTCGCCGATAAGGAACACAACAGCTTTATTCCGAACAAGCGAGTGCGAGAGCGTGAGTGCGAAAATACAACGGCCCCAAGCTACTTTATTGGAGGGACACTGTCTGATCTTGGTCCAACGATGTCTCGCGCTGTCTGGCTTCGATGCAAGGCTGTCACGCGCTGCATATTGAGGGGGAGTTGTCTGTCTGGTCAGCATCTAACGGAGTTGAGGGTCTCGGTAAGTTTCGGGCATTCAGGAGTTACTTCCAGGACTCTGACCTTCCTGATACACTGAGTGCAAGGGCAACGAGTATTCATTGTGTGGTGTATTCTCTTGGTTGTTTGCTATGGTGACTGGCAACATAACCTAGAACTGCAGAGTGGCGACGCACATAAAGTCTCCCATAGTCTGGGCTTTTCTTCTGGTTCCGCTCAGACTGTGCAAGCAGGCACCAAAGTTTTATCACTGCTTCAGGCAGCGACTCGATCAGCGAAAACGTGGATCGTTCCCACACGTCGTCGAATTGATGAAAAAATGAACGCTCAGCTGTAACACCCTTTCGGTGTCCAGCTACCGTGTCACCCGAAGGAAGCACGACGGCTGAGATACTGCCAGGTTGCCCAAGCCAAGACGGGGGCAGCCAAGATGACGGTGCGAACCACGAATCTTCCGATCAGTAAGTTCGAAACTTAGCCGCTGAGCTATCTCAAGCCGTCGTTGACCCAATCGGTCATTTTTTCCGAATTGTTGCTACTCTCGCTGCTTTCTGAAATGCCCCGTTGTCATCTTGGCACACCTAAGTATCCTCATAACTCGCCTCAGCTTTGTGTGGTCCGTTGCGTTCAAAATCTTGTTGCAGTCTTCATGTTGTTTCGTACTTCATGCTCCTCTCTCCCCCGAACACCAACCGAAAGTCACTTCCCCTATCGTCACTTTTTATGTGTGGGATTCCAACACGCATATTCTCTCCAGTAACATTATATTCGGGCGACAAGTCTTAGGTTCGGGTGTTTATGACGTAAGTAGACTAATGGCGACAGCCAGTTTGAGATAACCACGATTGGTAATACGATGAAACCGATATGGGAGGAACGAAAGTTGGGATCAACAATGTAGTGATTTGTGATTGGTGTCTCCGAACGTACTCACTAGTCAATGGGGCCAAAACACCTCCCTGGCTTATGTTGTTTTGTTCACCTAGCTTAAGAGCTCAAAACTGCTCAGTGGTTAACGCGCGGACTGATGGATCGGAAGGCCCGTGGTTCGAACCCAATCTCTGCATCTCGACTGCTACTGTCTAAGCTTGAGCAAACTAGCAGTATCTCAGCCCTCCTGCTTCCTTCGGCGACCAACCCAACACCACAAGGAGAAGGCAAACGGATCACACTTCCATACAACAGGAATATTTCGCAAGTGACCGCACGCTTGCTACGACAGTACAACACAACAGTGTCCCACAAACCTGCAAACACCCTACGGAGAACACTATCAACCCTAAAAGGACGATTGGGCACAATGTTCAGGACCAACGTCGTGTACAAGATTCAGTGCGGAGATTGTGACAAACACTACTTGGGACAAACAGGAAGGAAGCTCTCTACCAGAATACATGAACACAAGCTTGCAACCAAAAGACAGGACCAATTTTCACTCGTCTGCGTGCACGAAGATCAAGATGGATACAAATTCAACTGAAGCACCGTTCACATATTGGCTCAAGCGAGAACAAAGAAAGAACGTAAATTCATGAAAGCATGGCACTCCACTGAAAAATCCATAAAAAACACGTCGAAATCGACCCAGTCTATCGATCACTGCAAGCAAAAGAACTACGGACCTACAGAATGCAGAGGCGGACAAACTAAAAAACGAACAATCAAGCTGAAGTAAGGAAACTACCAAAAATAGAAGCCGCCATCACAACCAACCAAATTCAAGGAAGAGAGACCACAACGCAACACAAACTGGGAACGGACCTGCAACACCCCAAAATAGCCACTCAACCAACCAATGGAATACGAGGCATACGGACCACAACGCAGCGCAAATCACGATCAGGCCAATAATACTACAAGGAAGGTATATACCAATTAGCCAATCGCATGACAAGATATTAGATACTCTTCAAAAACTATATAAACGCAGCTAGGGATGGAGGAAGCACCCACTCAACTGCGCACTGACGACGTTTCCTCAACTGGGATGAAACGTTTGCAAACCAATTGCCTAGCTTGGCGAACATATCAACTACCATCTGACCAATCAACAATTTATTGTTGCTTAAGAGCAATTTTCCGGTGGACGGTCGATTTGTTTGTCGATTTATTAACTACTCCACTATTCTCTATTTGCCACACTTCCGCCATCCCGATTTCATGTATGTTTACTTTTCGGATATAACTTTCTGCAGAATCCACTTCATTCTTCAGTAAACTGCAATCCAGAACAACATTGCAACCACTGGCTGTAGCACTGCTGAGTTATCTCCCCCCAGTCCTTTTCTCGTGAATTGTGTTTGATTGCACCAAGCATAACAGAAAACTGAACACGTTTTGCTTGTTGGCATTTATAGTCGCTATCATTTCAGTTGAATATTTTCATCTTTGTCCGTTTGTTATCCGGTTTTGTGTTCTGTCTGCCGGTATCTCCCGACCCATTCTTAGGTCCCACAACCGGAGATTTCCGTATCCGAGGAACACATAAATTTCTCCGATTCTGATGTTGTCCGATATTCGTACGGCACAGGGCGGTTGCTTCAGTAGTATCCTCACTAATGATACTATCAATTGTTATTCTTGAGTCAGTGGGGTCAAAAGCTGCGCATAGATTGATGTTTAGCCCCAGGGCGTCGCCAAATGTCTTGCCATGGAAATTTTGGAGTGTCACCAAATGTGTAACTAAACCAATACCACTCCGATCCTCCCCCATTTCAGTTTCTTCCAGGATGCTTGTGATACCAAACATTTTGCTTGGTCTAGTCCCAGTGGGAGACAGGGGAAGCAGTCGTCACTTTCGGAATCATTGGCTGTTTCTTCCGCACCTGTGGTAAGTGAAACTACGGAGTCGGTGAAAACCAACGGGACTGAGCCATTAGTGACGTGTTCAACTCAGCTGCCTTCTGAACCGGTCGATGAAGCGGCAGCTCAGCCGAAAACTCATTTGACAAGGTTGGTCCTTAAAAATCTTGTTCGGCTTATCGGATAATCATTCACAGCTAAGATTACGGTGTGCCTAGTGCTGTTGAACTGAGATGGTTTTTAGGCTAACAGCTTGAGAGGACCAACAGTGTGTAAATTGGTCCTCATGCCTTTACTCACCAACAGC
Organism: Opisthorchis felineus; assembly: GCA_004794785.1. Taxonomy (NCBI): domain Eukaryota; kingdom Metazoa; phylum Platyhelminthes; class Trematoda; order Opisthorchiida; family Opisthorchiidae; genus Opisthorchis; species Opisthorchis felineus. Next base: position 425,677 of record SJOL01007141.1, read on the forward strand.
CAATCAACATAATCTGACTGTCTGTTAGGAGCCCATCCAGTCGGTCTTTGGAAACATTCATGGCTTTGGTTGCGCAGCAGGTACTTCAGTCGTGGGAAACATTCAGCGCCATCAACTGCGGTGGCTCGCCTGAAGCATTGCGTACCGAGACGAGTGTTGTTCTCCGTGCCTCCTTCAGAATGGCGTAAACCGCTAGGTGAACAATGTATGACTTGGTATGAGGGCGTGAAAAGGATTACAAAGAAGTTAGATGTTGTTGATGCGGTCCGCCTTCCAGGATGGGATCCCCGCGATTCCCTGCGCTTGGCTGGAGACGTTGTAAGAAATGGTGGTCAATCGATGTCAGTGGCGTTCGCGCTGTGACTTTCTTTCCAGATTGTTTCGTTGGGCGCTTGGAGGTGTAGGCACCTCAGAACGCTTGACATAGGCCAGCACTAGGTCCCCTCCCTCATCCGCTGTTTTCTCTTTTTTTATGTAGATAAAAATTTTGGTTGTACGGCAGAGAAGCATCAATGTCAACACTGATTTTGCTGTCTCTGTTGGCAATGATAATAAGGAAAGCTGTTCCAACTCCATTTATTATGAGTGAATGACTTGGTTTGGGATGTGGTTCGACCTGCATTCAGTCAGTGAATTATTGGACCCCTTTTTTTGTCAATCAGAAGCAGAAATCTGATTTACTTGTCATCTTCTGGAAGCGGTAAGTGGCGATGAAGGCGCTGGTAATCCTCCGTCAGGATACAACAATCTCCAAAGTGAGATCACCTCGAGCATAAAGGGGTTCTCTTGCTGGATTGCTTCCCATCGGATAAGTAGTTCCCAGTAAACGGTTTTAGTTGTCCATCTTACTAGGCCGTGTCTAGGCTTGGGTGACCTGGCAGCATTCCAGCCCTCGTGCTTCCTTCGGGTGGCATGGCAGCTAGGCACTGAATCGGTGTTACAGCTGAACGATTGTTATTTTTTTAGGCCGTGTCTGGTCTCATTTATTCACTTTGTTATCCAGTAACCACCCCTTAAACGCCGTCCGCCGCTTCGTATCTGACTTTAAGCTTCAAGTCAGCTACTCGTAAATGGGGGGATTGGGCTTTGTGGGGCAAACCTCACAGCACGACCATACACTACTTTGTCGGTTTTAGGTTTTCCTGGTTTGCATCAGCTTGGGTATTCGTTAGCTCCCTTACCCCGAGGGTAACAGTCCCTGTTACTGTCCAAGAAAGAGCATTGCATGCTGATTTCAGACACTGAACATTAGTCAGTATCATGGATAAGAGGCGGCGGGAGTTTGGCACCATACCTCATGTAACACATACATTTTAATAGTCGTATGTCTTTCTTGGAGATATTTATCTGGCCTGGTGATTTCCGTCCTCCCCGTTCACTCAGCTGTTGCTGGAACGTGTTGTTCCGTAGCATTCCCGTGGCGGGATTGTTTTCGCCCCAGTAGCTCCTGATTATGTGTGTTTACGCGCTCATAATGTTCTACAGCAGAACCGTCTCGATTACAGTGGAAAGTCGCAATGTGACGTAGGTCGACGGAATTCCGCCTCCGTGTGTTTGAGTAACTTTTGATTTTCCCAGAGCAAGTGCACCTTACGGAAGTTCGTGTTTCAAGAAGCATCCTCTTGCTGGTAACTCTTAGTGACACCGCATCAGATGCTGGGTGATTTTAGGAGCTGTTCTGCTTTACCTGCATCATGCAATACATTTCTTACTCGCTTTTCAGTGATTCGCAGGTCGATGGAATTCCTGCTTCTTCTGGTGATTCATCTCCCAAGACTGAGGGTGATAAACCCGAACGCGATGGTTGCGCCGAGCCATCGTTGAAATCAGTTGTGGACGCTGACCCGGAACCAGATTCTCCTTCTACTTCGGAAGAAACTCATGTGCCACTGACTCCAGAGGAGCTTTTCGAAGCTGCAGACGGAAACTACCTGCTTCGTCTTCAAGATATTCTCATTTCTCTACATCGGAGCTACTTTCTTGAGTACGACCGTTGGCGGGCCCGAAAAGCGAGCGTAAACACTCGAGTGGTTCGACAACGCGATGGTACAGGGTAAGTATTGACCATGTTTCTGTAGTGAGCTCTGTATGGCTCAGTGATTAAGCCGCTAACTGACCTGAGATCCTTGATTCGAACCCAGCCCCTGCATCTTAACTTTTCCTGTCTAGTTTGGGCAGCCTGGCAGTATCTCAGCCCTCGTGCTTCCTTCGGGTGGCAGCTAGGCTCCGGAAGGGTGTTATTTATTTGGTTTCATTGGTTACTATGGCACCTGTAGGATAGTTCCACCCCGTCAAATTGTGATTACGCAGCAACACAGTCTTCAATTTCTGGTGATTTGTACATACTAGAATCCTTATGGCTGTTAGCTCTAGTAAAATACGGCTTGTGGAAGTTTTGTCCTGCTAGCCCCACATCAAGCAAAGTCAGTCAAGGGTGCCCGATCTTCACCTTACAAGAGACAAGGTTTTCAGGGTCCCGAGTCGGTGAGAATAAGGCTTCGGACGAGTGGTATCCCAATCAAAATTCAGTTATTCCACCTCTTAAATGCAAACAACCTTCAATCTTTTGGAAAGTAGGGTAGTAATTGTTGGGTGGGCGTTGCAATTCCAAATTAACGAAACTTTCTGGCTGTTTACCAGTAGTTTTTTATAGCTGGTCAAACCAAGAATCCCACTTTGAATCAAGCCGCTATCTCTACAATTTTGAATCTGTGCATTATCTGGCGTGCGCTGTTCGGTGCCACAGATGATAGGTCAAAAGTTAACAAAAAAGGAGTATCTTTTTTAGGGCGCTACACACAAAAAAAAACGGATCGTGTAATGTTCACACACTAGACAGTTTTACAAGCCAATTTGTTCAATTAGGACCTGTTGGGATTCAAATCAGTGTCACTGCGCTGCAGAGCTCTACTGATGCCTCAGTCCGTTTGTTTGATTCCCCAATGCATGCTTGCATTGTCGATGAGCTCCAGCGAGGATGAAACAGCTGTACGCTTACTCGCTCGTTATGGATGGGTTAAGTCTAATCCAGTACGTTCTTTACCGGATATGTTTATGGAGTTACGCTGGCTCAAACCTATAACCGTATATGCCAGCGATTTTTAGGACCAAGTGGGACCTATATGGCGCCTCGCCATCACAAACTACAGAGAAAATGTTGGTTTTTGCGGCAATTTGTAGTCACTTTTGAAGCACCCAATTTTTCACTGTTGAATTTTCATTTTCCATACAGTGATCAAGAATCTTCCTCACCCTCTTTGTCATCTTCACCGTCTTCACCGCTGCCGTCATCTGACCACCAACAAACCGAAACTGGTTGTGTGCCGAATCTGGCCCACATCATTGCGCAACATCGGGCTAACGTCCTTGGTCCGGACTGTCACATTACCTTGTCTGGACTGGCGCCTTCCCATCTACCAGAGCGCTGTTTTGCTGCACGCATTGCCCGTAACCTAGGTGCCGTACTCCATGGAGGTCTACGACTTCCACCCCCTCAGTCAGTACCAGTTTCAGAGGAATCAGCTGGCGTTACACAATCCACGCACAAAGAACACTCTACTTCGCCCGTGAAAACTCTTGAACACGAGTATGTCACTGTGTCAGAAGCGTTAAAGACGTCCACTACTCTGACTCTCATCGATTCTTCATCCGTTTACAGTGCTACGTTTCCGTTGCAATTTTTTTCACTGTGTTGCGGTCATTGCTGGTGGTGACTTCTCAGTACCCGCCACATCAGGTACTCACTTAGACTTTGCAATGCAGGTATAGAAAATATAAATGGGTGTGGTGATGTCATTTGCGCAATTTCTTGTTCCCTCGGAGTATAAGGGCTGCCAGGAAGCCGGCCGTCTCCAATCCGTCTGGATTGCAAAACGCAACTTGTGGTCAGTGACTAGGTCGTCCATTGATGGTTACTTACTTCTCCAAACAATTATCAGAAGGCCTCAACATCTTGCTAGTCGATGTTTCCACAGGAAATGGTCAATGCTTTAGGGTACTTTTACACTAGTCTCAGAATATGTGCTTTCCTCCCTTTCTGAACACAACTTTGAGCGAAGCAAGCTAATCGAACTGAATTAGAGGGGTGGTCATCTTATGGAGGAACAATTGTCTTACATAGTTACGCAGTCATATTAGGAACAAGAAGGACTGTGGGTTCGATTGCGCAGCAGCGTTTTGGCCTCCGACTTTGATGAACAAACTGAAGTGACGCTGGAGCTATAAGTATCGGAGGTCGACAAAGGTAGTTGTGGCTCTTCCCATACAATTTCTTGCTCCAGGCCTTCGGGACCAATTTTGCTCCGATATGCTGTTCGATAATAAACAGGTAGCAGAAAAGTACCTTGTAGTGGTATGTCACTATGTGTCCAGTTTGACGCAAAGATTGCCCCGTAGACCGCAACCTTCATAATTCGCCCGCCTCTCCGTGTTGTCAGTCGAACTTATTTCCACGAAACCACCGACCAACATTGTGTATTGCCTAGCACAAGCAAGAAAGACTGACCAGGGGCATACCTTAAGTAAGTTTTTCTGTTTTCTTTGTCATGGTATCACCAGTTTCCTAGTTTATGGCTACTTTTTACCCCGCTCCTTCTGTCCAACCAGAGACGTCGTCCATCCACCCGGGCCGCGGAATGTGTACACCACACATCTGATTGCATGTCGTCGTGGTACAGAAAAGCACAATGCAGCTACAGAGTTTCTGCGCACGTGGCCTTCCGATGTGTCCCCGCCGCCACTGCACATCGTATCACCCCACTGGCTCTGGGCGTGTCATTTCCACTGGACACGTTTTCCCGAATCTGATTTTCCGCTAGTTCACGACTATCACCCAAGCGAATTTGACCCGGAGCTTGAACCGGCTCCCGGCACTTTCCGGTATGCTCGTCGCCATCGGCGACATCATGCTGAACACGGACCGGCAGCGCCCCCGGTGTTGCCACGTTTGACAGAACAGCAAGATCTTTTCCGGTATCACGTCCCTCATCGTTCGTCAAAACATCACCGGCGTTCCCATCATCACCATCATCATCGTAAACATTCGCGACATCCATCAAAACAGAACCCACAAGAATCTCCTCTGCCACAAGAGTATGTTCTTAACCTATTTATCTTTATATCGGTGTACCACAGCAGGTTGTTTATATACGCTCTCATGTTCATAAACCCCACATTTTTCGTTACCTAATCCTCATAATACTTTACCGTATGACTTACAGAATATCGGTCCAATGGGCAGCGGGCATCCGCTTTTGACCTGATTTGTGTTGAGTAAGGTTTGTAGGGGTACTTGAGGGCTGCTCAGGTGGCGGCTCATTGAGCGCATTTGTGTGACCAACTTCCTTCTGGTCGTTTTCATTATGGCCTTCAAACCTTTTGCAATAAGTCTTCTTCTAACCTCATATTCTCATCATCAACACACATTATTTTTCCACTGCTGTCAACCGTGATGATGAAAACAGTTGTTTTCATTCCCATGCATAATGAAACCATAAGCCTACCCTACATGGTTACTTGTGTCACCCTAAGTCCTTTTGTTTTGTTTCACCCCGGTATTTGTCCGTCATTATCTCTTAGTTTAGATCAAATTCGCTTGAAAAATGACTGTGTTTACTGATTAGGTTCACAGCTGATCGCGCTGACTTCCCCTTCTCCAATCGATCATTTGGGTCATCTCTCCTTCCCTCATCTGTTGGTTTCCTCTGTTTCACTCAGTTTACTTCAAGCTAAGAGAAACCGGTCGGAAATAGACTGCTCTTCACAATAAGCGTTTTCCGCTACTTACGACTTGGTATAGTTTAGAACCGATTATCAAGTCAAGCATGACGCTAGTATTATAGAAGGGCGCTGAACTCGGTAAAATAAAGTTGTTGGCGAAAATTCCAATCATGTTTGCACGACAGCAACGGTCTGAAAGTTAACTAACGAATAGACGAAACTGATGTTTACGAAAGCTACCTAGTGGTTGGCCTCTCATCATCATCCTCAGCTGTAAAAACCACGTGCCACAGTTTCGTTCGCCATTGATTTGGGAGGTGGAGTAGACAGCCACACATCGGAGTCGGTTGCTGATATAATTGATATGTAAATACAGCGGTGTCAGCGGACTTTTCACTAGGGATATCGGGATGGATAGCAACAGCTTGGATGCATGAACGCCATTCAGGATGCGACTGGGGTCTCCATTCAGGGAGACGGCAATGAGCAGCGCTGGTAATGGCTTTCATACTCCGTTGCCAACTCACTGTTTGACCTCCCCTTACTCGTTTCCACCCCTCGCGTGGTGGTGCGAAAAGAGTTCTTCGAGGATGCCTTCAACTGGCATACGGAGCCAGCGCAACCTACGAAGTGTGATCAGTTCGTCTATCGAAGGCGAGTTCCTTCGTTCGAAAACCATTCGACGTACTTCAGCATTACTGACTGATCCGGTGTTCCCACCAGAGTAGGTCAATTTTCCGAAGACATCGATGTTCAAACACTGAGGTTGACCTCTGTTCAGACAGTGTACCTGATCGGCGTATTTGACTGTTGTTTTCAGAAGACTTCACTGGTTTATTACATGTTCACTATTTTTTTTCAGGATATTGCATTATTCCGTTTGAGTTTTCTCCATTCTCATCCCATTCCCATATAGGACGAGAATTAGATGTGTCTTGACTTGTCTTCATAAAATAACCGCTTTGCACAATACCTTCCACTGCACTATCTCATTGAGATTCAGGAATTAAGTAATCAAACTATCAAGCAACTTTCGCCGACTTGTGGGAAACTCGAATTTTGAATTCGTTTGTGCACTTTCGAGGTTTTTACGACTTTCGATGGATTTACAGGGATATCCATTGAACCATCTAATATACCGTGACCACACACGTCTCGCGAACTGTACCGAGCTACGAGACACAGTTATCGTGATGTGTTGGTGAACTCTGGCAAACTCATAGCGGTGGTTGCTGAACCGACAGATTGGGTCGTTCAGGTAGAAGTAGTTGTGAAGAAACCAGGCAAACTGTGACCTTGTGTTGATCAGGAACCGTTGAATTCTGTAGTGCATCGCGAACACCATGGACTTCCTACGCTGTGTGATATAATTCCGGTTCTATGTGATGCAAAGCTATTTACCAAGTTTGGTCCATCCTCCGTCTTCAGAGACTTGACGACCGATCAGGCTACCTCAGTACATCCGGTATCCTTTTCGGTCGAATTAGATGTGTCCACGTCTTCCATCCCGGTTGAAGAGATATTCCAAGACAAGTTTGGTTCAAGCATCAGACACTCGCTGGCCCCACTGGTATAGCTACCAGTGAAAGGAAGAAAGCCCTTCGCCGCGGAGTTGTTTATTAGAAGACACCAACTAAACCTTTACGAACTATTGGACAGGAAAGTAAACCTCTCATATGCACTTTGGTTTTAAAAACTGAATATCCGTCTTCCTCTTGAACGCGTCTTCTTAAACTTTCCTGGATATTCATTGACTATCACGCAATTGTAAATGAATGCTGCCAAGCAATTCCACAAATTACATAAGATTCATGAAAGGCATTCGGGCAGATAAAAGAAACCACTTCTGAAGCATCTGTTTTAGCTTTCTATGATCCGGATCAGCAGCCGCTCATCCAATCCAATCCAGTTTGGGAGCAGTGTTCTTTCGAGAACGCAGGCCAATGGAGTTGTAGTCTGTTGATAAGTGAAAAGAACTGGTCAAGTCAGATCAGGAAGGTGAATTTTTAGCGTACGAAATTACATTGGCGTTAAAAAATCATATGAAAGGAAAGAAAAACTAATGTGCTTAATATCACATGTAGATTATTATGCTGGAGGCTGCAACGTAAGAAGAGATAGCCTTAACCTTGTATTGGGTTAAGTAGGGAATAATGGAACTACGGAAGGTTATTGTGCGAGCAGGGATGAGTTTGAACTTTGACCGAGTGCTGAAGGTTTAAACGGTCTTGATAGAAACGGATAGAGAGGGAATTGTGTATTTGATATAATCTTTGGAGGAGGGTTATAACACGCGTTGTTGTGCTTATCAAGGTTACGAGCACATCTCTTGACATGCCACTGCATCGAGAAGGGTGCTTCAGGGCTCGGACAGTGGCGGTAGTCCAGGGAATACAACCAGAGAACAGTGAATCCAGTGTGGGAAGCCAAACGAAGTGACAAGGCTTTATAGTACCTTCAGCATTCTGAATCTGAGATGCTAGTCTGCGAACTTTGGTGAAGGTGAAGTCAACATGGGGAGACCATCTGAGGTAATTTGAGGTAGTTAGTCCCAAGTGATTCACGGTGGAGGCTCTTGGGGCACAAACCTCGTCAACAATGAGGGAAGGAAGGCTGCTGAGCAAGTTGTTTTATACCGTTCTTCGACGAGGAGGAATCTTACATCATTGCAATTTATGACGCTGAGTGATAGTGATTCCTCTTGAGATCATCTCGTTGAGTACATTGGAGTTAACCTTTAAATTCGCATCATCTTCTGAATTGTCATATGGACAGCTGAGTTCTACATCGTCGGCATATTTGGACTGTTTGGAAAAATCAAGGTTAGGCATGCCAACAAGAAAGGCGGGGAAAAATTATGTCTTGGAGAAACACTTGTATGTGCTGGGAGGGTTGTGGAGCCTTGGCCGCCTAGACTCGTCAACTTGTTCCGGTCCGTGAAATGGTCTGTAAGAGGCCAGAACAGACCTACCGCACCCTAACTTATTCCGCAACGTTTGTTTCGTCCAACAGTCAGGTTTTCTTCGGATAAACAGTATTTCCTTCAGTCTATGACCTCACTTGGACCTTTAGGCCACTTTATACTATCCAGTTAGATGAAGCTTGCATTTCACTCTTTGCGAGTTTTTGATTTAACAACCAATCTTAGTTGTTTATTTCATTATTTAGCCATATTCCATCCATTAGATAAATCCTGACCTGAAGATAAGATTCCAGAAACATCAATATTCGTTACTTTGTGTCCCTGTTGAGCCTCTTAACTTAAACGAAGACCCACTTTCTTCACCATCCACTTATTTGTTCTGATTAGGATTGAAATCCTAGGCACTTGAGAAGTAAGGCTTCGATGTGCTTTATGTTTCAGATGTGATTCAAGTCTCACCACTCCGCGTCTGGATGTCAGCATGGTTCAATCAGCGCTGGAGTCGATTCGAGCGGAACGGAAGCTTGACAAACAACGCAAACACGAACAGCATCGTCGTCGACGGCATAGTGGTAGCTCTGCACATGTGGCACCTCCGAAACGACATCGTACATATTCCTCGCAGGATCATAAACATTCCCAGTCACCCGAACCCGCTGATACAGACCAGATCACGCCTTCTGGTGAACAGGGATCAAGTGAGTTGGAAATCTCGTTTTGATTGGTCTGCTTGGCTTCGACGGACAGACCAAGTTGGGGGTTTCTGTTTGTTCGAGATTCTCCTTTGTTGAACCGATAATTTCCGAGTGCTTACTGCGTTTGTCGTCAATTTAGGTACAGAAAACCGGATAAATTGTTTCCGGGAATGTTCTGTCCATCACAACCAACAATGGGACTGTGTAGATTGCTGATCTAGCTTTCTGCTTGTTGGATTCTTTCATTCGGATACGTTAAAAAGCATTCGGCTGCTTCTGGTTGTCTCCCTTTCCAGTCCTCCAGTCTTCTGTATCCACCACTTAGCTCGGTCATTTAGGAGGCTACAAGCCAGTTGTCTTTTCAGGGTTCCTCGTGCTTAGTTGTTGTCTACCCGAAGTTATCTATTTTGTTTCTCCATTCAGAGACACGGAAGGCCTCAAGATCCAACTTGATACCGGTCTCGGTTTTGTTTTCGGATACACTCTTTCGAATTTTGAGTTCATTGCCGTCCGTACCTTTTGTGCTCATTTGTTTGGCCGTCCGGTTTCGATCGTGTCCGAGAGGAGTCCACTGTACCGATTCCGGTAGACCTCTTCCGTCATTACGGCTTTCAGGCACGTCACATTGAGTCTATGGGTAGTTTTTTTCGCATACGTGGCAAATGAACCACGTGATGCGTGCGGTTCGAACCTCGGCCACACGATAGTCGATAATAGCTTACTTCTTTGTTTTCGACTCTAGTTCCAATTTGGTTGCGGGTTGGAGGAGGCTAGATGGTGCTCTCTGTCCGTTTGTCTACTTGCCATGAATAGATGGTGATCAGCGTACAGCATACATATGAGGCGACCGCCACTGTCAATGCTGGAAAGATGCACAACTAATCTGTCACCAAGATAGATTTTATGTTAATCAATTCCTCCAAGCTGGGCGTTCATGTCAATAGCAGTCGCTGAACACTCCACTTACAATCCAGGGAGAGACAATCGAAGTTCTGTAGCGTTTTACGTACCTTGGAAGTTGTATTAGTTCTGACTGTAGTGTGCCAGATGAGGTCAATTCACGAATCTATGAGACTCGGGTCACGTTTGCTCATTCAAGACACATAGGGCTCAGTGGTTAGAGAGCGAATTTACTGACTGGAAGGTCGGTGGTTCCGAGCCGACCTCTGCATCTCGACTTTCATTGTCTAGGCTTGGGCAACCTGTCAGTATCCCAGCCCCCGTGCTTCCGGGTGGCATGGCAGTTAGGCATCGAAAGGGTGCTCCAGCTGAACGGTGGCGTCAAAGCGGTATATCCCTGAATCTCATTGGACGTGTGTATCAGGCTACAGTACGGGCTGTTTTGTCGTATGGCCGAGAGACTTGCCCTGTTCGAGCAGCGGAACTAAAACGTCTTCAGGTGTTCGACAACGGTTGTCTCAGAACCATAGCTCGTGTGGGTTGGTGTTGGCGAATCCGTAACGAGACAACTAGAAGGCGAGTTGTCGGTTGTGCAATGGGAATTTCCGTTGAAGAATGTGTCCAGTACCAGAAGCTGCGTTGGCTGGGACATGTGTTGCGTATGCCGAACCATCGTTTTCCGAAGAGCGTGCTGTTCTCCGTGCCCAGTTCAGGGTGGTGGAAGCGGAGGTGGCCAACCCTTGACCTGGCAGAGGGGTATGAAAGAGATTACGAGACACCTGGGTGCTGTCGGTGCTACTCGCCTACCAGGATGGGGACCGTGTGATCCCCATTGCGCCTGGTTGGAGGCCCTGCAAGATATGGCTGCTAATCGATATCAGTGGCGTTTGTGTTGTCAGTTTCTATCCAGATTGCCTGAATGAGTGTCTGGAGGTGTTGGCACCTCGGATTGATTGTAGCAAGTTAGCACTAAGTCCCTTCCCCGTCCACCTTTATTCTTTTCTTCACAATAAGGCTTTCAAATTAAACATGGTTGTACGGCAGTGAAGTGTCAGTGTTGAATACTGATATCATACTGTCGATGATGATGATGTAAGTAGCCAGAATCGTCACATAGTCGTGATTTCATCGTCCAGGGGACTCTGGAAGGTTAGTTGTACTTTCGCATCTACCACTTCACTCACCTAGTTTGTATGCATGAGGCTTTCGTTTGATTCTACCCAGCATCGACAGTCCTGTGAATGCCAATGAACCAATAGGGGAGAGGGACAAAGAAGGCTAGCAGCCGACTGGTTGGAACACGCAAGAGGTCCCACCAGGCCATTAGCACAGCGGTGCAGTAAATTTGATGGCACACATCGTGAAGCAAGTCGCCGTTCAGATCGATACTGTTTCCCGAATGAAGCCAAGGCAATAAAGTTTTCCGTCAACGGATAGGAGCGGAGGCAATGGCACGAACAGAATAGGGATAATTAATGAGCAGGAGAGAATTGTTCTGTGCACACACCCAGCGGTTGAACTATCCGTATGCGTTCTTTTTTGGATGGCTTACACTGCTGACCAGAGTTGGAATGGAATCTCTGACGGCATTGCTAGATGTTCACAACTGTTAACAACACGTCTGAAACAGGTTTACAGTGCTTTTTTGACTCCTTTTTATATCATACACCTAAAAATTAGTCAGATAAGACCGGGGTCACCTGTGATAAACAACGGTCAGGTGAAGCGGCTGATATGGATTTTCTTCACATCTGCGTATTTTTCCCCTTTTTCTACCTATCATATTTACCGCGATTTTCATGGGTCCACCGGGAATAGTGCCCGAAAAGTGCATCTATTTATCTGTTCCCAGTGTAGCATAACTTGTTCATCTTTTCACTAACGGGACGCAGAAGCTGGTCTCATTACGAATTATAAGTCTTCCAGGAATTGTTATGTCTCGTTTGACATTGGCTCCAAATACGGATGTCTATGCAGAGAAATCAGTTAGCTTCTTTCGTCCCGAACAGAAATCTGTCTGTAGACCATGGTCCTGTTTTTTTATTCCACGCCGGGACTACCATTTTTGCATCCGGGGCGAGATGGCTCAGTGGTTAGAGCGCGAATTTACTGAACGGAATGTCCGTGCTTCGAACCCGACCTCAACTTCCCCTGTCTAGGCTTGGGCAACTTGGCAGTATCCCAGCCCTCGTGCTTCCTTCGGGTGGCATGGCAGCTTGGCACCGAAAGGGTGTTATAGCTGGATGATTATTTTTTCAAAATCACTTACATCTTCAATGGGTAACTCATACAAAAACGAGCGGGTTTTCCCTATAGTTGTCATCTGCACCCCGTCTATTGTGCTTCTCACGATAATCTTGAGCGTTCTACCAAATGGTTAAGGATTTAATAGGAATTGGGGTAACGCCGTCAACGTATTGTTCTCGGTGAGGTCAGGTTCTTGTAATCTGTATTTCTTTCTAACAGAGGTGGACAAAGAATCGGGGTCTTCCTCTCCTTCATTGTCCTCCTCTGAGGACGAACGGAAACAACCACAGGCACGACCAGATTCTGCCGATATTTCAAGTCAAGACCCTCACGCCATTGTACCAAACTCCAAAGGTCACACTGTTCCAGTTGATCTCACCGAGATCGTTCAAACACAAGAACCACCTCATGCTTCTGGCAGTTTGGTCGAGATTAGAGATGCAGACGAAGGGACGGAAGATGAGACTTTGGACTATGTGCTTCCTGGGGACACTGTGGAGGAGGAAGAAGAGGGGACCACAGAAAGCGAGACAGCGATCGAGTCCCACCTAAGTGCTTTCTTACCTCCACCCAAGGCACTGATTCTCGCGGACAACCCGTTGCTTCACCTTCCACCTCACGTAAGTAGTCACTTTTACAGTACATTATCCGTTTATGGTTGTTTGTCGGGCGTGATCTGATTGACTTGCGTAACCTAAATCAACTCCTTCCTGTATTTACGTACTAACCTATTATACCTTACGCGATTTGTCAATGATGGCAGTTTTGTTTTTGGTATCTACTCCATCTAGATGCATAACGGTATCAAGTGAACAGTTCCATTTCCTTTCATACTGCAGCCTAGCATGCATTCTCTATTCCCATATGTTTGATACTTTGATAAAAGACTTGTTTGTCAAGGGAATAGAGACAGTGCTGTTGCCGATCATGGTTCCAGAGCCCAAGGTTGCATGAGATTTTGGCTTATCGGCAGACGGATTACCACCACTACCAACACAATATGCCACCGTTGGTGTGTTTATTGGTACTCTGTGTCAGTTTCTCAGCAAGTATAATATGTTTGGCTGCTCAACTGTCACCTCGCCAACGGACGAGTGATGAATTGGCCATTACAAAATGCATTGAATTCCTCCGTTTATCATCGCCTATATCCGTAATTGTTTTACTGCATCTATAGGCGACTAGTCAAATGTTAGCAGAGATCGAAGATGCAGTAATGGAAGAAGATACCGAGAAGGCCGCCTCGGTACCAGTAGAAGCAGAGTTGTTTGACCCGGCAAAACTGGGTGTGTGCAACACCGATTCTTCTCTGTCGTCATCGGAGAACGAAATCACAGAAGACGGTGCAGAACAAGTCGAGGACATGATGCAACTCCACGAGGATCGAATACCAGCACAACGCCCTCGTATCAGGCTTTCTCGTTCTCCGATGAGACGAGTGGATCCGATGGAGTTGGACCAACGTGCACTTCAATGTCAGGTTAGTGCCACTGTTACATCCTGTCTATGTGCGCTTTCTGGTGTGTGCCGATCCGGACACTGATTGGCAACTTGTGATTTTGGTCTTTGCGGCAAATTATTGTCGATTCATTCTCACTGACCCTAAAATGTGCACAGGGAAGCATGACGGCAACACATCCCCCTACTTGCCGAAGAACACTTACCCTCGGTACCTCTCCTTGGGGGTTTCCTCTCTTAGAGGCACACAATTGAGCCACACAATTTTTGTTTTTCTTCGCACAACCTTGAACAGACACCAAGCGGTATGCAGTAAGTGGCTATCCATTGGGAAGGTCGCCAATTCCACAGAGGCGTTTTTCGGCGCTATTCGATTTCACTCAGACCCGATAGTAGAAGGGATATCGGGTAGAGCCATCCTTACGTATGTCATTGGGCAGTTGGGATATAAGTACCGACACAGACAACAGAACAGTGACAAACACCGGAACAACATACCTAGTCCCCAAAAACATGTCAGTGCGGATACAGCAGAAATTTGAACATACGGTCAGCAGGTGTAAACTGTAGCACCTTCGGAGGGCTGTATAATAGTTAATGTGGCGGCCTCCGGAATAGCCAAGGCGTGACACAGAGGACGAGGATGCAGATGTTCCATTGGAACGTCAGACAATCAGACTGAATGAATCAGTGTCAAAGGACAATGGGCAGTGGCACACCGCGGCCAAAAAACACCACATTTTCAAATGGGCGCATGTATCATCACATCTGAAGGCGTGGTCATTGGTTTGTTCGCTGAGTTGGGCAATTTGATTGCTGCGATTCATGACCAACCGAGGCGACATCAGTGCGTTTTTAGGGAGTGGAGTAGGGCGAACCGTCTAGGCTACTTGAGCTACCAACACTCTCCTAAATGACACATCAAGGTGTGTCCGAACTGCGCCACATTCGGACACAGACACGAGTTAATCAAGAATCACATGCGAGTGGAGCTTCTTTGGCTATGCGGCTCTAGGCCATGTTAATTGCGGGCTGAAATTCCACCCTGATCCCAGGTCATGCTAACTTTCGTTCAGTTAAGACAGTGACGGACGTGGAAGACAGGCATGCACAAAACCGGCAACGGCGACTGTGAGACGCCGAAAAACATGAAAAAATCTGACTAAATAGCAGCATTTCGACTTCTGCAGGGAATCAATCAATCTTATACTGTCTCCCGTTGTGCATACAATTTCGGAGTCGAACGATTTAAGTCTGTTTATGGAAGCAAATCCTTACGAAAAAGTCTGAATTGTGTACTTATCACGAAATTTGCGATCACGTTAGTTCTTGCTTCTAGCGTGAACCTTAGCTCGCCTTTATATCGATTTAACTACGTGTAAAGTATCACCCAAACGCGCCCGAATTCCGGACATATTGTCAGTGGGTTCACAAAGGAAGTTTTCTATATATGTCAACCCTTTACTTACCAGTGTTTTTATGCACCAGACTGTACACTATTTGTGCGGTTTTATTACCGTCCACGAAATTCCCACATGTATCTCCTCAGTATATATAAGAAAGTTGATCCTCTGACGTACTGAAAATATTCGCTTTGAATATGAAGACCAAGCGTATGAACAAATCGATGGCGTGACAATAGGTAGACCACTTGGACCTTTACTAGCAGATGTCTTTTTAGGGCGCGATTAAAAGACTGCATTCTGATCAGATCTCCAACACTGTACATTATAAACGATAGGTGGACGACATTTTAGTTTTCACAGAATGTAACCACTTTGAGGGCCTCTACAACGGCATAAACAGTTCCTATCCAAACCTTTCCATGTCTTGAGACAGGTGTTTTTAGACCTTATTAACAGACACCCAGATGGTGCTTTCAAGCGTTCAGTGTACCTCAAGCTCTCATGGATGGGCGAGATGGCTCAGTGAGTAGAGCGCGAATTTACTGACCGGAAGGTCCGTAGTTCGAACCCAACCTCTGCCTCTCGACTTCCCCTGTCTAGGCTTGGGCAACCTGGCAGTATCCCAGCCCTCGTGCCTCCTTCGGGTAGCATGGCAGCTAGGCACCGAAAGGGTGTTCCAGCTGAACGATTATCTTTTTTATCATGGAGGGCTCAAGATAGCTCAGTGTCTAAGGCGCCAGCTTACGGACTTCAAGGTCCATGGTTCGAACGCAACCCCACCGTCTGGGTCGCTCCTGTTTAGGCTTGGGCAACCTGGCAGTATCGTGCCTCCTTCCGCACGCATGGCAGGTACTCAACGAAAGGGTGCTACAGCTGAGCGGTGAAGATCTCATGGGCTGATAAGTAGTTATAATAGTCCAGTTTTACTGCCTTATTCTACGAAAGAAGCCTGGTACGCGTGCTTTGTTCGACCGCGCTTCTACTCCTGACTCTCCTCGTGAAGTAGAAGAGTGTATTTCGCTAATTTCGTGCAATTTGGGTTAAAGTAAAACACACAGCTGATGGAAAATCGAGGACTGTGCCTACCTGATGAGCCCGAATAGCAGGGACAGATTAGGTCTTGGGCTGCCGAAGAGGTTTTAGCAACCTTGTGATTAGTGTGTTTCATCTATAAGATTGATGTATTGCGACACTGGGGTATTGGCAATGTTTTGGAATATAGGTAGCTCGGGTGCGCTGCTTGGCTGTTGGTCTGTTCGCCAAGCTTGGCAGTTGGATTGCAAACGTTTCGTCACCAATCGAGGTGACATCGTCAGTGCGGGGTCAACCCCGAACTAATCATCTGCCCATCCGAAGTCAGTATTCGCTAGTATTGCGTCATCAATGTTTAGCCGAGTAGAGGCCCTGTGCAAAGAAGAAGTTGATCGGACAGCGGCCTGAATTGAAGTAAAAAACAAACCTCGGTGTAGTGGATATCCAGGTTGTTTGATTAGGCGTCAATCACGAAGGGTGTCGGTACCGGTACCCAACGGAATGGATTGCGACGGCTGTTATTCCATATAAACCACAGAAATCCGAATTAATTCGAAGGATTCCAAACACGCCTGACATAAGAGTAGCTTTCCAGAAGGGGAAAAATTTGCAATTGAAGGATCGCCTCCGAGCGAGCAGAACCAGGGACTGTGCCCAAAAAATTAGGTGACTGCACTATGGTCTATATAAGACAGACGGTCGGGGAACTTCACACCAGAATCGGAGAGCACAGGAGAAAACCAAGCAAGCCGCCGAGTAACGCAGGTAAATACCGAGCGTTACTGAAAGACCCAGCAATCACGGAACATGTACTGTGCACGGGACACAAAATCAGATGTAGAAAATGTTCGAAGTTTTGAGGTGGAGACTATGGTCCACGCCGCAGAGACTGATGCACGAGGCGGTGGAAATCGCCAAGCATCCCAGTGCAAATAGGATAGAAGGCGTAGAACTGTCAAGCGTGTGGAGACCGGTTTTAGATCTGTCAAGCTGACTCGTGATGGTTTGCGGTCATCCGTTATCAGCAGTCATCAACAGATGTATCTTAGATCTGGAGTGCATGAACTAAACGGACAAAAAATTCCATTTATTCTTACCCACCCACGCATTCCCCAATAAATTGTCGTAGCACTTACAAGGCCACAGGGACAAACAAAACCTATCGGGTGCACTGAAGGTGGTGAATCATCAATTGAAGCTCCTTGAACCCGGAAGATCAAAGAACCAAACCCTATCAAAAATAATTTTAAATTCCGCAACCGTAAGATTTAGGCAACCATACTAACTGACATTCAAAGCTGATCTAGTGTGCCTATCTGAAGAGGTATCACTGATTGGTTCTCCGTCTGACTTAAAACCTGGCCAGCTTGGTGACCTGCTCACTTGGCCGGATGAAGCTTTTGTGTCGAAAGCGAAACGTTGCCCTGTTAAAAGCTACCAGATGTTTAGCAAGCTCTTCTGAAACGATGACCTCTCAACCGGTTCCAAACTTTTCCCAATTGATTAAAAACAGTTTTTTATGACTTCAGTCTATGGGAAATCACTTTACCAAATTACGTGATTTAATCCATCTTACGTACCCAACAGCTCAACTAATCCTACTCTAATCAACGAGACAAGTCAATCTCCGTTGCGCGCCACGTATTGTACCCAATCTCTCTGCCTCACAGGTTGTATATCAATTCACATGCAGTTGCGGTGTGTAAGGTAACTATCGACCGATGGCTTGAAACCCGAAAACCTCTCTCATCGATCGTCAAACACATTCTCTCTACTAGACACAAAGTTGACTCCAGTATGGCGCTCAGAATTTTACTGCGCATTGTCAACTCCCACTCGTTAACTTTCAGTGACGCCCTCTGGGTCAATCAATACCGACCGAGCTTGTGCGCACAAAAGACCCGGGACCTGATTAGTCCACCATAAGACTGGCTCTGTTCCACGATTCTGTTGCTATTATTCCCTATTTATGGTGTAAAATTGATGGCTTCCGATATTGCGGCTGAAGCGATAAAAGCGAAGTGTCCATATTCCGCAGCCTTTTCTTCTTCTTGCCGCATTATTCAAACAAAACTCACTTATTTGCCGATTTTTCCTATCCCCGTTCCTTTACATCAGCTTTCGTGTGATGCGACATAGCTGTCGAAACGATGGTGCAGTTACAAACATTTCGAACACTCATCGGTGTAGCGTAGAGTTACCGTGGGTTATCTCAGTTTGTGGATAACTCAAGTCTTCGGTTGTTAAGAAATGTTACCCACAGCATCAGCTTTTGCAAATCAGCTCCTTGTTTGATGTAAAACTTGCGTGAATCTCGTTACTTAATAGAAGTGATCCAAAAACCAGGGCTGGGCTTAGGCTACGGACCTTCTGATAAGTTGCTCGCGACTCAACCTCTAAACAACTTGCACGACTATCCGGCTGTTCCTATATTGTCTATATGTAAAATGGGGGAAGGGTTCTAATACCTTCAGGTTCTTAGTAATTGATTAGGTGGCTGTTTATCAGATAAACATATATTATATTTTCTTTATTACATATGTTTTTCTGTGCGCTGAGCTTGGCAATTGACTTGCAGACGTTTTGTCATCAATGAATGCACCCAAGCTACCAGCGCATTACCTTCAGATCCGTTTCGCATTCATATTATGTTTATCCATGTAACTCTGAACAGCAATGGTTTAACTGCTTGGTGTTTTATTGTGTCTTCAATCGGATTTATTGAGAAGGCTTCACTAACTTCCCAGCAGTAAATAAGCAAGTAACCACCGGCTTCTCTTAATTGTTCAAGGTTCAACGTGAACTGCTGATTCGTCGCAGATGTCGGGCCTCGCCGGAAGAAGCAAGAAAAATTGATCGTAAACTTCACCGGTTGGATGCTTATCTTCGACGTGAGGACTGGAGACGTCGTTCCGCGGACGATTTGGCCTTTGTGACTCGCTCATATAGAACAACGGCAAACCATTCTGCGGTGCAAGACACTGACTCGGAAGACAGCGATATATGGGATGCTGACTACCCAAAGGCAAGTTCTTGGTCATTCAAACAACTTTGTACAGTACGGCACACTTCTTCATTGTACATTCATTTGTTGCTCACAAATATAATCATTCTCGTTTATAAATTGTACAACTTACACGATGGTTCCAGCTGTCACAGCTTTTTTGCCGTTGATTGGTTCTCCGTATGCCCTGAAACTCAACCAACCGGGTAGTTTATTCACTTGGTTTGACGAGGGTTTTTTGTCAAAAGCGAAACGTTGCCCACCAATAAATCCACAGATTGTTTACCAAACCTCTGTGAAACAAAAAATTTCTCGTTTAGTTCAACGGGTAGAATTTCTGAGGAAAAAATCACGAACTGTCTTATATGCACAGTTAATTTCATCAAATCATTAGTACGGTTGAGCTCCTTCGTTGCCTTGCAAACCAAGTCATTAATCGTAACCTAGATCCTATCTCCTAGCAATATGTTTGGTTGTGTTTTATTGTAAACCTTTGTATGCTAGTATTTTTATATGAAGACCAAAATCCTCCTGTCTCAAACTTTTGTAATTTTGCGTTTGGTGAGGCCTTGTTCTGGCTATACTATTCCATCCCATCTTTTTTCAGGGTTGGGGACCAGAAACACGGTCTCACAGTTTGCATGGGTTCCGTTCGCATACCACCCCAAGATGTGTTTCAGTTTCCCCCGCAATTCATTCGGATCCCGAACCAAGTTTAGATTGGTGGCGTTCAGAAGACGCTCAAGCGTGCGATTTTCGCGAGTGGAACACGTGTCCTGAAGGATACGACTATGAGGATGCCGAGCGCACTCGTGCTCTGCTCATGCGCGATGCGCGAGCGGATGAGCTGCGTTCATATGCCGAACGATTACACAAGACACATCGGAGTCTGACCCGATGCCTTTTTGGGACGGATGACGAAGGTGACGCCAGTAACGAGGAAGATGATGCGGAGGATGACGAGCCAAGCGACAGCTCCGTGGAAGAATCAGATGATCCAGAGGAGGATGAAGATTTGGCCCATGAACGCTGGGAGCCTTTGAGAGAATTCATGTGATTTCCTCCAAACTGTTATTATGCGATTTTGACAGAAATTTCGCACTTGTACATAATCTTTTTTGTTGCTTTCTTGATATATAGTCATTTCCGCAGAAACCATCCTGTATTTCGTCAAACACTGGATGAAGCCTAACGAAACTAATGTAATGATACTAGCTGGTTTATCGTCTAACGTTTCAGTCGCCAGGGAACTCTTCGCCACCAGCGTTGTCCATCATGCGTAGCCTCGACGAGGCTCTGTTCCTTAAGTTAGTATTGCTCCTGTTGTGGATTCCATCGGTGCTCCCCAAACCATGCTTCAGCCACCACCAAGTGCGCACCGGAGAGTTTCGGTCAGTTAGGAGCAGACAGAACTGAGGCAAATATTCCAAAAGTTGACCATTACTAAATCAAGTAAAAAATAGTCGGTCAGCTGTAACACCATTTTGGTGCCTAGCTGCAATGCCACGCGAAAAAAGCACGAGGGTTGAGAGACTGCCAAGTTGCCCAAGCCTAGACAGGAACAGTTGAGGTGCCCCTGGGTTGGGTTCGAACCACGAACCTTCCGGTTTGTAATTTCGCGCCCTACCCAATGAGCTCAAGCTCTCTGAGCAATCTTTGCTGAACGGGCACTTCCGATGAACTAGGCCATTTACTCGCATCAATTTTTACCGACGTTTTTATGAGGACCCAGCTGTCAGACTAGAACGTAAGTTGTGTTGTAATGTCAGAAAGGGTTGATCCTAAAGACTGCAAACCGACCTCCCAATAGGCTGGACCTGACTGCCGGTGAACAAGCAAATGTGATACAAAATCAGCTCAGCAAAGGGTCAGCAACGCTGGGGTTTAGGTATCTACATTTAACCCTCTGATCACTCGGGATAAGTCAGCCACCACACCGATAAGTGGGTCAGACTGTTGAGTCTTTGGATCCGTACAAGACAGTCAAGAAAATCCCACTGACCGCTGTCTCGTGGTTACCTTTGATCTCGAACGCGATCATTCATCTTTTCAAACTCGAATGTTTGGATCTCCGGTGGTCCCGAAATAATGGGTCGTTGTATATATGGCGTGTAATTTGCACTCTGCCTGAGAATAGTAATAATAATCTTTCAGCCCTTTCTGTGTATAGTTCCCATCCGAAGGAAGAAAGTGGACTGAGATACTGCCAGGTTTCCCAAGCCTTGACATCGTTCAGCTGTAGCACCCTTTCGGTGCCTAGCTGCCATGCCACCCGATGGAAGCACGAGGGCTGGGATACTGCCAGGTTGCCCGAGCTTAGACAGGGGAAGTCGAGAAGCAGAGGTCGGGTTCGAATCACGGACCTTCTGGTCAGTAGATTCGCGCCTTAACCAATTTAGCCATCTCGTCCAAGCCTAGACAACAGTAATCACGATCCTTGGGTTTGGTTTCGAGCCGCGGGCCTTCCGGTCAGCAGTTTTGTATCTTATCCACTGAGCTATCTCGAGCTTAGTCAGCCTCAGATAAATCCTGCTTTGGGTTCCGTTCGTATTCCTACCTCGTTTAAGGTCAGTGCCAATCGACTAAAAACGTTACTTGTTTGTAGCCTCAGTTTATAACACAAATGGGGTACAGTTCTACAGATGAAGACGCTTTCCGCCGAGGCCCCTCTAAGCTGCAAGCAAGAAGTATTAACTTTGTCGACTTTGCGGCCGAGGTGGATGTCCAGATAGGTCAACTGACTTGTGGAATCACATCGGAGTGTTGAATTTGGAGTAGACCTTGCCGTGTAGACAACGATAGTGCAGTTGTGTGTTGATGGTCAAACCTTTCTGACCATGACGAGGATTCAGCATAAATTACCGTACCTTGTGGCCCCTAGTCGTGAGGCATTCTTAGAATCTGTTCAGACATTTGGCTATCATCTAACACCGAGGACTACGGTTCAAGACTGCCCGCTACTTATTGTGGATCGCACCTATACCATGTGCACGTCGGAAGCTTGAGAACCTTTTAGAAAAACGAAAGCTTTGTCAGTCTACAATCTTCGGAAACCTGCTGTAGAATAGTAATGTCGATCTGAGCTCCCTCAAAAACTCTGCACCAACACTATATCGATAATGAGCATCTAGATAGGGCGCTATCGTATGGAGGAAACTGCTCATTTTATCCCAAGTCGTCATCCCGACTCAAAAAAGCTGTGTCGTCGAGATCAGGGGGTTTGATTGACTTGGGAGACCCCATACCTGCAGGCAGCAAATGCTGTGGTGTTAAGCGAAGGCCCAGGGAAGCTTTATCCCACCGATAACAGTAGCGCCTTACATGGACTATTTCGACCGGCTGGCCATAGGGTGGTAACTTTCAGCTGAGGCGCAAGTGGAAAAGGCGCGATCAGCCGCTAAACATCATCTGGATCGATAGGTCTTTGGTTTGTCACAAGTATCAAAATCGGCCTGGAATTTAACCGTCTGTGGATAGCAAAATAGACAAATTTCCGAACAGTCATCAAGCGATAGGTTTGACATGATTACAAACTGTGATTATAAGACAATCGGTCAGAAGTTTGAACTTTAAAACCGAACATCAGTCAGTATATCTTGTAACGTCCACCTAACGAGTTCCGATCAGGATTAGACCCAGAGTGTCATTAGCCTGGTGCATATAACATCCAAGTTACTCTCTGATCTTGTCCCTAGCAGGCTGATTGAACACAAGAAATGACGCCCGTGGGAATCAGGGTATATTTCGTCGTAGGACGGGGTTCATGGAACGCATACTTAATATCAACCAGATTCTGGAACGGCGACATTGCTTTCAGCAGACCACAATGGTTATGTTTGAAAACGGATTTCGACTCTGTTGATCGTTCGGCACTGGTTGAGCAAGTGTCTTTCATAAATTCTTGACCCTACTTTAAGCACGTTACGCTAGCTCCCCTGTAAACGTGAGGATCTACGAGAAACTCTAGCCTGAATCTGTTATATCCAGTGATGTCAAGCAACGCTGTCCACGTTTCTCATTACAATTGTGGTTGATATCATCACTGAAGATTTCTCCAAGCCTCTACCATCTGTGTGGTCGAAGTATTTTCAAGGCGTCCACTCACAGACGGCGTACCAATTCTTCCGTCTGAGTGAGTCGAAAAGCAGACACTGATATAAAAATTAAATACTTCTGCCTCAGTGTTTAAAATGCGCATGTATGGTGTCGTTGAAAGACTGAGCGGTATCAAACCCGATTTTTATGCTTACAGATGAGGTTTGAGGTGATAGACAAATTAGTCTACCCGAGCAACTCTGATAGTCTGGCTAGAGAAGGCTTAAATATTATTATTATCTGCGGCATAAAATCGTTCTCAGTTTATTTATAAGAGGTGGATTATGTGAGCCGAATTCTTACGCGAAGCAGAAGCCTGGTCATTTGGTGCCTATGATATTGTTTGACGATAAATGTCTTCGGATCACTGGACGAGTCTGCTGCGAAAATAGGGTCAGTAGCGGTGAGGCACGTCGAATGGTTTTGATGGGACGAGCTATTGGTATTCCATCGACTATGGTGGCTTGATCAGATGCTTTGCGTCTCAGTAGATCGAACACCCTGACCAGCGGACGTCAAACCATCACCCGACAGCGTCGTACGGAAGCGGTAAGCCGCTGCAGTTGTGGCTCGATTGAGCCTCAAATTTCCATGTTCGTGGCGTCAACAAGTATGTAGGTCCGTCGCCAACGGGCACAGTGCATCATCAGAGTTCGCACACCAAATAACGGTGAGCGGAATATTGACTCGGTAGTGTGGGTTGCAGTCGACCTTTCCTAGGCCAATCCCGTGAGCTTGATTTGCGGTGCGATCACGACAGAACAGGTCGGAGCATGCCCAGCAGACGGGGCACGAACAACCATGGGTAAGTAGGTCAGAGACATACATGCTAGTATACAATTGTGAGACGTGGTGGCCTTTGCGGCAAGGTGAATGACGGGTACGATGGAGCAAAACAAGTGATCAATAAGTGCGCCGGTGGAATAGGCAAACGAATGGAGAATTATCATGATGGCAAGTTAGATTCAATATTCAAGAAATACACTCATTTGCAAATCAATTTGGTTTTGCGAGAGACACCTGGAACCCAGCTGAATCTCTCGTTTGTGATGTTTCCATGCAACTGAATGTGCTGCACCAGGCCGCCTCATGTTCCAGTTGCGCTACGATATTCGAGATATCGCGATGCATGCAATTTTGCGCAATGTACTACTCATAAGGTTGCTGAAAATTCTTCAACAGCCCACGACCGGTTTCGCCCTTTTTGGGGCTCATCAGGCAGGCGCAGTCCCCGAGTTTTCGTCAACCTTATGTTCTACTTGGACCCAAATTGGACTGTTTTCAAGAAATACACTCATTTGCAAATATATTATTCTCACATCTTTAACAAACACAGACGTGATATTATAGTGAAGATGAACTGTTGATAGGTCGAACTGGACTGGACATAGGCAGCTAAGGGCGCCATCATTGTAGATCTGTTTGGCCGAACAGTAGTATGTGCTGATGCGGTCAGTTTGTGTCTGGAAAGTCAGAAATTTAAAACAGCATAATTCAGCAACTTTTCAGAATCCTTATGTGGTTCCCTCAGTGCACGCTAGGCTTTATTCTCTTTGCTGTGAGCTGTTTTGGAGTAGGAGCCTTGTGCTCAGACACAAACGATTCTCTGTGAATAGTGCTTTGGTCAACGAAACCAAGTCTACAGACAGGATCTAGTTATAAGTAACTAACTCAACATGGAAAGCAGCCCGAGAACTGTAGAGGCGTTGCACCTGAGAATTCATTGCTCAAGCATACAACTGGACTGCGTGATTGGAGGATATTTCCTGATAATTCGTCGGAGCATAACTTGATTACTGTGATAATGACTCTAGAAACCACCATTTTCAGTCTGACCCGGCAGCTTGTTCCAGATCCTGACAATGTAGCTGAATAAGGCTTGTAGTAGGGATGACATGAAACGATGTTCCAGAAGCTCGTGCATCACGGTCCAGGATATACGGGAGCTTAACCGGCTATTGCAGATCCCTCACGGTGTTTGCCCTGTGCTGACTCTAACTTGACACCATGATAATTCAACATTCGTTTGCTTATTCCAAACATGTACTTTTGATCTCCACTTGTTTTGCTCATCCGTACGCGCCATTCGCCTTGTCGGAAAGACTGCCCGGTCTCATGCTGGTGTGCTAGTATCGGCAAATGTGCGCAACTGACCTACTTACCCATGCGTGCTCGCGCCTCGACTGCTGAGCCTGCCTTGACCTATTCTGCCGTGGTTTCCGTGTGGTCGCGCCGTCATTCAGAATCACGAACTGGTCTCAGAAAAGATGACCGCAACCCACAATACCAAGCCGACATTCTGCTGTCTGATGTGCAGATCTTGACAGTGCACTGTGCCGGTCACTGAAAGACTTGCGCACGTGCTGGCGCCACGAAAGCGGACAACTGAGGTTTGTTTCATACATTCTGTTTGTGTGAAAATCAATTCTCCCTTTTGATATTCAGGATGGTCAAACCCACGCGTTCCGTATCTGGAACCTCATCAGGGTAAAACACAAAGTTGGCTAAGTTAATGAAGGCCGCATTCCTCGAATCCTTAGTACCGCGTCCCAAACATCGTAGCTTTCAACAATTTCTAGACTTTGTCTCATACATGATTCGATTGAACACGACCGTAATCACAATCCGACTGTACATTTCGTTGGATGGAGTACCTTAAGCAGTCACGAACACACCCGCAGTGCACCCAGTTCCCCACCACATTTTAATCCCGAAGTAACGAAAAAGATTTTCGTATCCGACCAGTCACAGTATCAGCTTCATTGCTCAAACCTGGCAATGACTTATCCGGAGCAGGTAACATCACCGAGGCTAGCATTCCACCCCACTGGAATTACCTAGTTGCAACGCGTTCCTTGTCCCTTACCATCACGAAACAAGATGTCTTCTGTTAAGCATAGCTGTTTCCATATTGGAACAACCGTCGACTCCAACGGACAAAACAATTCCAGAGAAACGCACATC
Source organism: Opisthorchis felineus (assembly GCA_004794785.1). Classification (NCBI taxonomy): domain Eukaryota; kingdom Metazoa; phylum Platyhelminthes; class Trematoda; order Opisthorchiida; family Opisthorchiidae; genus Opisthorchis; species Opisthorchis felineus. The sequence continues at coordinate 452,119 of SJOL01007141.1, forward strand.
GTAGAGACGAGACTGAACACTATAATCAGTCTCTGCTCAGCTGACGCAGCAGAATAGGGATGGGAATCGTGCATGAAACCGGCTGAACACCAGATAAGTAAGACGGGTGTTATCTGACCAGCTACGGTAGCTTCGAACTGAGTTCTCACCGAACTCCACTGCTTAATTTGAAACTTGGTGTGGTCAAACGGTAACCATAAAATTTAAACCGCCAGTAGTGCTTCGTCCTCAGATTAACCCGACTGACGTCCAAAATGCAGTAAACCCATCACAAGACTCAGTGTTTGGCCTGACATTTTATAAGACAGTAACTGTCTACCGATGATTAGGCGCTCAGTAAGTACGCTTCACTTCCAGTCATACGGAACGGAATGAAGTTATAAGTAGGACTTGACACATGACAAAAGATACCGTGCACCCTGGTCCAAATAGAAAGCAATGTGGCCTTTGCACTGTTCGGTTTTAAAACACCAAGAAGAAAGACTCATTAATGATCGTACGTTAACACCATATTAGGGATAAAACCAGTGTTTGAATGCGCGTACAGCTGATGGGACTACGCCTTCCTGATGAGCCCCATACAAAACTATACCGACAGTAAGCTTTCGATAAACTCCCATCAATCATGTGAGCAGAATACGCGATATCATTGTTCGGACCCGTAAAATTTGCTGGTGCATCCAGACTGCACTGCAAAAAAAAACATGCAAGACACCTAAACCAACCACTCACCAAAGCGATTCGACCAAGTGAGGGGACTCTTGTGCAAAAACAGACTCAAGAGTGAGGCAACTGTCATGTGGGAAGAGAAATGCCGAAGCGAGACATGTACTGAACACTTCAAGGACCGCTTCTGAGTAATCATAGGTCACAGAATCCAAGCGGTTAATTGGACACCTTGGCAGTCATCGGGTTGCCCGTGAATAGAGAGCTTATCTACGTGGTCGCTTTGATTACAGGCAGTATTCGGTAGTTATTCATTGAAGACATGGATATTCAGTACGGTGCCCAGACTAAAAGTCCACCAACCAGAAGACTCTGAAAGATTTTGCATCAATATTCACTTGGTGCTTTCTCTGCAAACTGCATTAATGTGATTGCATATGAGGGAAATACACTAGAAGAAAAACGAAATGGTGGATAAAAATGAGGGAAACAATAGTATCGATAATAAGAATAATAATAATAGTAATAAGAGATACCGTACGTGGTAATAAAGCACTAGGGCAAACCGAGGACAAAGCAAGCAGGTCAGGATGAAAACAAATGATATCCGGAGTTGTCGAAGACACACAAAAAACACAGAGAAACGAACTTCGGGTTATCTCCAGGGTGTCCGTCATCAACTCGCTTGAAATAACACAAGGCAAAAACACAAGTCAGTCCGAATAGAAACGATCAGCGCTAATGATTGTCAAGTGTGGAGGATTGTGAACAGGAAATACAAGATAAAAAAAGGCTAAATACAGAGGCTAAAAAGCGTAACAGCTGTCTGCAGTGATGAATGAAACGGCGAGGAGGTAATGCAGCATTATGAAATGACCGGTGCAAAAAATACAAAACCAGTAGAACACCATCCAAAAAAAACAATGGCAAAAATTTCTTAGAACAGCTGTGTCTGTATACGCGAAATCTGAAAACAAAAAAAAACTGAGAGAAAAACGAAGCGGGAGGTTGGATATACCTTCTCTGTGAAACAATCACGACAACGCACGGCACAACAGCAACAATATTGGAAATGCGATAGGAAACACGCGCCAAAGAGATCTGTCTGACTGTGGGATTAACAGATATCGCCGGTAGGTGTTCAGTACTGCGGCTCGATTATCGTGCTAGTCGGGGGCATTGCATATAATCCATGCACGCAGATATAACAAGTCCAGTGCGTTGTAGGGACACGCGGCAGCGGATTAGGGAGGCAGTCAATGTGGAAGGTTCGATCACAATCTCCACAAAACGCCATTCGAGCCTGTGGTCATAAAACAGTGGGAGAAGAGGGTTGAGCAGTACTGAGACGAGCTCCTACCGGGAAAGTTATACATCTAACCTTACTATCTGATCGATCAGAAGTGAACACTTCTCAGGTTTGACTAGATTGGGAGCAAGGGGGCCGCAACTGTTATATTTTTAAACATTTTAACAATATTCACATTTGGACAGGGATATCCAACCTGATAAAGCATGTTCACCATGATTTCAAAGTGGACGGGGATCGATCACATATCGTGGGATGAAAGAACAGAAAGCTGACACCGATCGTTTGGTTATCTACCTAATGTGAGCTATTCCTTCAAAGTAACGATGCGCAAGCTTATGAAGAATGCTTATAATACAGGCAGACCAGGCTGAACCATACGAAACTCACTACTACATGTTTAATGTAATATATTGCACTTGGTCCTGGTGCTATTGTAAACAATTCCATATTAAAAATGCACTTTACCAACCGACAGTCTACTTTCAAAATGTCAGTAGTTCATTACCTTTTGGGAAATAGGGCGACGATAGAATAGAAGCACTTTCAAATGCTTAAAAAAAGCGGATGACGAGCTTACATACCAAGACGAGGCAAACCGAAAAGCGTCCTACTGTGAACGAAACAGATGCATAGTGATTATTAGCGAAATACACTCATTTACGCATCAGTTTGGTTTTCACGGGAAAATCTCTCGTTTGTGATTCCGTTGGGTCTTCCGTGAGAACCAAATCGCTATGCAAATGAGCGCATTTTGCTAAATCCGTGCAATTTGTGTTCAACTAGAACATATTGTTGAGGGGAACTCGAGGACTGTACAAACCTGACGAGCTCCAAGAAGGGCGAAACCGGTCGTCGGCTAAGGAAGAGTTTTCAGAAACCTTATGAATCGTGTGTTACATGTATATAGTGATTATTCCTTAAAAAAATAGAATCACAGAGAACAATTTTCCTGGTTCATTAGTTGAATTAAGCAAGGAGATTCCCTGCAAAAGGCCCGGTTTAATTGTTTTGTGTACCTTATGTTTAAAGGGGAGGGATTTTGACCACCAATGAAAGTGGCGATTCCTTACGAAATCTACAACTTACCTTGATTCATACTGTGTCATTGTGTCCATGATGGTTTAAACATTGAATATGCCGCAACACAGTCGGAACGGTGCAATCCTAATACAAGTATCAAATGATAATACTGGTTTCACATCATGAGCTCAAGAACAAGCGATACCTCTTGACAAAAATAATAACCTCGGAAAGAGCTGTGTTGGAAACTGGAGTTTGGTACGGCACCGAATGCCTCATTATTTCTATCAGGCCTACATCAATTGACCAACAATACAGCAAACATATGTTTTAGCAGGCTACATTGAAATTGTAGAAAATGGGTGGTATCAACAGCCGAACAGAGGCATTGTTTTTGAAGTGGTTACTGCCGAAACAGGTGATGTCAAAGTGAGGCCCTTTTTGCTTTAAGCAGAGATAACCATTCAGCTAGCCCGAACGAATGACGGGTGACATGACACTGATGATATCAGGATATCCACATGGTTGGACCCACCTCTTGTTCCGCGGAACCACAAACCCAGCAGGTTTTGCATTCAATACATTGCCACGGATATCGCATTGCCATATCGATCACATGAGAGGGCAACTGAAGACAACTGAAATGACCCCAGGTGCCACAACGATAGCATCTCAACAAGCCTTCTGAACGTCCAAGGCGAGGATTGAGTCGATCATCTCCAAGACAATAGACACAAGTCGGTATGCATGAGGTGCTCGGTGGAGGGTTCAAACTCAACCTATCCGGGCACCGCTGGCGCTCAAAACGGCGTTGCGCAGGACTTGAGTGGAACGCGGTATACGGTTGCTCTGATGGTACGGCAACGTTTGTGTAGGGATCCTGTGATGACGTCCAGCTCAAGGACGGTGCGTAGGAATTGGCAGAAGATGAAATGGGAACGGATGATTGTGGATACGATTGTGACCGCGGATGATAGGACAGACTGGCGGCAACGTTGTTCTCCATTGCAGCCAAGGACTGTAACGTGTTTGCGCGTTGATGAGATGTGCTGCTGGGACCTTGTGTCAACTCGACAATGTCATTGTCCGAAGAGGTAGTTGGCTGACCTCCAGGGCTAGCAAGCAATCCACTGATTGAAGGGCCGAATTTCGATTCGTTCTTGTCGTCCAAAGATCTGTTTGGATAGAACTCCACCCAACCGGAACGTGCAAAAGGACGCACAGATGAATGTGCGCCCCCAGGGTTAGTGACTTCCGATGTCCTGTTTGATGCCATTCCAACGTTAGCGTTGCTGGATCCGGTGCTTTGGCCGGATGACATGTAGTGTCCCGAAAAAGATGGTGTGAACGGATCCGGACGGGGTGAGGTATGCCTTTCCGGACCAGGTAATGGGTCTGGGGAAAATGCAAAACTAAGAGGTTATCCACGTGAACGAAACATAAGCTCCTGGGTGAAGACACAGGAAGCAAACATCGGACGTTATGGCGGCCGAAAAACTGCAATGAGACTAGTGAAGGCAAACTGCTCCCGAAAGATGGATCTCCCTAGTTCTGAAACTGTCCACCTTACAGTAAATGCTAAGCGGGTTCACACCGTTGTTGCTTTGTTTAACGTAGTGGAAGAACCGGACAAGCGATATGCAAACGCTACAAGACGCAGTATCATTAGGGACGTCGGACAAACAAATAATGACAATGGTTCACATAGAGTAAATATTGAAATCAACCGTACAGTCAATTACCGTGAGCAGCTACGACAGAGCGAAAGCCGTCGGTCTCTTCTATACAAGGTATACCACTGCCGGCACCGGATACGTTTGCACGATTTTGAGCTTTTGTGTCACTGGGCTCCTTGAGTCTTCCGCGTCCTCTGCCGTCCAGAGTTGAACCTATATTGGTGAAACAACAGAAGCATACCGAACAGTGCGCAGTTAGAAGACGGTCGGGCGCCTGTCCAATTTCCAGAAAGTTCTAGAAAAAACCTATGTTTATTGCATCGAAGACACAAAAGCAGTGCTTTGCCAGATGGATAGGTTGTTTCCTATGTTTGTTGTCGTCATAGCCAGACTGTAACTGGTAGGGCAGTTTCAAACACCAAAGGACAGCAATCCATTTGTTTCCAAGTCCGCAAACTCGCTTCTCAAAAGGATAGGATAGAAAAATGAAGCGTGGGTGCTATTACCAAACTCCAACTCGTGGCTCTCATTCCTTTATTCTATAAACCCTCGATGAACGAAGCTGTGGCAGCTGGAACCACCGCACCCTGATGCACGGTCTGTGAGCTGAAAAAAACTGAACTGAATGCATTTAACACTAGAATGCCCGAGGTAAATTGCCTTCCTATAACCAACATATGAGCATTTACGCCAGTGGTTAGAGCGCGAATTTACCGAACGGAAGGTCCGTGGTTCGAACCCGACCTCTGCCTCTCGACTTCCCCTGTCTAGCCTTGGGGAACTTGGCAGTATCCCAGCCCTCGTACTTCCTTCGGATGGCATGGCAGCTAGGCGCCGAAATGGTGTTACAACTGAATGATTTATGATTTCAGGTAGGTTCCCATGTCTGATTATGTGATGGCCAGTGTGACGGGAACCCGTTTCTGGTGGACATTAATGAAGCTTAGAAGGTAGCGTAAAATCGCAATCAACGTGAAGACAGTCTACGGCAAGCGATTAGGCATGTAACCAAAAATTAAGGCTTACCTTTATGCCGTCTAGGCCGACCACCACGAAGTCCACCACCAATCCCGCGTTCTTCACCAACCGGAACCACAAGTCGTGAAGCTGAGGCGGAAATTGGATTTTTTGGTGTATAACCTGAATGCTGACTGTGATAGTGGTAGCGTAGTCCGGCCGTGGACCGATAACGTGAAGCACAAACCTCACATACGAAGAACGTAACTGTTGTGGTTGCGCCCGCCGGGGTGGCGAATGAGTCTGTACTCGCGGAAGCACCACCCGGAGAAGTCCGATTGTTGTTCGTTGAGGACGTGGAAGCATTTGCGGTGACACACGGTGGCTGGAACTCTGCACTACGAGGAACCGGCGAGCCAGCCATAGCGACCGGGGCGGAATAATCTTTCACAGACAGTGATTTCATTGCTTGGGCAGCACTTGTAGGTGGTGGTGCCAACTGACTAGGACGAGAATATATGTCTTTGAAACATATTCCGTCACGTTCCGACAAAGTGGTTGCAGGATAATCATACGGTGTAGACGGACTAGACTGTGTTCCACAATTGCCAATTCCTGTTACGAAATTGTTAGTGGTGGAAGTGTTGCTTGCCGAACACAAAAGCTGAGACATCGTGATGCGAGGAGAGAGAGCAGGACTAACAGTTGAAACAGCAGCTGATATGCTAGAGCGCGAAATGGAGGGTGTACTCTGCACTGACCTTCTAATATCTGTGGTCGGGCTACTCCGAGAACTTACACCAGCAGTATCCCGTCGCAAGTTGACGTTCTCACTGGTGGAATTGAGCAGAGTCGCAGACAACGAGGGAGAGGTATACGGGACGCAGTGTCCCAAAGTATGTTCCAAGAGACTTGATCCGGCCGAGTCGTCAGGTGTTTTGAGTGGAAGAGAACAAAAGTTCGCATTGGGCTGAAATCCAGGCTCAGCAAACTCCCCCCAGTGATCTGAAGATGAGAAGATTCGAATTTTTGGGGTGAAAAACAAACAAACAAAAAAGTGTTCCGTTGAGGGGTCACAATTATCGGCAGGCAGTGAATGAAATAAACAGATGATTCATCGGTTTAGAAGTTGAGCTGCACTGTCGAAATAAGAGACAAGTTAAATGCTCTGGGAACAGTACTATCTACACTGTTCTCCGAGATTAGCCACCTCATGTATAATTAGCTGTTGGTCGTTGCGCGATTTGTAGAACTCACGTTCACATCACTCTCATTTGAGCAGTCATCTTCCTGTCGTGGCGCAATTATTCTGATGAGTTCACACCAAAGGAGGGTCGATTGATGGACACAACCGGGATAGTTACTGGGTCATCGTTCGATGTGTCGTCGGGTTAACCAATCACCTCGCTCAAGCGTGAATACATTCGCCTGTTCAGAGGAGAAAATTCAGATGCGTCCGGCATGCGCTGGCGGAGTAGTGGTAACACGCTCTCGTCGCATGTCAGAATTACGGAGTTCAAACCCCGAAACACCCAATGATATGCACTGTTGATGAGCACTAACAAGAGAGTAACTCGAGACCAGTACTTCCCCCCCCCTTGGTGTGGACTCACCAGAATAATTGCGCCAGTACAAGAAAATGATGTGATGTGAACGTGAATTGAATGTTTGTGACCAGCACTAGCATGATGCAGGTTCGTCAGCGTTGCGGGATAACACTAAAATGAGGTTCCCAGGGACACTGTACTAGGTTGCGTGTTTCCAGATGCAACTTAAACTTGCGTAGGACAAGGGAACACTAATAATGTGGAAAGTCATTGGGCGACATGGTCATCATATCTGTTGAACCCAGAACCTGACTGGATCTGCGTTTGTGTGACGACAGAAATTCTAGGGACCTGGGCTACCCCACTAAATTCTAATATTCAAGTGAGCAGAAAACTGGTGTCAAGTTGGCAGAGAAATGCCAAGGCTGCTCCATAAAGACAGAGTAGGCTGGTAAGCTACAGTTTGGCGGGTGAACGGTTTCTTCATACTGCTGGAAATTTCGACACCTGTACACACCACCAAATTGAGTAGAAAGGACCACACACATCACTTTTCTTGGTTATTACAGGTGTGAATACGAATATATGGAAGAAAGCGAGTTCATCAAATTCATATTTACCATCACGCATAGATTCAGATTCTCTGTTCGGACCAGACGAGTTGGCTGTAGATTTACCACGCACCGATAAAGTCGCACGTGAAGACGAGATCTGATGGATAGCGGGGTCTGTTCTGACCACCGATCGATCCGTTAGACGCTGAAAAGATGAACAGACTGGTAGATATATTTATCACTCGTCAAGAACGAAGTAAAAAAGCTCCGAATTAAGCATATGTATGGTTAGTACAGCGCAACTGATTCACGAAAGTGACAAGATTGTCCACCAGTCACGGAGAAGTCCGAACATCGGGAGCCATGAACAACCATCCTTGCATAGTCAACGCTTATTACTCACGCAATATCCTTTTCGGGCGGAGAATTTCTGCGGTATGGATTTTTCCACCTCATTCCAATTGAGGGAAACGGACTTTCCAGGAGCATAACGAAACACAGTTTCGGAAAACGGAATTTATACTCACAAAGAGGTTGCGTTACCTTGAAAAGCTGTTCTTCGATGCGGGTTTATGGGTCGACTACTACCCTAAGCAACTGGTAACTTGAGGACTGTCAGTTTGGCTTCTGGATGTTTCTGCTTTGGTTGAGCGTATCTTTTGTGGTTCTTATTGTCTCGTATCCAGCCTTTGTCACTCCTACGTTCGTTCGTGAAAGCAATTTCCCAAACACTTATTCGCTCATTGTCATGCGTAGTAAAAACAGCAAACGGGTACGTATATCTGGCGTTGTAACTTGATACTGTTACTGTGTCTGGTTTGTACTGTAATCTTCTGTAAACTATCAACAAGCCAATCAGCTCGTTATCGTGATGTCATAAGTAAAGGAAAACATCGACAAAATTTGAAACAGTATTTGGTATGTCTCGGGGGTCAATACGACCGATACAGTGAGCTGATCCAGGTGAAGCTTGAGGACTGGAAAGTAAACATCATAGAAAGAAAGATCGTGATCTGCAGCAGCAGAGTTGTCAGACTTGAATGATGAAGAGGGGCAAACAACGCTCACAACAGGACTTCTAGTGGTAAGCTTGTGAATGCACGTTTATGTCCACAGTGGCTTTATTGTTTCGTGATCGGTTCGTTTAGGCTCAAGCTATTGATTTTTCGACCGCATAAATTGTTATCACATTATTATTACAAAACTGGCGCGCAAACCTTCACTGTTTGTGCATGTTTGTGAAACTTTTTACAGCTGCTCACCTGCTGTATTGTATATTTTCAAAGTCTACTTCCACGTTGAAAACCATGTTTAAACCAGATTGACAGGAAAAACTGATTGTCATAACAGCATCGGATTCGATGGTTGCACTGAGGTTTACACAGGACAAACAGCCAGGGAAGTGCACAGCGGAACTTAGGAGCGTAAGGATAAACAAACCATCAAAGAATGCGGACGAATACCAAGCGCTGATCAAAGACTCGGCGACGGCGAGACATGCGTTATACACAGGACATAGAATAGATCTGTGGAATGTAGAGGTCCTAAGACCGGGAATGCGATTTACACCAAAGCGGCTGATGGCCGAGGCAGTGGAGATCCCCAAGCATCAGTGGGAATAGAATCGAGGATGTGGAACAGGCGAGCGGATAGGGAGCGTTCTTATATAAGCCGAGTTAACACGTAACGGTGTTTGGTTGTCAATATACGTAAAATCATTAGCAAAAAGGAGGCTGGAAATTACAACCCGACCAAAGTTCACAAAATCCCTCTCCCTTACACAACTATCGTAGCACTGGCTCATCTACGCAGACAGACAAAAAGTATGCACGACGTTCAAGAGAACCTTCACGCGAAGCGAACCGGAAGAACTAGACCATAAGCCGGACCCGAATCCAAGTATGTTCCCAATCGGTCTTACCACTTACTGACTCACCCTAACAAACAAAATCCCTCAGCAGAAACCTAACACCGATTTAGCCTGACTTAGATGATTGGTTCTCTTCCGCCTTAAATCTCGAACAACCTCGTAAACTAGTCACTTGACATGATGAAGCTTTTGTGTAACAAGCAAAACGTTGCCCAGGAATAAACCTACCGATTGCTTCCCAAACATTTCCGAAAATGAAGCACTGGATCTCCTTTGAGGCGCACGCTTATAAGTCCGATTGAAAGCGCATATTTTCAGTGATCCAACTGTCTCGTTAGCTTCTCAATTTTTTGCTATTCCGGCACCTGGTGACGCATGGAACTTGACATGACTGAACATTTTCGCAGTCAAATTGAACCGAACCAATAGAGAAACAGCCAATCATTGGGGCTATCCTCCTACTAACGAAACTGGTTAGAAGTTTCACCGACAGACTCCCATCATATGACATACACACGTGACTCGGACTCAAGACGCTTCGTACCACTGGACTCACGAGCACAGATTCTGGTTGGGCGACGTCATAACCGTGAACGTGCCCGAAGGAGCCAACTATGATTTGTTTCAGTGCATTTGCATCTGTTTGGACTACCTTGCGTGTATCGGTCGATAAAAGATGGGGTAAGCACCCCAGCGAAGTTGCCAAAAAGCCTAAGGATGATACACATCGCTTGTGATATTTGGGAACAGTGATGTAGATAACTATGGTTGTCTGTTTGTCTTGGCTGTGTGTCTCCGATGGCTAAAGGTAGAATTAACATTGTACTTCCTTCTTCAAGATAATTAATTTGTGCAAAACCACAAGGCCGGAAAATGTCTACTGGCCTTCATCACCCAAAATGTAACTTGTTGGACGTTGTAATTAATAGGGAAAAACAGCGTGAGTCAATGTATCACAGAGGACCTTGTTTAGGCGATCGCGCTTGACAGAAATACCGGATAGATCAATGTAAATGTAGATGAAAACAAAGTGAGGCAAAGAAATAAGGATTGCAGTCGCACAGAATCTCAAAATGTTTACTTCGGATGAAACGAAGTTTCATGTTAGAATTATACTGGAAGAATGGAATTGCCATGTGAGAAATCGTTGTTCAAGCAGTCAGTTAACACGTGAGCACGTGATCGAAGTATGAGCGGCACTATACCCCGTCTAAGTTTGAGTTAACCACACTGATGATCGGCGGAGTTTTGCGAGATGCGCACTGGTGATGATCCGTAATAAGAAACAGCTGTACAGTCCCTCTCGGCTTTTCAGCATGGAGTGGCCTCACATACGGGACAAAATCTCAATTGAGAAATATGTCTAACCAATGGTGCTTACTGTTAACACACACAAATGGAACAGTGCCCGACGTACGTCGTTCCCTAGTCGGTATTTCCGCATAGTTCACTTCTTTGGAAGAACAGCTTTGTGTTCCCGTGAAATCTTCGAGACGAAGAACACACTACGGGGTCGGGTATATCACACCAACTCTTTCAAAGAAATATAACAACCAAGGTGGTATCAAAAAGTTCAGAAGATGGCGAATTCATGAATCACAAGAACACGATTCCACCTGACGATCAAAGTGCTGATGGGATTGGTGAAGATGCTTAATGGCTAAAAGAGTATTGGAATGGTGATTTTGGGTTAGCCCATAAGTGAAATGGTGGAGCTTAACTTTTCCGTGAGCACCCTCTAGAAACCACCGCAATCAGTTAATACAATACCGATGAGTGAGTTCGACGACGATGAAGAACCGAGGTTAAGAGTGTGAGATTTGAACCGAAAGGCAAGGTGATAAAACCCAATGCCTCCACTGGACAAGCTATAACTGTAGCGAAACGAGTTTTTCAGGAAGGACCATACACCCATGATAACTTACAACAGTAAGTTGTACAGAGTAAATAGAGACAACAACGACAACAACCAGAGCATTCAAAACTTCAGTGCCACACTCAGTACAGTCTGACAAAATCCAGCTTGAGTAAGCTGAAAACAAGATCCCTCGTTACGGACTAAAAAATCGATCCGTTGTATTGTCCGTAAAAGGTAGTTTCGGAAAAATTTAACACCGTTAGAATCACTAGATACAAAAGCCAATCAGGAGAAAAGGTTTACCTTTTGTCTGCCACCAGGAGATCGCTGGGTTTGTGCGAAAGAACCCGCAGCTATACGACGGGTTGAAAGTCGCGTACCTACAACAGCAAACCGACTCCCCTTGCGTCTGGCCAAAGAACGCCTTCGTCGTTTAGAGGATCCGAATGCACGTCCACCGGTTAATGCGTGGTAAGATCGCCGCCCACGAGACTGAATCCATTCAACATCATCATCCAACTCTTCATCATCCTCTTCATCATCTTGCTCGGGCGATTCCTCGTCCACTTCATACACCGTAGCTTCGTATTTGGCGCGCGCATACAGGCCCTCTGAATTTGAGCTCAGCTTTGTCCCATTACCCGACTGCACAGACATTTCATCATCTGTCTTCGCGTCACAACACACTCCACCGTCCTCACTGACCCCACTGGAAGCTCGTTTCAATCCAGCATTATCTACGAACAATACACTGTCCTCCCCACTGGCCAATGGAGTGCCTCCAGCATCAAACAAACGAGATCGAGTCATGCTCACGCAAGGCTGTTTGATCACAATATCCGCTGAATCCGCAAGAGTATCATCTACTGTTGCCAATTCCTCTTCTCGGCCGTTTGAAAGTGTTTTCCGACTGGCTGAATCGTTGACGAGCTCAGAATTTGAATTCTTTTTCGTACTCAGACCAAGTGATGGTGGATGGATTCGAGCGGACGAGGAGTAAGCTCCAGTCCCATTTGGTTGAGAACTACTCGGATTGATTTTTGCAATCATTGCTTCAAGATGGGGGGCGAGGCCCGGTGGTATTGGGAGGCCGGCTATTGCATAAGCTCGCTTGGTGACCAAAGGAACTTGAAAATGAACAAAAGGGAGAGATAGAGAGAGAAGGAGAGAGAGAGAGAGAGAGTAAACTCACCGCCCAGGCGACGAAGTAAAGATGAGCTTCGAAAGAAAACTAGTATTATTTTCTTGAATGAAATTACTCACAATCTTGCTGAACACCTTTCGACAGCCAATGAACTGTTTCGCCCTTTTTGGGGGGTACATCAGGTGACGCAGTCCTCGAGTTTCCATGAACCACATGTTCTAGCTTAACCCAACTTGTAAGAAGTTCGCAAAATACACTCATTTACACACCAATTTGGTTTTTACGGAAGACTCAACTGAATCTCGGCTGGACCTCTTTCATACCTCGAATATCGCGCCAAATGAAACATGAAGCGTCCTTCGTGTGGAGTGCCCTCAGTCAAAGATAATAAATGAGAGATTAAGCTGAGTGCTCCGTAAAAAACCAAATTGGGGTGCAGACGAGCGCATTTCACGAAAAAAGACTATTGCTTCTTACGTTATAAATTTGTGTTTGAAAAGACCTGCTGTTCGCGATACCCGAGGTGGAGAAGTATATTTTTCAAGTGGTGAAAAATAATCAGATAATCGTCTAGCTATAACACCTTTTCGGTGCCAAACTGTCACGCTACACGAAGGGAACACCAGGTCTGAGATCCTGTCAGGTTGTCCAAGTCTAGAACGGAGCAGTCGCGATACCCGGATTGAGTTCAAACCAGGGAAATTCGGGTCAATAACCTTAACCGCTGAGCTACTTCGAGTTGAGACGTTTCTTTTCATAAGGAAACCCGAGAAAAAGGAGTTTGCGCAGTCAAGCAGAAAATACGACAGGAATAAGCTAAATTGTATTGTCACTTTGTCTACCGCAGAATTAAATGTGGTTTTCGGAATCGGACTAAATCTGGTGGGAAAATTTCTACCTCATACTTCACTTATCAATTAACTGTTCGGTGCGTGTAAACAGGTGTACACGAGTGAACAGAATTGGCCCGCTTGTCGGCAAGTATGTGAACGTAATCGGAATTAACTGCTGTAGATCACGCTGTGACACCGCGAGATAAATACCCGAGGCGAGCGGGAGCTTACATAAGCAAGCGAGTCCAGCAGTCCCCATCGTAGCCAAAAGAGCAAGGCTCCGATAATTGGACAGCGGCCATAAACAGCCGTTCACTGTTGCTACCATTTGTTTCCACCACACGTACTACAACTGGTGGTCACACCACGATGGACGAGATTTTGAAAAAAACGCATAAAAGCAGATGCGAAGTCAGCGTTATTAACTGGGTCATTAATTTCACCGAAAATACGTAAAACCCCAAGATATCAAGAGCGAACAAAAAGGTCAACATTGAGAATATGCTCTCACCGAGTGGAAGAACTTGTGTGCACTCATCTTACGATGCGCACCGCAGACGGGAAGGTACCGATACCAACCCTATCAGTTTTGTCTGGAGGACAAATGTCGCTAACAGAAAGGACAGGGCAGACGGTATTTTGAAAACTTTTCAAAACAAAGGCAGGAAGACATTATGCTGGGTTTGTTGGAGACATACAATCGCGTGGTCCATTTTCGAAGTCAGGGAAACCTTCGGCTAGGTAGTTTTCAGAACACTCAGTCAACAACTAGACCTTACTGGCGTGAAAACCAGAGGGCATTCCGCCACCGCATGCAACGAGACAACACCCTGTAGTTTATTACAAAACTTCGACAGTTAGCCGAAAAGGCTTTTCCGGAAATTGGTAGTGAGTCCCTTGAGTTCAAGGAAGGAATACGAAACCACTATATATATTTGTATTTCGGCTGTCAAAGCTGCTAGAGGCCGTGAACCTATACCAGACCTTTCAGGAATTATAAACCAACGCCACAGTACACAACTGAATTGTGTCCATCCTCGTGTACGTACACACGACCGCTTAGTAACCCGGATCGCCAAACAGGACGCTAAAAGTCCCGCAAAGTCCCTCAAATTCCTGTTGGATAAAACGGCAGCTCCAGCCGCCGGCAGCTATACACTTCTTAAGTGGGTCCTACAACCTTTGGCCGAGTGCGCCTGAAGACGGAAGGCATAAAAAACGCGAAAGTTCAAACAGCTGGTACGAAACGAGCCCACCAGCTAGTAGTCATCACTGATTCTGACGCAATGCTCAGAATAGATATTTTATTGGTACACAACTTCTAACCCGACTTTCAGGTGTAGTGGCTCAGAAGACCAGGTGGACGGTTCAGCTGCCACCGAAGCCATACGGTGATTGGCGCTCTACAGATATCCGGTGGTGCTAGTGAAACAGGCTGCCATTCAAGAAAAACTGCGAAGCAAACTCGTGCTTATCATAGACCACATTGAGATCGTTGAGTCAGAAAGGACTTCACCTGGACACAGTATAGCTCTTGTGCTGGATCAGATCTACAACTGAGCTGAGACATTACCGTTATTACATTGTGGACGAGGACGGTCACGAAAGTTTGTTTATTTGATACATCGAAACGTTTGAGGTGTCTCATTAATCGCATCAAAATGCACACACACACATATGGCATCAAGAGGCAATTAGGTGACCCGCGTCAACAACACGCGTTTCGGAACAAGTAGGTGAAAACGACCATAAATAAATGGGATCCTACACTTACTCAATTCGACTGGAATCCCTAAAGCAGTCAGCCCAGTTCGTAAAGTAAACCAAAGGCGATCCGCGGCCAACTTCCGTTTCCTCAAAGGCGTTTGGTAGTCTAGTCGCCATCGATGGCGCATATAACGGAGAACTACGTGTGTGCCACTTTCCAATAAGTCTGCGGAAAAAAGGGAACATACATAGCTATTACTTCGTGCACTACTTGCTTCATTCATACCGTTCAGGTCTCACAGGATAATTTTCCACCCTTCACACGAACTCACAAAAATCTGAAGTCATTTGATTTGGCTGGTACACAGAAACCGAATTCGCTAACAACAGCAACCACTACTGAATTCAATTTTCTGGTGTCTAACGAACTGGAAGGCTTTGCCTACTTACCCGCTATTGCTGAGTTAGACATATGCGGGTAGAGGAATAGATGCGAAGAAAAAACGCAAAAGAGCCATGGCCCAAGAAAGTGAATACATTTCAGGATACGATCATATATCCGCGATGAACTTGTGTTCTAGTACACTATCCATCAGCGCTTATCGGCTTTCCCCACAAGTTAGGCTACAGGCCTGGTGTAAGGAACCCTAGAACAAGTTATCAAACTAACGTTTACACTGTACAGGAGTGTTACGACTACAAAAAGAGGTTATTGAACTACTCACTTCTAGAGCGCTCGCAGAGAGGTCGATAGAGCCACGGAGCAGGGCGTTGGGAAGTCTGGGTAGCCAAGTCCAGAAACGGTAACCGTGAGATACGGCCTCTGCCAAGACCGCGGTTGAACCGACAGGCATCAGCTACCACGGCACAGTAAGTATTCGGGTCAGTGGAGATCCGGTTGAGCAAAGTTGAGGAACAGGAATGCATCACAGAAGCAGCTCGAGGATTGAGAGTGGGTTGATTAGGGGTTAAATCACTGTTCAAAAGGGCGGTCGATGAATAGGATGAATGAACTGAAGACGAGGAAGCACATTTGTTGGTCATGGAATTAACAACCGGGAGGGAAGAGACGGTAGAAGGGGATTCGGGAAATAAGGAAACAGGCCGAAGATAAATCCTGTGAAGGAAAGGAGAAACATGGGAAGGATAACTCAAATCCCTGAACCGAATTTCATTGACAGAGTAAGTGAGAGTTGTGAGCCATCGAACATATCCGATTATATCAACATGACACTGGTACAGTGTGGTATCAATTCTAAAACAACAAATGCTGGCATTTGTTTTTTTCAACAACTTTAGAAACCCTTTATAGCACCGATTAAAAAAAAACACATCACCAACCCTGAATAAACTTCGTCTAGTATTTAGTCGCTGAACATCGTCCGCGGTGATGGCAAAATTTGAACATTAGCTCGCAAGAGTGACCCAAGCTGTAGGTGGTGCGAATAGCAGTCACGGTGGAACTCGCGGCCTTTCGTGCCTACTGGCCAACCTACACACCCAGGTGGAAAGAAACCTTACGGGCTGCCAAAAATGGATTGATTATGTACGTCGGCTATAGTGGGTATCCATGCAACCTGAAACCTTTGCAGTCGGTAATGAATAGTTTTTTTTCCCAAGTGTGCTTTGCATCTTCAGCACTCTTCCCCAAAATTTACCCTCCAGCATCCACGAAGAGTGTTCTCTTGGATGGCAGTGTCTTGAATGCCTTTACGCTCTGGACGTCCTCGGTTGAGCATACCACACTTGTGCGGTCAACTATTACTGAATTACCTCTTGGATCATAAGCCGTGGTTAACGTGTCATCCTATCACATGAATTCTACATCACTATAAGACCTCAGAACCAGCACCGGATGTCTCCGATATATGATAATGAGGGACTGCAGTGACAATATTTCCTCGTTACCACACAGCCCAAACTCATGAATTTGCGGCCATGCGAAAAAAGCAATATATTGAAACTATTTTACAAAGCTAAATTCATCTGAAGAGTTGCCATCCTCAGCCACCAGGCATTCCGCGGAAATTGAACACAATAAGATATCCAGGCGAACTGAAGTGACATTTAAGGATGGCAATAATTGGTTTGTCCTTTAAGTGAACTTTTGAGGCACAGTGATGATTTTGGTACCGAAAAACTTTGCCTAGCTCCTTGAGGCACACCTATCACCTTATCCGTCCACCGATCGGACTCCATAAGGGTGAGAACACAGAAACCAAGCCTAAACGGTCGGTTCCCGCGCCACTGCTTTCCATGTGTTCATCTACCGCTGCCATGGAAGTCATTCTCCCACTGAAATCCGACAACTATTTTTCACTTTTGATGAGCGTCGTCGAGCGTGTTTAGTATATCTGGGTAGACTACAAAGACTTGCACACCTAACGCTGCACTCCGAGAGCACCTAAAGAATCCGAGTAGTTTGCACAGTTTTCCGGTCATTCAATCGGCCCACTGTACGTGCAGACTTACACATTTGCGTCTGCCACAACTCTATGAGGAAAAACCGATGTTGTTCTCCTTAGACTTGCGGGATGTGCCAGTCAGGTGTAAACCAGGGTGCGACTGCGTCAATGCAGCTGACGTGGGCGATCGTCAATGCACTCTGCACCAGCTCGTCTTTGCGATAGCTTGTCGTTAATGCGCGAACTTACTGAACGGAAGGTCCGTAGTTCCAAACGAACCCCGACATCTCGACTGCTACTGTTTAGGCTGAGGCAATGTGGCAATATCTCAGCCCTTGTGCATCCTCCGGGTAGCGTGGTAGCAAGGCACTGAAAGGGTCTTAGTGCTGAGCGATCGTTACTGTTGACACAGACGGACCATATGAACTAAAACGAACGGTATGCTGACTTCGCAGTGAGTGCGGAAGGAGAGAGAATTTGAAAGAACTGATCCAGACCTGCCAACCGAACGATCGATAAATTCTGGTGGGTTGCACGCGCAGCGGGAAAGTGACGCAGGCAACCCACTGCCTCCACGACACTGTAAGAAGGGAATTCTTCATTTCTATATGCGAGCAGTCCAGACAACATGAGTCAAACAGCCCTGTCGCTTGCAGTTATAGGGAGGATGGACAACCGCATTTTAGCGTACTTGAGAGGTACGATCAGACGTTTCATGGAGAGCAACAATAATGTGCATACCAAAAGTTGAGGTGCCACTGATCATCGAACAGCACACAGTTCGAGGTGTGTGTGTGTGTGTGTGAAAAGTGCATTTCCACTTGATTCCACACACGAGCGATTTTATGCAAGATGAACTAGGTCATACGTGGTGACATGAATGGTTAGCATATTTCACGTTGATTTATTTTGATTTCAGAATCCAATCCAATACACAATTCGTGATTTCATACACTTTTAGACACGACAAACATTACAGGCACGCCGGCAGTGAATATTCATGCACCAAACTGACACATGAATGATCACTTGGCATACCGTAGTCTCGGGATGAAGCAGCTCGGGGAGGTGTTGTTCGGGCAGTAGTTTTCCTGGGTGGAGTATCACAAAGTTCATTTCTCACTGGGGTGTGTACTGCACCTGCCTAGCTCCCAGACAATCCGTCGGCTGCATGCAATCGCTGAGTTTGGTCTTGTGAGCTTGTGCCATTTGATGAAAAATTCATTTCTTGAACATTCTTTGCAATACTTCCGCGAGAGAAAGGGGTAGTCAACTACGATAGCACTGGTTAGCTGGATGTGCTTTCCTACATGAATCAGTTAGCGAGAAGTGCCGGTACGGTGCTCGTGTGCTGTTCAGTCTCTGACCGCGAATGAACAGCCTACCTGTATAGTAATTCATGTGAATAAGAGGTTTATTGAAGGGCGGAAGGAATGGCTCTCTTTTGATGCTATACAACTAAACGTGCTGCGCAAAAAACGCCTATGGGCTCCATTGAGCCAATACTGAAAATAACGGGACATTAAATTTTCTTCCTAAACGATACCACACACAATATCCGTGTCCGCTGACATCCGGAAGGAATGTGTGGAACCCAATTTTTTGTGACAAATTAGGTTCATGGACAACTTTAAGTTATTAACAATCATTGTGTATTCTTGCTGACCAATGATAACTGTACCACCATTCCGGCGCAAAGATACCATACCATGAGGACTGAAATACTGTTGGGTTGCACAAGCCTAGACAGAAGCAGTCGAGATGCTGGAGGCGAGTTCGCACTACGGACCTTCCGATCATCACGTTCGCGCCTTAATCACTGAGCTACTTCGAGCTTGACTAGCAAACCAATGGAAATTTAATTAGCAAATGCCGGTGGATTAGGCCTTCTGGAAGCCCTCGTCAACAAGCAGTGTCCTTCTGTCAGCTAGCAGTGAAACACACTCCATTTCGAATGACTGCTTGTCAGAGGGCGCTACTGTACGACGGACTATAGGTATATAGAAAACAAACCGAGAAGCAAAATCTATTAAACTTTTAAAGTATCAAGATGGGTGGCAAATCAAAGGCTTCGCAGGTTGACATAGCCCAACGACTGAGCACGACCAACAGAGAGGCTGATGGCCTTTGTCCAAGAGGCAAGGGACTATCTAGAGAACGGGTGAGCGATCTCCAAGAAGTTTTGGAATACAACATCGGCAGACGTTGGAAAGAAGTCATCGGTGGTTGCTAACCTCAGAAATCTAATCATCCTAACAGATTTAAATCAGTGAAGGAGTTCCAGTGTGCAAGTAGAGCAAACAATAGCTTGATATGTTGAAGAACCAGAGATATGTCGCCATGCCACATGTTAGACATAGAACTAGATAAGAGAATAAAGTTAGATGCAACACACTACTCATAAGGCTGCTGAGAACTCTTCGATAACTCACGACCGAAATACACTCATTTGCATACCAATTTGGTCACTTAATTCGGCCACAAAACTTGTCTGTAAAAATTCAAGAAATGTGGCGCTCACATTCCGATCGGACTGGAGAAAGCAAACTTTGACGAAACCTCAGCTTCACATAATAATCAGGACGGGAACGGAGCATCACCCCAACAGCCACAAGGAAGTAGCGACAACCATTTTAGATTAGACTGAACACCGCACTGGCGAAAAAATCAAACTCAAATAAGTAAACAAGAAATAACCTTGCTACTCAAACTAATGGTAAACTCTCATGGGAAACTTACTGAAGGTGCGGAGTTCATGCACTAACACAGAAGTGCCTAGGACGGGCCAGGTGAGCATTGCACATGTGCGGCACTTTCGCTCAATCCAGCCTATAGCAGGCTACTGAGTGGTCGCCACAGTAGGTCCATTGAAAGGAAAATCGCCTAAAAAAATCATAAATGATGAGTCACACTGCAACAGTTCCAAAAAAGGTAGATTAGTCGAAATACATCACACCACAACATACTCAGGAGAAACTTAAGGTGTCCGAGAGGAAAGCCGCCTGTGAGATAGTCCCAGGACAAGAAAATCTTTTTGCATGAACGGGTTGCAGGAAAGAGCCCAACTTACGTTGATACGTATGTTGTGAACATCACCAACCGATGGTGAGCTGAGGCCAAGCAAATCAGAGACACTCAGCAACCTTCCCAATTGTGTCCCGAATATAAATACCACCTAATGATGACGATTTGACAAATTCCGAGGCTTTTTCCATTATAACTCTCCCTCCTAACAATTCCCGCCCCTTGACTTGCAAACGTTTCGTCACTAATAACCATCACATGGTCCACTTGTGACACCCTTTTGGTGCCTAGCTGATATTTCACCAGAAAGAAAAACGAGGACTGAGATAGTGTCAGGTTTCCCAAACTCAGACAGGGGCAGTCGAGATGCTGAGGTTGGGTTCGAACCACGAATCTTCCGGCCCGTAAGCTCGCACCTTAACCGCCTAGCTATTCCGAGCTCAATAACCATGATAAAAAGATGGAATGTGCCTAGGACAACTAGAAACGGTACTGGCATGGGTCTCTGAGGATCCACTGCTATCAACTCCTAAACTGATGGTCTGTCACTGTTGAAATGTGTACAATCGAGGTCCTCTAGGTGCAGCAAGGTTTTCTAGCTTAATCCGTGATTTCGTCCGTTATTTTGGAATTGCCACGTGACGGGTTTGATTGATTATGCTGAACTTACGCAAAAGCTAGAAGCTCCTTTGTTCCGGTTGTCACTTTAACGGATGGCCCATATAACCGAGAAGACCTCATAACTGTTCGCCTATGGCTCATTCGTACCGATTGTCATGACGGGATGTTCGTGATGAATCATGCCTATAAGTGTTGTCAACTAGCAATGAGATTAGTGAAACCATAGTTCTCTATATGGAACTGGATGCTAATCAGCTAGTCCCACGTCGTGCGTCCCTGGAGAACACCCATGAACTTCCTACGATGGGCAGCTTGAAAATTAAGAAATTTGTCCGCTCCCGGGTGGGTCTACTCTTGAGAGGTTTGTCCTTCGTATGAATCGCTGTACCAAGCGGGTTAAGGAGCAATTTTCTCAGTAAGTGCAGAAAAGACCGTTGAGGACCTCTCCAGATGACCAGATGACGACTGCGGCGGTTGGAAAACAATCCAAATCACACCCAAAGGAAGCATTCAAGTTCACCTGAAGTATACGAGGATGACCAGAGATCCGTTTCTAAACGTAATCAACTTACAGCCTAGACTGAAGCAGGCAGACTACCACACCATTTTGAGGTATGGATTAGAAAAAATGGGTATTCACTCCTGAGAAGAGTTGCACCATCAGCATGGCTTAATGGGTTATCTGTGACTGGAATAACCAACCATGCATGGAAGGTAGTCGAGGGGCACCATGACGTTGACTGTTCTATTGAAGAGAGGATTTTTCGATATCATAATCCGCCTAACCAGAGTTCTCGCTCGTGATAGCTCGGTGGTCGAAGACGCAAACCTACTGGCCGGAAGGTTTGGGGTTCAAATCTAACCTCTGCATTTCGATTGCTCCTGCCTAGGCTTGAGCAACTTGGTAGGATCTCAGGCCTCGTGGTTCCCCGAATGGTATGACAGCTAGGCACCGAAAGGGTGTTATAAATGAAGGTTTACAATATTCATTCAGTGGATTGTTTGACTCAAAGGTAGGCGCTTGACCCAAATAGAAAAATAAAGAAGTCATAGTGAGAAAAGGACGTGCAGGATGGACGTGCACACGATGGACGAATCGAAAAGGAAAACTATGTTGGAATATCAAAGGTTAGTTGGAGATTGTGGAAATTCGACAGAAGTTAAGCCAATCTGATAAATTCCCACAGTTGACCCCGCAGCTCACTTATTTTTTCCGCAATAGTGCTGTTCCTACAGATACGGTGATTTTATCGCAAATGTTCAGATGTATTTAGTAGCTACCTATGTAACGGTGGGTACTACTGATGACGCATGCGAGTGTAACGGTGGGTGCTACTGATGACGCATGCGAGTAGTATGTGTGTTCTCGTAACTTCGCCTTGATCTAATGGAAGGTGGGATTTATTACGGAATTTGTGGAACTACTTTACAGTTTTTGCTTGCAATTGTGCGATAGTCAATGAATATCCAGAAGAGTTCAAGAAGACGCGTTCGAGAAGAAGATGGATATTCCGTTTTTTTAAAAACAACATGCAAATGAGAGTTTAACCTTCCTGTCCAATGGTCTGTAACCGTTTAGTTGGCGTTTTCTAATAAACAACTCCGCAGAGAAGGGTTTCCTCCTTACACCTATAGCCGGATGGTTCACTCGAAGTTTGAAGATCATGCAATGTAACGGAGTGTTGCGCACGATACCATCGTTACTGTCATTAACGTCGTTAGCAGGGATCAGGTACGTCACTGAAAACTCGAAGAGGATTACGATTTGTAAATGGATATTCTGAGAGTTATACCAACCGAAGAATTGCCAGTGTCATAGCCACAACAGCATGTTCGCTTTTTTTTTCGTAATCATGCTACTTAAAGATAGATTTAAGTAGCTACAACCATAGGCAGAAACAGTTGGAGGCCCAACTATTGAAGCATGTCGCACCAAAGTGCGAAATGGAAAAACGCGTTCAGCACGGCTAAATGTCGACACCTTCCCGGTCTCTTTTGGTCCACCTAGGCAGGTACACAGAGTAAAGAGAGCGTAGAGTCATCCAGAAAGAACGTAACTGAATATATTTGAGCTCTATGCCGCACCGGAGAGAAGTGAAGACCATCCATGCCGAAAAACGGACTGTCAAACATTGAGCAAAGGCGCTAGTGAATGTATGTCTCACGAACCGGTAACCTTCAGGGTAGCAGATAAACGCCATTCCATTCCGCCACGAGTAGCGTACTGACTGGCAATAGCTGGATTTCTCGACGATAAAAAAACATGCAATTGACTTTTTTAATATCACACAACGAAGCGCCCCCAGAGTATTCAGTAATGGATATGAGCTGGATCACAAGATCCCGTTAGCCGAAAAACGAGACCGACAAATCTAGCATTCTGTGTGCATCCACAACCGTAGTCGGAAAAGCAAAAATATTAATCAACTAATTGCGAACGGCCGTAAATCCCAGTAGAAGTCCACAGTACAAGGAAGTAGCTCTGACTACATCAATGGTACAGCCTAAAGACGAAATGCCATAGAAGAGCGTTTCACTCAAATAAGTTTTACGACGTCTGTGTGGTTATTCTAATTAAATAAAAAAGACAAATGTCTTTATTGATGGAAACAGCTTCAACTGACACTATAACACCGCAACCATCAAACTGATTGATTAATTTCCGTTCAAAGGAATGGGAGCTACAGTGAACTCGAGTGTAGAGCCGCCGTTTCTTCTTATTCCTTCCAAATTTCCGGCTTGGTCGAGTTCGCTGATGTCCTTCAGTTGCTGTGACTCAATAGTGGTCCACGCACCATATAGAAGTGACCTGGTAAATTTGTATTCGCACAGCGTCCAAATTTGCAGCCTAGTCCTTCAGTTTCAACGGAGTCCAACACAGAAAACCTTTGTTTGGAGGAGCCAGATAGTCGAAATTTTTCCTTCCGTTACTGTGTAGGGTCTAAAATTGAAAAACTGAGTTTCCCCTGCACGTATTCCAATTTTTACTGTTCATAAATACGCGTGCTTTTTATCAAAGATTCCACGGAATATTCACCTGGTGCACTTGCGTCGGTGGCCATTAGGGTGTTGATCGAATCACAAGTCTGTCGCATGCACCCACTATGCTGCCATGACCTACACAGTACCCTGGAAGTAAAGAGCGAGGATATACGTCGGCAATAGAACTTTTGATACGCAAACAACTGAAGTGGACAGATAAGGAGCATCTGATAGTGCGTAGGACGGCTGGAACTTCGGCGAATTTTTGACGGATGTGGAAACGTTGCAAGTAGTAACGTGTGGGAGGAACTGACTGATGCCAAGGAATTCAGTCATCGGAGAAAACACGTCGCAAGTAATTCCATTAATAGGACTCAACATGCTATTAAGTGAACAGTGCGATTCAATTTGATGTCACGTATACGTCTGAAGACAAGATACCTTCAACAACAGGACTATCAGCGCCGTTTACCGTAGGTTTTCCGCCCGAATTTCTAGGGCTAGGATGATCTTTCACAAACCCTAACAATGACGCGACACCAATCCAGTACGTAGCGATGTCACACCGACTGGTGACTAAACGTTTGCAACCAGTGTCAAGCTCAGCGGATAGAAAACCAGCAGCGAATTTGGGTTATTAGAGCAGCGAATAAAACCTGGCTGAAACATGCGCTACACTGAATTACCACAGTTTGCGAAAGGTAGAGCGTTCGAAATAAAACGCGTGCCGGTGACAATTTCACGTGAAACGGACAACAACACCGCAGTGCGAAAAGTCAAACTATTTTCACAAGGTCACACCTTTGTGACCAGGGTCACGTGACTCTCATTGCTGGATTGATCGCGCTAATGGCGTTTCACTCCGACAACCCCCAGACGTACTTATCACAATGACGTTCGACTGTGTCGGATCGTTTTCTCAAGCTGAGCCACCCCCTTCCCTTTTCTCTTAACTTTATGCTGGAAAGTTCATTCGAATTGCTGCCTCCACTGGCACACAAAATGCTGTTCATTAAAACCTATCCTAAGGTAACCAACTTCAAGAAGCTTACAAGTGTTCCAGTCAAAGAACTCGAGGCGTTGCGATGCTGTTGTTTGCATCGCAAGAATAAGTTCGATTGGAACGATAGGACTCCTAAGTTCGAAGTTTTCCAGCCACCTTAACTAGGTTTTGAGTGAGTTAAAGTCCGACAATTCGTTGGCTTTCGTCAAAAGTTGTCATATCTAAAATAGCAATTTGACTCCTGAAACGCTTCCGTTGTATAATCACACCTTTCCGGGTTAACAGCGCCACTCAGGAAGAATACTCTGAACTTGCGAGATTCGGCTTGGAATGTTCACTGTGGACGTCCTTGAGGAGTGCGGTCAACCTCGAGGAGAGGAAAAATATCGAAGTTGGACCAAAAATCCGTGTTCTAAAACGGTGCTCAAGACAAATCAAATCACAAAACGCCAGAGGACTGTTTACCAGCATGTGTACCTTTTGTGCGTTAATCTCTTTGGATGAGTTCTCTTGTCTTGGCTTCTAGCGTTAAGTAATGATCGGTTGGAAACTCCCCACAGAAGGCGAACACAGTATGGACAGTGCAGCTGCAGATATCATAGCCAAAGAACATAAGCCCATAGGGGAAAGCTATTCAGACTATTAGCCAGATATCCTTAACTTGGATAAAATGGTACATCATAAACGACAGGTTCAGCTAGTATTCAGGCGAGTCTCCTGTGAAGGCCGAATCGATATGTAAATGAGCGCATTTTCCGGCTGTTTTGTTCTTGTTCAATTAGAGAGACGTCCTCTTGTATCAGATGAGAATTCTCCGGAATTAGAGAAAACCAAAAGGAGTCCGATGGCGAAGAATCGTTGCCGCGGAAGCAATGTGAAGTGGCCATATTTTTCCGAGGAAAACAGTCTGTGAGTCGAACTGGAAAGCATCGATGGCTGACGTTGGAATAACATGTTAGAAACGAATGAATGATACTGTTGTACGGCTACATTATTCATTCCAACCATAGTTTCAGTCACGTTTCCTTCCTCTGGACGTAAAGTCAAAACTGCAGTAAGTGTCATCCAAGTTTCGCCAAATGCTCACAATTGCATACTGATTTGTTTTTCATGAGAGACTCAACTTAACCTAGCTTAATCTCTGGTCTATGATAGTCTTCTTCAACTGAATGTACTGCTCAAGGCCGCCTTATGTTTCAGTTTGTACGTTATTAGAGATATTGCAATACATTGTGTAGATGTAACACACTACTCATAAGGCAGCCGAAGAAGACCATCTCAAACGAAAGGTTCAGCTGGATTCAGTCGAGTCTCCCCTCAAAACCAAATTAGTATATAAATGAGAGTAACTGGTGAATTCCCTTCAATTTGGGTTTAAGTACAACATAAGATTTCCAGAAACACGAGAACTATACCCACCTGATGAGCCCCATGTAGGATGAAACGTCGTGGGCCATCGAAGAGTTTTAAGAAACCTTATGAGTGGCGTGTTACGCCACCCAAATTTATGAAATGGCTTCCGAGACATGTGCTCGGCCTCATGAAAATTCACAATACTGCTACAACCGAGCACAGGGGGTCAGTTTTGATCGAGTGCAACTAGATTGTTTTAGTTAATCGAAAAATGTCTCCGAAAGGATGTTTTAGCTTTGAAGTAACACACAGATGTAGCGGGAAAATAAAACAATTTGGAGTTCCGGGTGTTGGGTACGGCGCTGAAGTAGATGAGTTTGTTGTCGTTAAAAATGGACCAAGCGCTAGACGGAAATGCTCGGAGTCTCGACTATTACTCAAAAACCATTGAGGATTCGAAAGATGCAGTGAAGACCTGATGAGACTTTGCAGATACCCAGAAGTGAGACGAATGCATTAAACATTTTGCAGATAAAGGCCAACACCCGACCGTGCCTCTAGCAACAATAAAAACAGCTTCGAAAAAACAGGCAACGTCCTCCATCCATGGGAATTCGCCTACTCATCGTTAACCACCGTTGTGCGTAACATCAGTCTCGCCAGAAAATAGGATCTTTATAACCCCCCCCCCCTTGTGATTAACAGCACTTTACATGGAACACTCAAGGTATACCCTGAAAAAATAAGACAACGCTCCTGAATGGCGTCTAAAATAGACAAGGGTTACTATAAAAATGTAAGCTCCTCAAGATGAAAAAAAAACATTTTTAGGTGGACCTGTATGCGGTGTAGATACGGATCACGCATAAGATCTATGGGAATAGCGGTAAGAGGTCTAGATCAGTACAGTGTACAGGAATAACCGTGCAGTGCTCCCACTTGACGAAAAGCCTCTAAGTAAGCACTGTCCTAAGGAAATAAACACCCGTGCTACTTCGTTGCAGACATAAACTGAGAAAAGCACCTTTTGGCTAGGTTGTCTCGTGAGGAAAGTCTCACGCTGGTCTACCAAACAAAATAACAGCTGGGAAGAAGTTGTACGTGTTGAATCAATTGGAAGAGGCATGGAACTGATTAGGAAGTCATCGTTTGGTGCAGTGAACAGTTAATCCAGCAGTAGTCTTTCAAAACCATCCTGAAACGCTTCATGCTCTTGTTATCACACCGAATCGTTCCATGTCTGTTTCACACAGAGCTCTGAGACATGAGGACACCCAAGCCACTTAATAAATGCCAAGCTGAAGAGAGAGTAGGTATCGATGCATTAGCCCTCGAAGACCCGCTCTTCCACTGCTTAACTGGCTGAGGTAGATGAAGAAAAAGGCAATACAAATAGTTCCTCTGAGCATTAAGTAACGTGCAGAACACTAGAGCAGTTTTGAACTGATGCGCGAAGCGATTGAGGCTGAAGAGTCAATGGAGTCTATCGCGGTCGATAGCAGATTCATATTGTTTGGTATAATGTGGGGCACACAAGCTGCTACAAGTTGAGTAGATATTCAACGTCTCTTTTGTTGCTAAATCAATCTATATGGGGAGATTTCTCTAAATCCGCAGACAACCCACCCACGGGCTATCGACCTGTTTGTGAGGTTCATCACGCAGGCCTGGTCCCCAGAAGCTGAGAGCACGTTTATGACCAAGTCAGAAAGCAATTTTTTCAGCTTCCGGAGACTATGCCTATCTGATGAGTTCCAAACAGAACCACTAGTGCACTGTTTGCAGATTTTTGGTAGCCGTCCTTTACTATTTAAAACAGTTCTCGATCTCGATGCCAGTAAAATTGAAGAGTCAACTCAGGAACAGATAAATGCATTGCCCTAGAGAGTACACCGCGAAGATTGTGGCGAAATGAGTAAATATCCCTTATATCGGTTGTTAGACGTTAAATTATGTTGAAGCTACTGCATTGGAGCGAACTAGACCAGTGTGAAGAAATCTGAAGAATTAAGATGGACAGCAAGCATAGGATATTTGGCCGTAAACGTAGGACATCTGCAACCGGTAAAGTCATCATCATTATTGACAGCAACACCAGATGAGAACATTGGTGCCTCACTGCCGCACGGCCAATTCAGTTTATTTGAATAAAGTCTGATAATCGAAAGAAATGGGACAGGGTGGGGGGGGATCTAGTGCTAGTCTACCACAAACACCCGACGTGCCCACACCTTCAGCGCTCAGTCAGACAAGCTGGATAGAAAATGACAGTATGAACGCTATTGACATCGGTTAGCTGTCATATCGTTCAGTGTCTGCAGCACCGACAGTAGCAGTCTCACCGTATTGCCAGATGGCTCAGTGGTTAGAGCGCCAATTTACTGACCGGAAGGTCTGTGGTTCGAACCCCACCTCTGCCTCTTGACTTCCCCTGTCTAGGCTTGGGCAACCTGGTAGTATCCCAGCCCTCCTACTTCCTTCTGGTGGCATGGCAGTTAGGCCCCGAAAGGTGCCACAGCTGAACGATTTATTTATTTTTTTTATTTCACCATATTGTCTTGATTTGGAAAGGATAATGTGACAAGCCTAGATAACCGGGTGTTAAAAATAAAGAGCGAGCATTCACGATTGTACTCATAAGCACTTTCCCCTCCTTGCAGAAATAGCCCGCGTTTTGGAATATAATACTGTCATACGACCTGCAGAAAACCGAAGGATTACTGTACCCGGTCTTTTGAGGACCTTGATGTAACACACAACTCCAGGAGAGAAACATTTTTGGTAATGGGCGGGACATTTATCATAAAAGAGGACAGCATTGAGCCCGAAATAAATCCTTCACATCACATTTCCGATCTCATGCGAAAATATATAATTCAAAGGTTTCGGATGAAAAAAATGAGCTCCTCTCTAACAGAATTCTCGATTGGCCCGGAACCTGAGGCACACACTGCCAGGTTTCTCAGGTTTAGATGATATGATCGAACAGCCGGAGTTGAATTCGAAGGACAAACCCACGGGACTGTAGCTCGCGCCTTAAATAGTGGCTGTGTTGAGGTCGTACCACATTTTATTATCAAGGTTGATTTGGCAAGCCAAAATACCGAAGGCGAACACAATTGAAGCACCACCAAGTTGCGTCTTGGGAGGGAATTACCAAGGGTTTTGTTGCACCCGTCGGAAATAATATCAGTTGGTTTTACCAGCCAGGACTAGACACAAGAATATATGATATTTCTTGTCATCTGTCGCACGTTTTCCCACGAAACGGTAAGATTAGGTTGCATCGCACATGCACAGAACATTAATACGCCTGGTTCGCGGATCACGTGCGATGACTAATTGGGACTCGTTATCGAATATGGAGACAACAAAACTGGCTGAGAAATAAATTTTTCTCCTGCGCAACTAAAGAACCGAGCCAATGAAGCACTAACGTGAGTAACGATTGCATATCCAGCCTTAATAAAACTATTCAGATTTATACAAGAAAAGTTTCAAGATGATGACTGAACAAGGGGAAAACACCAGAAGTGCAATCGTACACTTGGCAGCAGGTATTGTAAATATGATGCTGTTCTTACTTGGCACGATTACATCGATCCCTTTTAAACTGACAAAGAAAACGCACAACCTAGCCGATCAAATAGATAGTTTGTCGAAGTTCAACGAATCCCATGGGCCCGGAGACCAGTCGCGCCTAATAAATGAACATCACAACAATCGGACGGATGCGTCACGTGCGGGCTACGGACCAAATGAACGCATGCCCTGATTGGTCAGACGGTCAGCCAATCTGGATCGATAATCTTTAGCTCGACGCTTCTCGCCCACTCAAAGAGATTCTAGCACGACCTTGTGGAACATTCTGTGATGACCCTATAAATACGGTTGTAATAATCTTCCTTTGTCTCCATAAAGGGCTGTCTGAAGCTACCGTGCCTTTTGATATACCATAGTGGGCGGAGCAGGAAGCGAAGGACCGACACAGAGTTGCACGACCGTTCAGCAAGCCACAACACCACGGCAATTTCCACCAGAATCTACAGTTTACACTAGACACGTGTATATGGATGAACCAACATAAACGGTTATCGAAGGACCGCATTGACTGCTACACGCGAACTCTCAACACCAATGCAAACCGGAGGGAAGGGCATCGACCGGTAAACCTGAACTTTAAGCCGCCAGTACATCTAAATACGATGGAATCAACACGAGCACATTCACACGGTGGATTGGCATGTTTCCGGATTGATATCACGCCGAACTAGTGGGATGGATCGAACAATGCCACACACAGGTTGCGCTGAAACGCACCTACCGTCAAACTGGTGCTTCGTACCCGGTGTAAATCGGAAGGAATAAGACCTAAAGGCAGTTACTAAAGCCAGCTAGTGACCTAAAATCATAAATTCAAGTGCGTACAACTGAACAGTTGAGCCACGCAAAGCGCCACCTGCTGGTCCGCACTACTCATGAGACGCATCATGTTCTTGGCCTGCACACCGATGGGCACAGAAAAACACTTCTAGGACATTCACATATAAGTACAATTAAAACCATAGGGCAAAACCTCCATAGAAAGTCTAAGGCGAGCACAAAAAAATCATTCAGCTGTAGCCCCCTTTCGGGGCCTAACTGCCATGCCACCAGAAGGAAGTAGGAGGGCTGGGATACTACCAGGTTGCCCAAGCCTAGACAGGGGAAGTCAAGAGGCAGAGGTGGGGTTCGAACCACAGACCTTCCGGTCAGTAAATTAGCGCTCTAACCACTGAGCCATCTCACCCCTGAGGCGAGCATGCACTACACTGTCCCTCTTGGGATACTCACATTTCCTCGGGTATAACTTGTAGCCACGATCTCAAGTTTCCGCAATCAGTTCAGCCATTTGTACAGACAAACTACACTTTATCTATATTCGTAATGCACTACTCATAAGGTTGCTGAAAATTCTTCGACAGCCCACGACCGGTTTCGCCCTTCTTGGGGCTCATCAGGTAGGCGCAGTCCCCTTATCATTGAAAACGACGATCCTCGAATTCTCATGTGCAATCCCGCCTACATAATTCTCAACTTAACCAAATGGTAGCCATGACAGTCGTTTTGGTACAGGTTTATCGACCCTCGTTCTTTTAAGAACTGTTGGCCCCAAGTGTGAGTTGGCGAAACGAGTAGTTGACACGCTATCTTAACTGTAGCCGCAGTTGAGGCAAATCTTGCCATGCACAGAACTACTGTTTGTAGCCCTTACTAATTGGACTACTGGTGTGTTAAGTCTTGTGCGTGAACTGAGTGTTACCTCGTACTTCAAAAATGTGCTTTCATCAAGTAAATTCCGGGAGACCGAAATCCACAGACAGAGCATCCGTAGAATGGAAACAATGGTATTTTTGAAACAGTAGCTTGGTTTCGTTTTCAAGCTGTGAGCAGGAAACGCAACTCACGTCGTGGTCTTTTATTTCTAAAAGTTCGGGACGCAGTGGCTAACGCAACAAGTGAGGGTTGGATTGAAGAAGCTTTTTTGAACACGCCACATTACGATGGCATAAAGTTCGAGACAGCCTGTCGGGACAGCCGACTGGGCATTAGAATCGACAAGTCTGCGCATGGATACAACCGACGGTGCAAGCAAGACTTACGCAAAACCCACGGTATTTGTTGCCATACAGAGAGTAACAGTAACAGAATAACATTTAGTCCAAGCTTACTAGTGTGCCAGTCTGATGTGGCCAGAACAACAGATAGTTATTTGGCGTTGGTCTTTTCGAATTCTTAACTAAGGAATCCGATTTCAGGTGTTTCATTACCAATCGACGTGGCCATATCAGTGCGTAGGACAGTATACACCAACGTTCATCCTAATGGCAGACAGTTCAAACTGCTTGCAGTGTGGAACTGTCTCTTCAAAGATAGAACCTCATCACCGAAAGATACAACATGTGTCCTCGAGAAGGAGCCGTCGGCTGACAGTGTATTAGCTTCTCGTCCCTCATCGAAGGCTATTTCTCTTCGCGATGGCCTTTGGACATGGATTCTGGTGTAGGCACAGTCATACACATAGTATATTATGAGACCATCCAGAAGAATAATGGAGATGAGCTCCTCGTCAGTACACCAAAGGGACCGTAACGCTTAAAGACCGACCATCGAAGACTACCGAATATTCAGCAACGAAATGCCAAAGACACGGCACTCACACGTAGCGATCTCGGGAAAACGCGCAAAAGAAGCGATGCCACTGCCTGTAGCCACCACCCATAAGCTGTTGCAATCTGACTGACACGGGCTAATCAAATTGGTTGCGCCTAAACGGAGACTTATTGGTCGCAATCGTCAACTAATTTCGTTACCAAAATGTGCATTATATCCACTCGAGAAGTGTCACCCGATCCCCACACATATATGAGGCCGTGTACACGTAGGTTTCTCCTGTGTTAAATTCTGGATATACACAAAAATGAACTACCCTACACACCAAACTGACGCAAATGAATACGATCAGCACTCAAAAGAGCGAGAGCAGGGAAAAAGGAACCACCGAAGATACCGTGCAAAACGAGAAAAATTCCTAGAACCGGAATTTTCAGCCAAGCAAACTGAACGATGGGATGTGCACGCGGATGGTGCATACTAGCACGGCACGAGCTGGTGATGAAGCACGCTCAGTGCGACTTCAGAGCAAGTGATGGTTGGCAAAATCATGCATATGGTATCGCGTGAACTGGCACGTATTGGGGCGAAGCTGATTGGGCTGTTATTCGCAATTAGTGAAGGGTGCAAATACCTATTCCATAAGCTGAAGAACTATCCGTTCAAAAATTTCGCCAACGTTGGGAAAGCAGGTATGGTTTACCGAAAAGTACACAATCGAAGTGATCCGTATGACAGAGGGAAGTATTCTGAGGAGCGGATATCAGCCCCTGTTTAGTGCAGTTTTTGTCACCGAGAATATCTTAAATAAACCGGTTTTTTTCAAGTACTTGATTGTGAAAATCAAACTGAAACATGCTGGTTAGATGCAATTACGTCTGGAGAAAGGTTATTCGACTCCTAGAAAACCCGGAACCGCCATTGCCCATCAAAAACACTCAGCAGAGTAATTAGGAGATGAACATGAACATTGGAAGTTGTGCACCAGTGACAACCCCAACGTTACACGCATCTTTGTTCAAGGATAACCCTCTAGCCTCTGCTCAGTCAAAATGGCAAAGTGCAAAGAGGAGAACTGTCAGAAAGACTAACGGGAGACCAAAACACGTTCGTAGAATCACCATCAGAACCCTTTTATTCCATGTACACTGGATGTCATAACATGACTTACACTTGGTAATTGATCAGGTGGCTGTTGATCTGTTCGCCGAGCTTGGCAATTCATTTGCAAACGTTTCGTCACCATTCGAGGAGACATCTTCAGTGCGCTGTTGGGTGGGCGGCGAACAGATCAACAGCCACCTGATCAATTACCAACTAATGCACCCGAGCTACCAATATTCCAACAAATGACTTACACTGCCACGCCACCATGAAAGGTTTGCTGAGCGACAAACCCTTGTGTGCATCCAAACACAGCTCAAAACAGTATGTATCCGTTTCGAATGTCGATCATGGGTTTTTGTCGAAGAATGATTGCTGCCACCTGATAGTACGGTGGTAGGTGCCTCACGCAGTCGCCCAAGGAAATACCACTGTCTAGCGACCTAGGCTATATTCTTCGGATGTGGAGAGAACGGTTAGTATCTCTGGTGATGTTTGCGAAGTGACTAAGAAATAGGGGCCAGCGGAGGAAAGCCCTGGTCGTGCCACATACCAAAACTGTTTTCCAACGGGTTAACAGCTAAGTGAAAACGTTGGTTGTGGAGGTACACATATGACAACAGCTCCTGGCCAGTAGTATGTATGTACCCATAGTCCGGTCAATACCCAATAGCGAGCTTTGATTTTCGCTATCCCCCATAACATCTGTTCTCCAGTTCTAATTTCGATTCCTCCGACATCATATATTTAACGGCAGCAAGGATCAAACGCTCACAGGAATAGCGCAACAGTGAAAATCATAACGACGACGAACCTATAGAAGTCATATGTAGCTCACCACTCCAAGCCCCTGTAGGTTGAAGTTTTTCATCAGGCAGCGGCGGGAAAAAAAATGCAGTGAAAATTGGGTCGTTTCTCGCCGTGGCTTGCTGAGATATCATCCTGAATCGTTAGAGGACAAACAGGGATCCGTTCAAATGCAAAAGCTATATAGTGGAATAAATCTGTTTGGCGGATTCACGGTGGTGACTGGAGAACTTGTCTTCGGGGCATCCTGGCTAGTTCAACCCACTAAGAAGAACGGGCTAACAGAACGCAGTTAGTTCTGAGACCACTGTCGCCTTAGCGCACTATTACGCTACAGAGAGTTTTAGCGCACAACCACCTCTGACCGATGCATGAAGCTACCTGGCAGTTTGGAATCCGCGGAGCCCCTAAAACAATCCTACGACACCAGTACGGAAGAAATTAGGCGCAAACATGAAGGGTACGGAAAACAACCCGCTAAAGACATTAACGAAACCTAGATAGAGGAATCAGTTACACCCGCGCCCACAACACCGAACAATGTCAGACAGGAAGGGCGACAAGCGTGAAGGTGCAGTGGGTGATATACAAACAAAAGGGAACACGTGCCATGCGAGAGAAGATATAGATGGATAGCATGATACATGTACACGCGTATGTAAAAGCAACCAAGTTGACAACAGTTAGAACAGATCGCACGTCATGGTGGTAGTACTAGTGTAGGTGAGCGGCACAGAATGCCAAACACACGACAGCCCGATACTGCGGCGCATGCGTATCAGAAAACCAATCAATATAGTGAACAGCATGTAATTGATCGAAATTAGGGGAAGTTACACGGGAAACGTGGGGTGGCAACACATTAAGATGAAGCTTTTCGTAAGGAGCGTATTTTTTTCAATTCTCTATAAAGCACATTTTGTTGAACAATAGGGTCAAAAGAAATTTTCTCTTTGCGACCGGTAGCCAACTTGGGTCGAAATCCGACAATACGGTGGCCGGAACCAGATGTACTTTCGAGAACAACCATCACTATTTTCACGAACCCTTGCGAACTGGATGACATGATTCACAAGGGTAGATGCCTACGGCAGTGTCCGCATGCTATCCACCAGTAGAAGCTAAAATGGAGATAGGGAAAATTCAAGGGGACGTGACCGAATAACACCGAATCTAACAAAACGATCTAGCTCATTTAGCAGCTCCCGCACTGTACCTCACTGGTGAGATAGCGACAGTGAATTAGATCACTTGACAAACACCAGCCCAACAGCGGAGGGTGGGGCGGGGGCACTGAGGGTGATGAACATTATTTGATCTTCATATGAACTGAGAAGAGCACGTTCCAATCAGGAATCCCTAGTTCGCTAGGGAAGCAGATACACAGTTTGCTTCTGAAGAAAAATAAGTTAACTGTTGCAGAGTTATGGATGAAATTCGGGATTAAAGAGAAGCATCCCTCATCCTTAGGTTGTGTTTGGTGTTCAGACAATACGGTGGAGGAGGAGGGACGATGAGAGAACTTATAAGGATGAGAAACCTCTAGAAACAGGATATTTGATAACACAAGTAATCACACGTATTGCACAGAATCCGTCGGGAATGGACTCATAGGCATTAAATTGAGCCGTGTGTGAGGGAAAAGCACACGGTAGGAAAACAGAATGAGATAGCGTAGCCGGTTCCCAGTCCCATCCTAAATATAGTCCTCAATCTGTCCACTTTGGTCTTTTGCCAACAGCAGCACACTAACTGGACTGACACAAGCTAGCGCATACATCGATGAGTAACGCATCTTTGTATCTCTGACCAGTTGGCGAGATGGCTCAAGTGGTTAGAGCGCAAATTTACTGACCGGAAGGTCCGTGGTTCGAACCCAACCTCTGCTTCTCGACTTCCCTGTCTAGACTTGGGCAACTTGGCAGTATCCCAGCCCTCGTGCTTCCTTCGGGCGGCATGGCAGCTAGGCACCGGAAGGGTGTTACAGCTGAACGATTTTTATTTGGTATACCATCCTGACATGAAAACGACCAGCAAATCAGTGGATCCCCCATACCTATTTGCATTAACCTATACTTCGACCGCAAAATCAGCGAAGCTCTGGATCTTGAAACGTTTTTGATCACAGACTGGATGAAAAATTGACAACGTATTAAAATGACAAATCTGAATTCCAAAGTTGCGCACACTTTAATTACGAACAGGTAGATACGTACACAATTGTACTGCCACGAACAGCAAAGCGGTTTGTTGATTGCAGCTTGGAGATCGTAGTATGATAAGCGGATCAAGGAATGTGGGACCTAGGTTAAAAACTGTCATAAACTGGATTAATGGAGAAATGGGGTGGCACGAAGTTTACTAAGGAAAAAACTAGTTTTCTAACGGTCCAGACACCGGCATGACTCTAATGTTGTTGATGGAAAAATGCTATACCCAAAATGGAACTCACAAAATCAAGTCATACGAGTAACAGTCACGCTGCACTACAAAACTCCTCCTTAAACAAGCCATGTTTCTTCCATCAAGCATCAAACCTCGAAGTTAGTTCCAGAGAAAGTTGTACAATGATTGTTCATACCGAAGAACAAAAGCTGAGAGGAAATCAACATACAAGTGAGCTCCGAAAGTCTGAGGGTAGCATTGGGATTCAATGGACGTCAGTTATGGAAGACACCATCCTATCGCCAGTTTCTCCTATTTTCTGTGCAATCGGATTTTCTGAATAACTGATAATGTAGAGTATAATTTCAAACTTGGGAGACATTCACCGTGCCCCCTCAGTTCCAGTTTACTACCGATGGCACTTTATCCGACAGGTTTTATGCCTAATTGTAGTAACGGTATTTTCTCAGCTTGGTTCTCAGGCTGAACCTTCCAAGCTAGCATTCCAGTCAGAACAATTACTAAAGGTGTACCACGTGTAGTAATGTCCAAAACTAGGTCGAAAACACATGTAAGCGAGTTGTTTATGAAGTGTATGCGGCGACAATACTCTGGAAATTCTCACACCTTCTCGACGCGACATTGGCAACCGGTACTCGGCGGATACTGGGTCATCATCGGCTGATGGGTCCAGAATTTCAACCAATCAGAGCTCGCCTTGACGCTGGACTGGCAAGCAGCCCGATCTTCTGGCCAATTGTGCGCAGCATAGACTTCTGCGAGTGGTAAAGCGGTATCGGAGCTGAATTCTGCCTAAGAAATAGGTTTAGCTCCGACAATGGATTGGACAAGAATCTCTTGCCCAGATTAGCGACCCCTAGATTTATCGGCTCTAAATAATCACAAAGAGAATTTTCAAAACTCTCGTTCTAGAGCTATCCGTTTGAAACGAAACTGGATTACACAACTAGCGAAAGGTCCTGTAGGTGTCATGAGACTGAAACTGGATAAATAATAATAATCGTTCAGCTGTAGCACCCTTTCGGTGCCTAGCTGCCATGCCACCCGAAGGAAGCACGAGGGCTGGGATACTGTCAGGTTGCCCAAGCCTAGACAGGGGAAGTCGAGAGGCAGAGGTCGGGTTCGAACCACGGACCTTCCGGTCAGTAGATTCACGCTCTAACCACTTGAGCCATCCCGCGATACAAATGAGCAAGTGTTCGGTGGGCCCGTCAACTTTGCTGAGAGTTTCACTAACACTCCATGTGACACTACTGGAGGCTTGTAATGAAGCGGATAAAAGCTGGGCGTCGGTGGTTGTGCGCTGAGCAATGGTAGGCTACCTCCGATTATAACTAGCTGCCTCGGAGTGACCGGGTACGAATAAGTGGTCAAGTTCAACGGTAGTTTGGAGCCAACCAGTCAGAACACAACCAAACAATCCTATCAGCGAAGCAGCCAGTCAGAACAGAAAGGGACTCGCTCTCCCAGAAGTACGTACATAAACTAGCTCACAGCATTATTCAACGTACAACCAAGCTCGAGATGGCTCAGTGGTTAGGGCGCGAACTTACTGGCCGGTAGGTCCGCGGTTCGAATCCAGCCCCGGCATCTCAACTTCTTCTGTCTACGCTTGGACAGCCTAGCAGTACCTCGAACCTGGTGCTTCCTTCAGGAGGGGGCATGGCAGGTAGGCACCGAAAGGGTGCTACAACTGGACCATTCATTCACAACCACTAAAATAGATTCGCTCAGCTTCATAACAACGCACCGATGTCAAAACACGTGCAACGAAAGTCCCAAACTCAGCGATCAACTCGACCACTAACTAAGCATGATTTACCTACATCCTATATATACAGGGCCACACTCTTCATAGGAAGCTGGGTAATTCCCAGGGAGAATCGCAAGACATATCGATCGAACCTTAATAATATCTCAGAATTAAGATGTTTGAAAGGGATATCTTGCAATTCCTATCAGGATTTGTTCCTGTTTCAGTCAAGAGAGCAAAAAGGGTGCCTAATGATAAACACCACACAGAACACCACTGGTATGAACAAGATCTTGGAAGCTAGTCGAAACCTGCGGCAACAGCAAATATTGTGAACCACGAGTTGAAAATAATGCACAGTACACAAAGTACTCAACAACAACAAAAAGTTATCAAAATAATAACAGAGAAGTCAGAGGCTTCACAAGTTACATTGTATTGGCCAACTGAGGTGGGTGTATAGGATGTATGAAGATAGACGAGCGGGACAGATCACTCAATCCTAGGTGACAGAAAAACGGAGCCGAGTGGTGGAAATATCCAGACCACCGAGGAGGGAGATCTTGAGGAGGAATACAAGCTTCCACAAGGGTGAGGATTAAATCTGTACAATCCGGAGGATGGATA
Organism: Opisthorchis felineus; assembly: GCA_004794785.1. NCBI lineage: Eukaryota > Metazoa > Platyhelminthes > Trematoda > Opisthorchiida > Opisthorchiidae > Opisthorchis > Opisthorchis felineus. The sequence continues at coordinate 491,501 of SJOL01007141.1, forward strand.
ATATAATCATGCATGCATGGCACAAATACCGAGCACAATTGGAATCACCCGTCAGGAATAGTTTTAGCACTGGCAAAACCATCCAGGATGGAACAGTTGCATTGTATTGAAGAAATTGTGCGTGTTCAGCACCGAGGGTGCTTATCTATATTTCTTGTAAGAAGACTGTGTCCTTTTTAGAAAGACCGGCTTCGTTAAGTCGGGTTGTGTCGGGCAAGGTGGAAAGACTGGTGCGTGGATAGAGTCGGACGAATTCATATCGGGAATGAGGGAAACCACGTGAGTTGAAATGCCTTCGGAGAACCTGAAACAAATAGGAAAAAGGGTTAGTTTTCAACCGATCCTCGGACTATATTCGTGGTTTAGGAAGTGTCAGTAATACTAATAACAGTAATAACCGCTCAGTTGTAACACCTTTTCGGCACCTAGCTAACATGCCACGCCCAGGAAGAACGAGGGCTGAGACACCGCCAGGTTGTCCGAACCTAGACATGAGCAGTCAAGATGCAGAGTTTGGGTTCGAAACACTGACCTTCCGGTTAGCAAATTCGCGCCTTAACCATTGGGCCATCTCGAGCTCGGAAAGTGCAAGTAGGAGAAGGCCACCTTTTACGTTACCATTCAAAAAAGTAATGTCCGAAACTAGTGAATCGGTCGATCTGACTATTCGGACGTGATGCACCGGCCGACTTTCAGTGATTTACCACTACCCGTACACAAAACCGATAACAATATGGAAGCACTGTGGTTTGGTTTCTCCGATGGGGTCAAACAATGATGTTGAAATGTCATCCCACTCAGGCATACCGCCAGTGCCGATCAGTAGATTTACCATAATCAAGCTCTCACAGACACAAGGTAGTGTAAAAATAATAAGTCCGTCAATCCCATCAACCAAATGGCCTAGTGAACAACAGAACCGATCCGATTAATCAGTAGAGTTTGTCAATTTAAAAAGCATTGGCAGTCGTCGAATGGGAACGAAGAAACAAGAGTCGATCAGAAGTGAATTAGTGATGATAGGCCAGTCGACTAGTTGTGAATCTTGTGGCAATGTTAACGAGGTTTCAGCCACTAAAGTTTACCTCAGCGAAGCAGACAAGAGCGAATCGAATGAGATTATTTGAATTGTTTATTGCACCCAGTAACTGGGTATGAAAGATCGATGCTCTGCGATGGCCTCAACGAAGTTCGCGTCAACCAGGACCTAGTGGGTCGTTCCCCCGAAAGGAGACCACCTCTAAAGAGACATCCGATACCCACTTTTCTCACGGTTTCCTCTCTTCGGGGCGAGATGGCTCAGTGGTTAGAGCTCGAATTTACTAATCGGAAGGTCTGTGGTTCGAACCCGACCTCTACCTCGCGACTTGCCCTGTCTAGGCTTGGGCAACCTGGCAGTATCCCAGCCTTTGTGCTTCCTTGTGTTGGCATGGCAGCTAGACACCGAAAGGGTGCTACAGCTGAACGATTTTTTAAAATTCTCTTAGGAGATTATTGGTAGGCGCACTCACAGCCTCCCTAGCAGGTGACATCAAAAGTCGGTTATTAAAAATCCTAGATGCTGTGGAAATCCCGAGCATTTCCACAACCGGCGTTAGTAACCATTCACAAGGTACCAATTAGATACCTGCAAGTTCGATCGAAATGCACAGCAAATTCTTACCTGTCATCATTTGGGGAAACCGTGAAGCTTGGTGTTCATTTCGTGCCATAAAAATAGAATCTACACCAGGTGTTGGAAAGTCAATGCTTTCTCAGGCTATGAAAGCTACCGATATAAGTCATGCTCCACACGATGAACCCAGGGAACCAACCAACCTAGAAGAATCAAAAGTAGGATGAGACACTGCTTATTGCCTGTAAACACTGGCCAATCAGTACGGATACTCCGACTGCTGTGGGTCACCAGTGAGACCGACTATCTAAGGAGAAACAAAGCACAGGTTCCAAGTGAGCTGTCACCAACATTATCCAAAGACCGAGGCTGACGCCGCTAGACCAAAGTGAGAGATACACGGACCTGCGGACTAGATTACAGCTACCATCAGCTCCGTATTCAAGGGTTAACGCAACAACTAAGGCGGCGTTAGTATGACTAACTTTGCTTCAGCAATTCTGGCAGTCACGATTCTTCAACCACTAAATCCGACTCCCAGAAAATTTACGCACTAATCAGTTAGATTGGTGTCTACTGTATTCATAGTAAAATAAATGACAAGCGACGGATGCCCAGTCGATTAGGTGCCCAGCAACAACAATGTAAGGTCTTAACCCGTGCGTCTACAATTGCTCCCAGCACGCTGCTGGGAGCCCAAAGGGATGGGCCGGTTTGAAATGAGTTGGTGAGTGAAGATATATGACCAGGAACGGAATTCTTAATAAAATACCAACTGAAGTCACTCGTCTTTAACAAAAGCAATCTCCCTCTGCGTAAAAGGTTTGAAAATCAGCTCCACTGAGAAAGTGGTCGATTTTATGTCTGTATGTAAAAAAGGGTAGATACACGCCCAAACTTGGACGAGGTGCAAAAAAAGTCTGCTAATACGTACTTGAAGCTGCAAATTGGGAGATATCCGGAGGACCTCTCGTTCTCCAGAGGGTAACCTTACAACCAGCTCCATGACATCCTCATTTGGTCCTGGAACAGGTAGAGGTAAGAGGGTGCTGTGAGAGGTCGAGGGCTCAGGTGCAGGAGAGGCCGTCGACATGCTGACGGTGCTGGGGACGGGACAACTTCCACTCGTAGGACGAAGAGGACGCCTTCCACTTATCATCGCAGTGGTCGAAACGGAAGCTGTGCGGGACGTGTCGGGATCATATATAAAGCATTCGGGATCACGGTTATCCTCCTCTACTGACGAGTCGGTTTCGTCATCCGTGAGAACAATCAGCTCATCATCTGCGTCGGAAGCAGCCTATTGAAAACCGGAACAGAACACAAAAACTGGCGAACAAGCGATGGAACCAGCACAAACACAAATAAGCCATGAACCAATTTGATTTAAATCAACGTCTCTGATACATGCAAAACGTCTCTTCAGATGACTCAGGTTGTGCGATCCCGATACCACTAAGTAGAACTTCTTTTTAGGTTAGACTTAAGTCCACCAACGAAAATTTAACACTAGCTCCACCATAGAGGGAAGTTTGAAAAGTCTAACAAATGTAAGCATGCCCTGGTATGAGTTTATGTGGGGAGAGGTGGAAGTAGCAGGTCTATAGTGCTCTAGTGTTGGATCCGTCAGTCTTTGCTCTTAATTTCTAGCTCCAAGCAGATATTTGCAAGCGACAGGGATTACATTTCAGATCGTCGCCTCGACGGATGAGCGAAACCAGACAGTAGCTTAGGACTACAACCACTTGATGATGGTCAGTGGCAAGGTGAGAATATCTGTAGAGGCTTCAGCGACAGGGACGTCATAGTTATCTCACTGGGGATCTGCACAAATATCGACAACGGTCATCAGGCGTGGTCAACTGCAACCCACGATATTCATGGATCCGACTTATCCACGCTCTGGGTAAGTATATTTTCGTACAGAGGAAACACCATTCCTCAAACGAACTGTCCGGCCCGACTGGGAACCGTTTCCAAAGAATGTGGCATGAATAAATGGATAAATAATCCTTCAGCCGTAACTATCCTTCCGTGCCTGGTTATTATGCCACCCAAAGGAAGCAAGAGGACTGAGATGCTGTCCGGTTGCCCAAGCCTAGACAGCAGCCGAGATGTTTTTAGGTTGGGTTCGAATAACGGACCTTCCGATTAGTAAGTCCGCGCCTTGACCACTGAGCCATCTTGAATCTCTTGAGCTTCAACCATACCGTCATCGTGACATCCGGTTAAATCTCATGCCTGCGGCATAACGGTGGGACTCAAGGCAGTAACGAAAAAGGAACGCGATGAGGCCACCCGATAGAAGCCACCCAAACAGCATCGACATCGCAGAACAGGTTTGTTGGTGTACACAGAGAAATTGTATCTTATTTTCCTCTAAAAACGTGACCTGTCCACTTCAGGAAACTAATTATGATGTAGAAACGCCGATGAAATTGTAATGTTCGTGAATATGTCACACGACGAGCATGGAAGTCCAGAATGCTTACTGACCCGATTGAGCAAACGTCCCCTCGCAGCACTGCTTTCAAATGTCAAAACGTCTTCGTTTCCCTCACCAAACTAGATGTTGTTAATATCTAGCCGCCCATCAGTGTCAGCGCTGATTCCGTTTCCGCAGTTAAGCGTAGCGGGTGAAGAGGGACCCTGGTGCTGGCCTATCGCAAGCATTCTGAGGTGCCTTCGCCTCCAAACGCCTAACCAGACAATCGGGAAAGAAACTGACAGCGCAAACGCCACTAACATCGATCAGCCGCCATTTCTGGCAATATATCTAGTCAAGTGCAGGGGGGTCACGAGGACCCCATCCTGAAAGGCGGGCCGCACCAAACAAGGAATTTTGATAGACGTCCAACATATTCTGGACATATCCAAAGCGACATCGACATTCCACACTCGTCCTCAGTTTATGCAAATCTACTACCAGTCAAAGTTCCTCAAGCCCTTACATGGTCCGGCAACTAGCAAATTCTATCACGCGCCGCACTTGTGAATTTGTACTTCTCCTTTTTCACACTGATGCCTACATGAATTCGCAAAATATTTATATACCGCATGGGAAAGACGTAGCCACTCCTGCGGTCCATTGAGCCATTTACGGCTATAACTACGAGAACAAGTAAGGTAAGCATTGCACGGGCTGAAATCGTGCGTCAGCCGCAAGACATACTTTTGTATACACCGCGGCAACGATAATGGCAGACACAACAGGAGGATAAATACGGTAAAATGCGTAGTGAACAGCAATGGCATCAGCGTCATCCAACATTCGTATTTCAGTAGCGCACAATTGTCAATTTATCCGCACGAAACCCGACGTAAAGCTGCCATCTTGCCGTGGTGGTAGGCCATCTATTCCCCAATGAACTTGCGGATTACGCTGGCTGGAACTCAGTTCCTAAGGATTCAGCCACACCAGGAAGGCTGGTGTGGACGATAAAGAGTAACCTCATTGCGATAAATTGTATTACAGGCGAGGCTGTCTTCCCACGAGGAACGACAGGTCAGATCGCCCAACGGTTGACCATGACCGCCGGCGCACTACTCAATGGGGCCGAAAAGAGCAAAAAGTCCGGTATTGCTGGGTAAGTACCTGCTATGCACAGCCACATTAGGAGTTCGGCTATTATGACTTACTCCCTGCGCTCCCGCGCAAACTCTTGTAGTCAAGTGGGTCAGACTTTCGAGTTAGTGGGGAAGGACCTCTGAAGAAAACCCTACATCCTCCCACCGCCTTGTGGGTCAGACTTTCAACTCAAAGGCTCAAGGTAAGGTGCCTCAACCAAACACTCTTATTCGGCCTAGGCAACCAGGAAGTATCATTCGCTCTTACAGTTCTTCGTCTACTGACTCCTCCCCACACGTCTCTCACCCAAGTCCTTCTGATTCACTTAGCCGTGAATCACAACCGTTGCTCTGTATCCGAGTTTCTGCCCAGTAGAATAAATCAAGACAAACCCTTAATAAATCCAAGGGGTCGGTCCCACATTGCGGTTTTCAGCAGGTAGCTTTGCTCAGACCGATCGATGTATGTTGTATCCCGGGAACACATACACAGAACACCTCAAACCATTCGGGACGAACTACGATTTCTCGCAATTGACTCTCCAACGTGGTCAACGGTGTTCGTCTGTTGCGTCAGTCTACGCTTCGACAGGCGGTAGTTCTGAAGCCAGCTTCTACCGTAATTTGTCACAGTTGCTTCGGTCTCCAAAAAGTACAGATATTGCGGTTCTGACAGGCGATAAGAATGGTCAGGTTGGTCGACTAAGTTCTGAGGAGTTGACGATCACCGCAAGGGTAATGTGGAGCGACTTCTCCAGCTTTGTGCCCAACATAATTTGTTCCTAGCCAGCACAACCGCACAAAGCGTGTGACTTGGAGGCAACAAACTGCAAACCAGCTGAGAAATCAGTTGGACCACGTGGCAATCGGTTACCGATGAAGAGCTCCGCCCGTGTTTTCCGGTGGAACAGAAACACAGTTGTCATCACAAGTTCTTGAGTAACTGTAGTGTATCGTACCGTAAATTACACAGGGCCGGGCCTTGATAAAATGACTGTTACGATAGTAATTGGACCTGATGTCGCGGTATACATATGTTTGGGTTCTTTTTGAACCAGACTGTTAGATGAACATATGCGTATCTGCTGCTCTTTTACTAAATTTGGACCAATGACACGTGCACGGTATTGATCGTTTCATTCGGTCCCTGGTTGAATAGGTACTCACCAACTGGGACGATTTTCACTGTTGTTTTCCAACCCAACTGCAATCCAATAAAGCTCAGTGGTGTTCATCTCCTTCCCTTACAAGCCGAGTACCTTAGTAGCGGTAGGTGAAGTCACACATTCAAAATATTATATCCCTCGAATGCATACTCCTTCATAAAAACTATTTTCCAGCAAGGTCAAAGAAAATCATTCTTTCTATCACGGCAGCTGATGAGTGACAGCCGATCTCGTTTTGAGAGAAACGGTCACCTCGACAATCGCGAGGTCAACTTGTTGTTGTTGGGAGTTAATCATGCATGGCCATGGCATGCATAAACACTGGAAACAGTTGGTCGGATAAATAGGATCAGCTGTGCACAGAAATTGTACTTCAGATGGCCCGGTCCCCTGTGTCGCTTCTCGATTTGTCAATATATAGTCCCAATTACCTGCACTCTGACTCGAAACACTCAAACACGCCTATACCACACACAACCCACTTACTCCCTAACACTCCCAAACTCCCAGCTCCTCGATCCAGGAAAGCAGCTCTGTTCAGCAACGACTGCACGTGCAGAGCTTCCTGTGTTATAGATTAAACAAGGCGTGTTCCACCAAAAAAACGAGTTTGAGCGTCAGCTTGCCACATGAGCGATATGAATTGTCGTATTATGATGAACAGTTTCACCTTCTGAACACAGACCGCTGTGCACTCGGTATGCTATTCCTCTTGCATCCGCTTAGCCAGTTCATCAATTCCAAGGACTAAACAACTTTACTCCTTAATTTCATTTCGAATGCCGCTGATTCTGCAAGGTCAACCACTCTCAATCGAAAACGAGGAAGGTGCGACAGCCATCCACGGTAAAACCGTCCACATGCTGAGCACGTGACCAAACCCTGGCAACTGTCAAAGCAAGTTTGGAGCTGTTACCCAGAAAATTCCACGTGTAAATCTTCCCCCAGATAAGGTCACTAATGTCGATTAGATTTTAATGGAAATTCGAGAATAACTGAGGGACATCACAGCTTGGAGTTGCGTCTGAATGAAGGTTCGCCCCACTCATAGGATGCGTAGTCAATGGAGCGGCCGTTCACTCGGACGGGTACAAAATGCCGTCCCCAGGAACAGAAAACCAATGGTGGTCCTGCATGAAAGCTATCGCCTTCACAGAGATGCTCTCAGTAATACAGGGACAAACAGAACCATTCGACATCAGTGAACTGACTGGGCTATCACCTCCAAGGTCTCACTCTCATTCCGCCATTCTCCTCATCCCCGATGAATGAAGCTATGCAGCTGGAACCACTGAACTTCGGTATACGTTTTTTGGCTAAAACAAATTGGACTCAACAACATACCGTACAGTAAATAAAAATGGAGAGAGAAGGGATGAATTGTTCATCGACGATTAAGTCCCGAAGAGCTGACAGACCAGCATCTAAGGCATGTACAGTTACAGTCCTTGTACCTCGTTTCCGATGACCAAAGTTTGGATACGCACCGCCAATTACCACTAACAATAATGACACACGAATTTGGTGATTCCTCCGTTACAAACATCACTGAAAGAGCCACAACTGGACTTCGACCAAAAACGAAATGAATGTGAAACTTAGCAGCTGCTCACATAATTGCATATGGATAAACCTAGAAATCAAGGCAAACTCATTGTTTTACTAAACTGTAATGCTACTTTAAAGATGCAACCGAAACTACAGTTGTCTCCCTTATTTGGTTAGCTATCCAGAGGATCACTTCAGAGTGATTCAGTGAATCAGGTCCTAGAAACCTAGCAGCCAGATAACCAGCGGACGAAATACAGTCTGTAGGCAAAAGCACAGGGTGAATTGATCGAATTTCGGAGGTTTCTTCGTTTACCCCCGAGAAAATAGGTTGTCAAATGGACAGACAAAGGTGTCCCCAAGACTGGACAACCTAGTTGGTTTAGTTTGGTCATCACAGACGGAATAGAGTAAAAACAGTGTGTGCGATAGACGGCGGGAGAAAGCTTCATGTGACTGAATACACTCTATTCATTCAAACGATACACTGAACACACCCGCATCAGTCGAAAGATTCCTAACAAACACATTGTTTTGTCAGTGTGCGATAGCCAGTGCTGTCGACCATCGAATGTGATGTCAATTGCAGCGAGAACTTACCCACGGAGCACTCCTGTCCACGTCTGAGCATTTAGTCCTGGATTTTGAACTGGGCAAACGAGACGAGACGGTGGTTTCTGCCTTGGACGCTTCAATAGCCAATTGAAGTTGTTCTTCCTCAGTTAAATCGAGTGGGTTGTTCGTGGTATCTATCCGGCTCAGAGGACTGGATCGCGAACAGCTGGGTTGGGAGCCCATGGAATTGCTGCCTTTGTCGTCAATCTGTGACTTTACAGAATGAAGGTTAAGCAAATTACAGACAGTACATTGAAAGAACAAATAAGGACTTTCAAGCACGGTGAAAATACATGATCACTAATAGATTGGGACAGCAGCAATGAAGCAGTAACAAGAGCTGCGTACTGAGAAACGTCTGTATTATCAATCAGTCACCAATCAACAATTAGTGGGTCTCGAAAATTTCTTTCGTTCCGAGCAGTTCCATCAGAGGGTCGAGCAGACACAAAATCGGTCTAATGAAGGACAAACGTTGCCCCATAGCACAGCTTGAAGAACACTACAAGGAGCAAGTACCTTACAATATCATTTGACAATCACTTGCTAATTATGTATCAGGCAGTGAAATTGCCTCAAGGGGCCGTGGTAGTTGTTCCCCCAACATAGAATCATTACCTGCACCAAATGCACAGGAATTTCTTTTTTAAATAACAATAAATAAATAAACAAAAAATAACATGAACCAATATGTGATTCTTTAATCACAACAACTAGGTTCGTTATAGGAAGATTTTCGTTGCAATTGCTGATTGTACTTTCATATCATCATCATCATCATCATCATCATCATCAAAGACAGCAACATCAGTGTTGACACTGATGCTTCACTGCCGTACGGTTGTACGTGGGTTGGGATACTATCAGGGCACCCACAACTAGACAGAAGGAAGATTAGGGTCCTCAACCAAAGCCTTTGGCTCAAAAGCTTAACCGCAGGGCAGCGGTGTTGGGCTGGAAATGCAAGTGCATTACCAATTTTACGGAACACGTCGCCACACATGTTCCAACCCCCAACCTAGAGGGCCATTGGGACTGTGTTCGTCAGACCTTTACCCATTGACCAACCTGGCATGAGAGACTCTGTGAGTGTCGCGCGGACACCCCCCAGTATAGCTAAATGGGTCGCTGAGGTGCGCAAACCGCCTCACCACGGTAAGGTCCAATCTCTTCGTGACGGCCTTTCATATCTAACGACTGCGGACGAAAATTGTTGTTGTATTCATGGCTTTCAGGAGTTTACAACTATCAGGGTTTTACCGGACGAAAATGGTCAAGTTTGTGATACACTTGGTGTCATGCCCGAATCTTCAGGGGTGTGGAGAACTGCAGATGGAAGGAGGATCCAACCGTATCATACATTATTTATTAGTTCAAAAATACCGAAAAGCGAGTAGGTTGGAGTAGAACCGATTGTCGTTTAACTGTGGCACCTCTCTGGTGCATACCTACCGTGCAACTCGAAGCAAGCACGATACAGCCAAGTTGCCCAAGCCTAGAGAGGAAATTGGGTGACCGTAATAGTTCACAAAACAGTATGCAATGATCAGTGCGACAGTAAACATTGAGTGAAACCGTTGTCAATATCATCTGTAGTGCAGTGGACAAACTGTGTCAACCAAGCACAAGTATTCGCCGGGAGTATTGACGTTCATGACGGTGACGATGAGATGACGGTGTTTGGTTCTGGAAGAGATACCCCGAATCATGGAGAAATTTCGATATCTTTCAGAACTACCTCTAATGAGCCCACTTGTCCAACGACGTATTAGGTTGCATTGAAATTAACAAGGAACTAGACCATTCTGCAAGAGTGGAGAGAGAATAACATCTTATCGTAAAAATCACAAAGAGAGCAAAAGCGTACATCAGACGTATATTGTATATTGTTTTACGTCTGCCCCACGGACGTTTTATCTTAGTCAACTGAAAAAAACGAGCGCAATAAATAGACTGAAGATGGAGTGAGATTGTTATTTTCGTACTTGTTCTGCACAGCGACAGTACACTGTTTTGTTTCCGGGCGAAATGTTGGGAAACTTCTGGGTGTACCTTCCTTGATATCAGTTAGCGTTTAATCAAGCTACACGAGGGGATACCATAAAAATGTGACCCAAAGCTAACGCCTTCTAAGTTAAGAAAACTGGCGAAATTTCGGCCGATCTCAAGCTTAAGCATACTGCTGAAAGAGGACTTTTTCAGTCCGATTTTTTCTTTGGAATGCGCAAGAATTCACCTTCAAAAGTCACCAAAAATATAGTAGGCTTTCGAAGCACGCATAGACTCACACCACTGGTAAACTGACTTGTTTCGATTGCTACGTCCACAAACCCCTCGCGTCATAATGTGGACGCTAGAGACAAACTTACCTACCATTGGCCATGAATATATTATCGAGCGAAAGTTAATCATTTTATAACAGCCAAATTAACTCACAGATACAGCAGCTACGCGCGACAACAGACCAGAACTATCGCCAACAGACTGTTCCGTGCGTGGTCGCTTGAGAGGATATAGGGTTGTGACGCAGGGATCGGTATCAGTTTCCGCAGGTCTACGGCTCCCCGATACTGACGAACCAGATGGGACCGTGGTTTTGTTGTGCCGTAAGAATTCAGTCACTGATAAAAGCCAAAGCAGAAAGGACCTTAGGAAGGTAGAAATGCTCAAAACACCTGGTCAGGTTATCAATTATGGTGGAAGCGTAACAATCGTTCAGCACCCTTTCGGTGAACAACTGCCATGCCATCGGAAGCAAGAACGAGGGAAGAGATACAGTCAGATTACCCAAGGCTAGACAGGAGCAGTTGAGATGCAGAGATTGGGTTAGAACCACGGACCTTGAAGTCAGCTTAGCCACTAAGCTATCTCAAGGTATCAATGAATGATGAAATACTCAAAAACAATTCAAAAGGATGTTTTTTATGATGAATATAAAACTCAGCCGATTGGTACTAGTAATTCAGAAAAACCATCGAATTGCTCTGACCGATGAGTCTGCATTTCCACAAAGTGGTAAATTTGTGTCCGTGACTTATACCATCGGCTTGCAAACACGCCCTCTATAGTGACAGCGATGTCTTGACATCAAAAACACATGCCGCAGCGTAAGCGTTTTTGGCAAAAACCATAATAAAGGAGGCATGATTTCAAGAAACGTCGAAAAACCATACAGACATTGGATTTACCATGCATTATCTATGTGTAATCAGTGAGCAAAAACCAGAACACAAATAGGGTAACTTACACACTTCGTTTACGGTATTCGGGTCTTTTAGATGCATCCACATTACTTTTTGTTCGCCCGTGGTTGGATCCAGTACAGCAATATGAGATGCAGAAGTAACGTATGAGTATCGGCTGCGAAATCGAAAGCCCTCTGGACTGTCGACTGGAATCTGTGAGGGCAAAAGTAGAATTGGACCAACCAGTCGTAACCCAAGGCAAAACAGAATCAAGTCATGACAACGTCTGGGAATGGTTCACACGATGGTCGCTGACATATTGAAGCGCAACGGGAGGACAAAAGTATCCACCTTATCACCCAGTTCCTCCCAACCTGTACGACCAGTATCTAGTGTGAATTACATTCCAATCCTGGTCTGTTCGCAGTCTCTTTCCGACTATTCAGGTTTCAAGCAGCAGGACAGCAAAAACTGTGAACATTCAACTAAGTACATTATATTGTCTACCAGTTATAAGGTTTCATTAAGAAGGAACTTCCTTTTTCCCTCATTTTCTTACCTCACTCAGCCTTCCGCGTTTCAGATCGAAAAACCACTTTTGGTGTTTTTGTCTATTACAGAGAAACATGTGACTTGAGGATATGCCCTTGATTCTTGTTTCACAAATTTCGTGTAATGAAAAAACAACTAGGTTCATCCAAAGAAAGACGAAACTGAGCACTGATATCTCCTAGTATGGTGACGAAACGTTTGCACGTCTATTGTCAAGCTCAGCGAACAGATCAACAGCCATCGGATCAACAACCAGGGAAGGAAGATGTCAGAAATCGTCAGTGAAATAGCTTCGCTCAACCTCTGCGCAGCTAGTTAGGTGACTTAAGTTGTAAAGGACGGTACAAGGACTGTTAAAGCTAGGCACACGAAAACCTTTAGGACCAAAGCTCCAACATGGACTGTCGCATGAATGACGGAGTAGTTCATTGTCCTGAGGGATATGGCAACAGTCCAGAAGACGAGAAGGGTGCACATCAAAGCGTCGACCGACCAACCATACGGAACTCTAGTAGCGTCAGATGGTAATCCTTCGGGTGGTCATCCAGATGGTTAGATGGTTTGAGGATGCAAACAAACCGTTGCATCGGGGCAAGATAAAGTTCTTCTGGACGGACAAAGAGCTTGTACTCCCATAAAACATTCAAAGCCCGGTGTACTCTAGAAACTGGCAACCGGTTTCATATGCGCCTGTCACAACGGACTACCCCGACAGATACGTGCGCAAGCCATGAGACACAACGGACGGCTCCCAGAAATGTGTGTGGAACCACCTGACCCCAATGGGACTCGTGAATTCCTGAGTAACTGAGACTAGAGCGCGAGGCAGGGAATTGACCACATTTGCACATGGAATTCTTCAATAAGGGGAACTGTTAGAACCTACCTGAAGAAAAGTGAAATTCTTCTTCACCGTCTGATAAACACGAGGATCTTTCCAGACATCGCGATTCATAAGATGACAGTCGAAGCAGCTCTCGTCGTGAAGGCTGATCAGCAACCACTGATTTCTTTCTTGTGCTGAAGACTTGGCCTGCAAAAAAGGGAGATACGGTGATTTTAAAACACAAAGTGGATGATAGCAAGGATTCAAGTATCAAGGGAAAGAAACGGAACCCTGCACTGAAGGAAACCAGTACAAGACACCTCCATCTGAGGAATGTCTTGAAAACAATGATTTTGTAATTCGCGTTTTCGCAATCTCATTCCACCGTGACGGGAAACCTCCAAGAAACCGGGAAGGAAAAATTTGATCTCCACGGAATGACAGGGCAATAGCTGCACAGATGGTTGACGATCTATTTTTATGGTCATGACCACAAGCCATTGGCGAACCCAGGGAAGTAAGCTCCACAAACAGTCGCCAATTTGCAGATTAAGGCATCTCGCATAATTTGTGCGACCTGTGACAGAACGGAGTGAGTTTACTGATGGCTACCTCGTATGTCTCACAGAAACGAGCAACTTTATATTTGCAGGCGAAGCAGGACAGACTAATCAAGGAACTTTTGACGCCCAGTGGAACAGGAGGATGCATGACTGGAACTCAGAGCTTGCAATAAACAGTGAAATTAGAGATTAGGAATAGAATGCATCACTCCGCAAATAGAGGAAGTCTTCATGCGGTTTCAGAAACCATACGCAAGCTTGCATGCCTGATAATACGTTCATTTAACGACAACAGCTGTTCTGGCTATAACAATAATAATAAAAACAATAGTAACAATCGTGCATCTGTAGCACAATTTCGGTGCACAGTTGCCATGCCATCCGAAGGAAGCACGACGACTGGGATACTGCGGGGTTGTCCAAGCCTAGACGGGAGCTGTCAAGATGCAGAGGGTGGATTTGAGTCACAGACCTTCCGGTCAGTAAGTTCGCGCCTTAACTACTGAACTATCCCAAGCCTTTTTGGCTGATGGTTAGAGGTTACACTTGGTTGATTACGGCTCCCATGTAAAACCTCAAAATAAAAAACGACCCACGTTTCAGGGATGTACTGCAAATGCGTAAGTAATCCGATAAGAGTGACGCCTTGGCACACACCAAATAAGATCTCGGCTAGACTAGTTCAAAGGATATATCGATTAAATGTCAGGATGATAAATACTAAGATGAACACTTCTCAGCAGTGAAAGACTTGTCTCGGTTCAAATCGTCATATTCTAAATGGAAATACTGGTGTCCGGACGATGCCAGTCGTGTTTGATACAATTCAAACTTGACATGCAAATATAGTGACATCCTCGCAAAGAAAAGGTGATAAAGAACGACTACATCCCACAGTATGAACAAGAATGGACATAAGTCAATTCACGGCAGTGGATAGAATGTAGGGCGACGAATGAAGAGTGAGATACAAGACGCGTTTGCTACGTAAGGTTCATTGGAAACAACCTAGCAGTAAAATGTCGTAGTGAAGAAGAGTTAACATGGCCCAGATAGGGAAACATACTTCGGACAAAGAGCCATCAAACATTATTTCCACTGGAGGTTGATAAAGCTGGCGTAAATGACTACGCTTTTTGCCGATAGATTCGTGAGATCCATTGACTGTGGAGTGGACGGTACCTGGGGACGCAGAGAAGTGCCCGAGTCCGGGGGAATGGTTCTAAATGGGAGTAATGCAAGGGGTATATGAGGTGAGGTTCTCTAGTCTAGGAATCAAACACGTCTGCGTGGATACGAGGCACACAGTAACATTAACACAGCCATTGCGTAAGATTAGGTCAATCCTACAACTTCCTGGCCTGGAGTTGAACAAAACGCTTTCGAGCCACCGGTGGCTAATGAGTGGCATGTCCTGGTTGCTTCCACTGACCCAAAACCGCACACCACTGCATACCGACACACCGAGACTGTCACCTTGATAGTGACGAAATATGTCGCAAAATTTCCCTCAGCCTCTGATGCTTATCATTATATTCTGTTGCGTCATTGCGTGCAGACTACCAAGACTTATGCTTGACAATATTCAGGTCGAAGGTAAGGAGTCCCTCTTTTGGCTAACGTCTAAAGTTCGAGAAGTCTGCAGAATTCGTCAAGCACATCATCATTATCATCATCATCAAAGACAACAACATCAGTGTTGACACTGATGCTTCACTGCAATACAACCATGAGGTTCGTCTGATTATATTTAAAGCCCCAGAGTAAAAAGAAGAGAAAAAGAGTGGGTGAGGGAGGGGACCTAGTGCTGGCCTATGTCAAGCGTTCTGAGGTGCTTACACCTCCAAGCGCCCAATCAGGCAATCTGGAAACTGACAGGACGAACGCCACTGACATCGGTTAGCCGCCATTCTTGTAATGTCTCCAGCCAAGCACAG
Source organism: Opisthorchis felineus (assembly GCA_004794785.1). Lineage (NCBI taxonomy): Eukaryota > Metazoa > Platyhelminthes > Trematoda > Opisthorchiida > Opisthorchiidae > Opisthorchis > Opisthorchis felineus. The sequence continues at coordinate 507,075 of SJOL01007141.1, forward strand.
GCGGGGTCACAGGGACCCCATCTTGGAAGGCGTACAACACCAGCAACACCCAAACTCTTCGTGATCTCTTTCACGCCCTTCTGCCAAGTCATGTGTTTTCCACCTCACGGTTTGCGCCATTCTGAAGGAGGCGCCGAAAACAACACTCGTCTCGGTAGACGGTGTTTCGGCATGCGTAGCACATGAAAAAGCCATCATAGTNTAGGTGGTGCTGGATGTTTTCCCCGATTGAAGTACCTGCAGCACAACCAAATACCCGTTTCCTAATCACCTCGTTACTAACACGCTGACGTCATCCAAAACCAGCCACGCTTCTGAGGCATCGGTGGTCGGAAATCTGAAGACGCCTCACATCATCTGTCCGCAGAGGCAATGTCTCGCACCCATACAACAACACAGGTTGAAGACGAAACAGATAAAAATGTACACAGTTTAAAGCCAATGATGGGAAGAGGACAAACCACGTCAATTGTTCATAGAATAGGACAGCCACAGTATTTTTAACGTTGACCGGTGTTGAAACAGCTGGACTGCCTTGCAACAGTATAGCAAAGACTTGGACTTACGAAATACCATCAAAAAGAACGTCCATGCTTTTGCTCAACAAGTCGGAGGGTAGAGAGGGCTGTTAACTATGCAATGAAGGCTAGTATATACGCGGGAATCTGGTGATGGTCGCACAATAGCTGCGGGTGCTTTATTGGTGGGACAATCCGGGACAGGTACAGTGCACTTGGGTCAGTGGGCCCCGTTCCATCTGACGATTTGAGCACGTGCTGTGCATGCGTGACGCTCAGCTAACAAAACTATCACTGTTCTCATCAGGGCACACAAGGCAGAAGGGAGGACAGCCTATAAACTGGATATCAACTATATTAAAACACGTTGATCGACTAAACTACCCGTGTAACGGCGGCAACCACTGATGAGACATGCGAGTAGTATGTGGTTTTCTCGTAACTCCGCCTCGCGTCTGATGGAAGGTGGGGTTTATTACGGAACTTGTGGAACTGCTTTGCAGCGTTCGTTTACAATTGCGTGATAATCAATGAGTGTCCACGAAAGTTCAAGAAGACGCGTGAGGATGTTCAGTTTTTAAAAACAAGGTGCATATGAGAGGTTCTCTTTCCTGTCCAATAGTTTATAACTGTTTAGTTGATCTTTGCTAATAAACAACTCCGCGGCGAAGGGCTTTCCTCCTTTCACCAGTAGTACCTGTCCGTGGGATTAACAGGCAACGTAGGAACTAAGATAGACCTAAGATAGATACAAACTGAAAACACTATGTTCACCGCAGACGAACTCGGATTACGACTGTCCAGTCAGCAAGGCCCATTTATGCAGTTTGAGATTGTCGGTGACTTCGAACAAACAATGATCGACTGACCCAAAGTGCGCGGCATTAAACCAGATAGTAGACCAATCAAAGGCGGGGGTATCTGAACGTTCAATGAAGCATACGAAGAAGGGGAATGACTCTGGTTGTAATCAAACAGAAATGCATGATTTTGCATTAATAATCTTAGATTTCCCTACAATGAACTATCTTTTTACATTGATTTCTAGGAACAGAACATCGTCCGCTGAACTCGTTACTGACGTCACTATCGGTCATGAGCGCAAGGACTAAATCGACCCACCAGAGAGAGTCGACACGAATCCCAAGAATACAAACAAAGAAGCCTACGACTACCAAAAGGTTAGGTTTGTTGATTACGAATTTTATGCTCAACTGATGCGAACCGACTGAACTAAGAGAAACAAAATCTGATTCCATTGTGGCAAGTATCAAAATTCCTGATAATACTGGGTAACAAAAAATCGTAGGAAAAAACCTGGTCCCTGAAGTAAAGAAGTGTCCACTAGAAGGGCGGTCTTGAAGTTGGCACGGCAACGACAATCAAGAAATCCGACCATTTAAAATCCGTAGTGAACAATAAAGTTAACCGAAACCATTAGTTTTCTTGTAACAACAGTGTAAACATCCACTACTTGGCCATACTCATGAAGACGGGGAATAACGATGGGGAAACAAGTGAATAATAATCAGTTTCTACTGAGAGCGAGGTACGAATGTGGGACGCGTTGTAGATGGTGGGCAACCACGGAACACCAAAAGACTAGACGTCCTGTTTCAGTATTAACCTGAAGTGGAGCAACACACTTTCAGATAAGCAGTTCATCCTAGTACTGTACAATAGTTTATACTATCTAAATAAAGGTGAAAATCTCAAGCATAAAATTATTAAAAACACACTCACTGGAATGGTGGATGAAGAGTTGCAGTGATGCACTCTGAAAGTGTCTGAAACTTCTTGCTCGTTCGACACAGCAGAGGCAACGGGAAGTGATGAGACATCTTGGTTATCATCATCTGAGTCGTCGGCCACAAATGCTCGTCGACGTGCTCGGTATAGTGTTGACGTTGCTGTGCCTGCCACTGGGCGAGCGAAACGACTGGCATCTGAAGAGCAGAGCAACATGCCAGAGCTTATAACGTGCAACAGTACACGCAAACACCTATGAACACTGACAGGCACACCCCGTACCAGTCAAAACTGTCCACACATTCCGGCTTGTCGTATTGATTTGTGACAAAACTAAGGGCCTAGTGCGTATGTAAAAATAAGACTGAGGTCACAAGGTCAGAGGAGGGTATGAAGAAATTCGAAGGTGGAACGCACAAGAGGAGACAGCTGAACGGATGAGGTGCAAAAACTAGGCACTACTGTGGATACGGTGTGTGTGTGTGTGTGTGTGTGTGTGTGTGTGTAGGACACCAGAGAAGCAGTGACAAACAAGGCGATTGGAGAGCAACAAAATTCCAGTGATCGTGCGCCGTATGTCGAAAATGTGAAACACACGGGCGCCAATCAAATCAACAGGTTCCCGAAGTTACAGTGCGTGATCTGTATGATAAACCAAATATGAAAACCCAAATAGCTGGCAATCACATGATAATCGCGTACGAGAATAGAAGCGCTGTGTTCCTTCGTTCCCACTTCCGATAAGTGTTATACAATGACAACGGTCAAATTAAACGATAATTAATAATTAATTAATTAAATAATTAATAATAATTAAACGATATGCAGTCACTAGGGGTGGGTAATAATTATGAGATAGGTCAACCGTATGTAGAGAAAAAATGGATGTCCTTAGCAAGTGAGACACATAAGATACAATACAATAAAGTGGAATAAATAAAATGCGGTGCATACAAATTGCAGCTAAGTTACCACTGATAACAAGGGAACACAAAGATAGACTTAAAGCGGTGAACCAAATAAAACCTCTGCAAGTGTGGGCGGCGGTGCCCCCCGCCCCGGGGAAAACAACAATGGAAGTCTATCAACCACGGTTACACACACTGAATATATGATACACTGAAGCGAGCGACCCCATCACGTACTGACAAAAGCCGCTGAAACTAAAATTTGTGGACGCTTCTCACGAGTCACATCCTACAGCAATCCACGCAACGAAGGAGTAGTTCGGTACCCTTAAATGGAGAATCGCAGCCTTTTTACTATCCAGCTGTGGCACATAGCTATCTCCGTACAAGGGTCGAACAACTGTGTCCAAGCCTCGAGGATGAAAAGCGGGAAACTACATGTGGGCTCTAGTTAAGCGCCTTCAGACCCAGAACTCGCGATCTAATCCCTGAGCAAGCAAAAAGGTTTTGGATACATGTAAGCAGAAAGGCAAACAGTGATGAACTGGTCCGAATGTAGTGGCCACTGATGCGTGACACAGGCGTGCTATCGTGTACCTATGGTGACCCGATGTAACAACCTGTCCACGCCAGTCATGTCCGTGCTTGAACTTACCCGTTATGGAGTAGTGAATCGTGTTTTGTCTTGTTCGGGTCGCGCTTGTCCAAATACATACAACAGCCTACACTAGTTAAGCTCGTTTTCCTCTCCGAAAGAGTAAAAAACCAGAGCAACTCATTAGCAAATACACCACCGAGTAGGGTGTTCTCACCAAGTGTCAGTATACCTCGCATTCCTATACAATACAGCTTCTGCGCCAGTTCGAGATCACGAATATCCACTCTCGTTTTGCGATACTTTGGTGAGTCCGGTGCTTGTCCACTTACCTGAAGGAACTTTCAATCCTGTGAGAGTTGGAATAACTATAATTGGACCACAGCAACAGCTAACCTGGTTGGTTAAGCCTATAGTTCATGTAACACTACTGACCCGACCAAAAGCTGTCACATTAATGTCGAGTTCGAGTGGCGAAATGCTCTGGAGGGTTGTATTGGGGAAAACTTCGTTGCACGAGGTTCAATGACGCCAACAGCAACAAAACACGACCTGTCAGACTAAGAGCAGCAAGTCCCCGTGAACACCGTTAGATAGGTGCTTCACACCTATCGAGTGCAAAGTGCCGCTACAAGACTGTGTGGGACCAAAACCAAATATCATGCTTGTTAACCGGCCAATCGACGTGGCGGATAGATTTATTTGCCTGGGAAGTTCCGGTGGACTACCTGCAGATAAGATCGCCTCTCAAATCGGGAAGGCCAGGACAGCCTTTGCCAACCTCTGTTACCCATAGCGTCAGCGTGACGTCAGCTTGTCTGCAAAGAGCATAGTATACTGAAGTAACGGTATTTTCCTCAGCTTAGTTCTCGGTCTGAACCTCCCAAGCTAGCGTTCACGTCAAAACAACCACCAAAGGTGCACAACGTATATTAATGCCCGAAATGAAGTCAAGAACACTTGTACAGCGCGTCATATATATAGGGTAAGCGGCGACAACCGTCTGGAAATTCTGACGCCTTCTGGATGCGCGATTGGCCAATTGCTATTTTTAGGTTGCTACGTATTCTGGTGTCTTAATAACGCCGTAAAAGCAGAGAGTAGTCCCCTATCCGTAAGAAAAACGAGCTTACTTACGCATTATAAGGGTAAGGTGTTTATATTTAGTTACATCCAATCAGGGCGCCCTTCTAATTGCACATACTACATAGGAAGTATGAAGTCCAGGGTACAGTCTGTTGACGGACTGCGTTCACTTCAGTTCGCTGACCGCATCCAAGGCGATAGTTGGAAAAACACATCATTCAGCTCATCTGCGCAGAGCTATTGAGCAGACTGTCTTTTCCGTGCGGATTACGCGGCTGCCCCCGTAAGGGAACCATCCTCCAAAAGGAAGGCAGACGTCATCCCAGCAACATCGGTGTCGGAGTTTGACAAAATCCGCCCAAGGCCTCATTTACATAAAAGGCATTAAGTGTTCAGGACAGCGGCTGACCGAAAAGTCCGACCCAACGGGCACCAAAAAGCTAACATAGCCCAAGACCACATTGAGTCACGCACAGAAATTCGACTCCTAATACTGCTACACGTAGTGAATGAGTTTCGAGCCGTATCAGGCTCAGCTCGCAACATAGATGGCCCAGCGACTGAAAACGGAGGAAGTTCGTTGGTCATTTGCAGGAGACGTTCGCGCGGCATTGGTAAGTGAAAAAAGAGTGAGGTTAGTCACTGTCACTATCCGGCATTTTAGCTCGAGAATGTTCCATAGAACTTCTACAGCCAATTGCAACCTGCAAGGCAGCATGCAGGGAGTTTGTTATAGCGACCAGCTGACATGGCGGAAACTCCGAATTCTACGAATTCCGCCCAGCAAAGCACATAGCATCCATTGTAGTTCGGCAAAAGTAAGTCCTCTCGGGAGGCGGAAAAGCAAGGGATCCATGAGTGATCTTTGTGGAACTGACAGCAGTTCCTCTGCACGAGCCTGAAGGCGCAATCCGCCATCTAGTTACGAAATACTTTTGGGAGCTGAAATTGCCCAGAAGCCCAATGGCACTTCAAGGCAAGAGAACTCGTACCTCGGATACCGATTTGAAATCTTAACTCAGACACCACGGTTCAAAATGCGCGGATTGAATGAAAGACATGGGTACACGGATAGAGACTTAACTAAACTCGTTGAAAATATTCTACCCAGCGATCTAGGCGCCGGTATTCATATTTTAGGCTTTCCTTATTATCTTTGAATCACTTAAGGAGGACCTTTTAGTCCCTTTGCGGATCAACTGTGACAGCCTCCGTACATTTTCAACCGCACTACCCTATTCCACCCCTTCAACTTACTCGTTCCACCAAGCTTATTTGTTTGCAGACAGGTTACGTTTGAGCTATCATTGTCCTCCGAGTCCAAGAGGATAGAGCGCCTTACATCAAGGAGTGACAGTGATCATTCTGAAATTCACTGATTTCTAGGTACGCGCTCAGAAGTACAACAAGCAAAGTTCATGGCGTCACGTGTATTCGTCGTTACCTCAGTTCAGATACGGTCAGCGTCCTCCAAGGAGACCGACTGTTATGCACTGCATAGTAACATTTGGTATTTCTCCGTAACTTCTGGCTGACAAACCCTTTCTACTGCTAGACGGAAAACCCGATTCTGGGGTTAACTGGGAACACTTAATTAAAGCATGCGATGAACGAGGGCATGATCAGAATCGATCTGTGTACTCCAAAAAGATCGGCAATTGACTGAATCACGGCATCGGTAGCCAGCGGTTATGTTGGGACTAAAGATACCACCAAGGCGTGCCTCCGATGAACTGAAGCATCCTACCCGTGCAGTGAAATATCCTGCTGTTATGAGCTCGAGACAGCTCAGCGGTTAAGCCGCGAACTTGATGACCAGGTCTGCGGTTCGAACCCAACCTCTCCATCTCGATTGCTCCTGTCTAGGCTTGGGTAACCTGGCAGTACCTCAGCCCCCGTGCTCCCCTCGGGTGGAATGGTAGCTAGGCGCCAAAAGGGGGCTACAGCTGAAGGATTATATTATTTATATACTATTAGTTGTGGAAAAGATGGTAGCCAGTTCTCGGTAGGTGCATTTCAATGAATCGCAGCCACAATTTGTTATTAGATAAGCGAATACAACAAACAAAGAGCTTTCATTATTTGGATCATTGCGAGTTTCCATCAGAGTGGAGAGTGAGACAACACTGGGTCCGCTGTTTACAGGTATCCAGGCAATCAATGAAGCCACAGCTCGCGGAATTACGACTACAATAACACCGGCGCAACCCGCCGTCTTTCCGGTTCATAGCTGATATCCCACGAGGACTGATATACTGCCAGGTAGTGTAGGCTAGACGGGAGTAGTCGAGATGCTGAAGTTGGCTTCGAATCAGATCTTCTGGTCAGTAAGTTCGCACCTTGACCACTGAGCTTTGGGATCAAGGATATCATGGGTTTACTGTTGTTTTATTACCACGTATCGCACTTCGTTTCATGAAACTGTTTGCCGCATTGTCTATTTAACGCTCCCTTTTGCACCCATCATGTCTCAACTGTGAATCGAATAGTGCCTAAATTGCTGGTATGAAAGATTTCTCAACGTCAGCGATCTTTCCATCCACTACATAGTAGGTACGTCGCAACAATTATTGATGAGAAGCTGCCTAACAGTCATCACAGCCTTGGCTACAGGTAGAACAAATATGGTGGCGCATCCACGTGGGCTATGATGGATGAATCAACGGAGTAAAGCATTCTTATTGTTGTGGGATTCGGTAAATGTTCAGTGAGTGGGTGAATATCTCAGTATGTCTGAGGCAACACAAACTGCCACCATCACTAAACTGTTGCACCTGTTTTCAACCTTCAACTCCCTTAGAGACGACTGTGTCTGAAACTCGGCTCACATTTCACCAGAACTTTGTCCACAGTTTTAGCACCACGAATCTACCTCATCGTTCCAACAGAAAGCAAACGGTCAGACAAATAAGATTTCAGATACATTCAACCGTGCGTTGAGAAAATCAACGAGGAAAGGCGGCAGGATTCTCGGATGCTTTCTCGAGGAATTATGATGATATGATAATAGATAAACGTTCAGCTGTAACACCCTTTCGGTGCCTAGCTACCATGGCATCCGAAGGAAGCACGAGGGCTGACACACTGTCAGGTTGCCCAACTATAGACAACACCAGTCGATGCCAGGGTTGGGTTCGAATCACGAACCTTCCGGTCAGTAAATTCGCGATTCAGCCACTGAGCTATCTCACCCCTGAGGAACTGTGAAGCAACTCCCAATCCACAATTTCCCGACATCAGCTGTTTAGCAAACGGTACGGGTAGACGGTTGAGGCTTTCGTAAGACAAGGTTTTGTAGACACCTACGTGATCTGCAACTGTAAAAAAAGAAAGCAATATTCCGGTTCGGAAGCCGTGTATTTGTGAAAGGATATAAACTAGATCGCCGAAACTGGAATGTTATGGCCGCTGATGAATAATTTCGTTGCTCAAGCTACTACTGCGGGACCATGACAGATCCATTGCTGCAATCAAGACGCCGGACCCGGCCTACAATCAACCTACAATGCAGGTGTGGAGCGCACTTCAAACCGCGCGAAAAAAATAGTCTAAAAGTAATTACTTTCAGCGAGTCCGACCAAGAGAAATAGTCAGTATATTCGCTGTCTGTCGATGAACATCATGGAGCAGTTTCGATTTCCGGGGTGAGGAAAGAACACTAGCACATTTGATACGAATGAACCCGAACGACAGCTTGCCGTGGAACCGTACACGTTCACCAGACTGGGCACCCAGCGCCTTTACGAGACAAAAATCCAAAGATATCGCTGGCCGCCAGACTCCCGTCATCATATAATGCTTAGCACGCAACCGTGAAGGGAGAAAGCTTTAGAAAAGAGTAAATAAAAAAGGGAAGGCCGGCGACACCACTGGACAACTCAAGACAACTCAGTGAATGTCCGTGGTCCGAACCCAACCCCGGAATCTCAACTGCTCATATCTAGGCTTGGGCAATCTGGCAGTACCTCAGCCCTCGTACTTTCTTCGGGTTGCATGACAGCTAGGTAATAAGCTAAAGGACCGTAACGAAGAGACTGGACCTCACCGTGGTGTGACGGTTTGTGCACCTCAGCGACCCATTAAGCTATACTTGGGGGTATAGTATAAGGAAAGCTCTCCAAAACCTTTCGTACACAAAGCGGTGTCCGTCAGAGGCGCCCACTCTCTCCTTGCCTATTTAATTTCGTGACCAATAAGATAATAAGACGAACGCTGGAAAGTTTCCAAAACCGTGATGTTCAAATAGCCTGTAACGAAAACCTTTTCGATCTGGAGTATGCAGACGACATCGTTCTTATCTTCGAAGAGGAGAAGGCGCTGGTGTTTTTGGATGAACTAACCAGTCATCCCGTCCTTTGGCATGCACTTTGCACCCACAAAGTGTAAGGTCATGCTCGTGGACATGCAGTCACTAAATGCACTACTTACAATCCAGAGAGAGGCACTGGAAGTTGTGGAGTTGTGGAAGTTTTACGTATCTTGGAAGTTGTATTAGTTCTGATTGTAGTGTGAAAAATGAGGTCAATGCACGAATCTGCAAGGCACGGGTCGCGTTTGCTAATTTGAGACACCTATGGCATCAAAGTTGTGTATCCCTGAACCTCCAGGGACGTGTGTATCAAGCTACAGTGCGGGCTGTTTTGCTGTATGACTGTGAGACTTGGCAGTTCGACCAACGGAACTGAGACGTCTTCAGGTGTTTGACAATCGTTGTCTCAGAAACATAGCTCGTGTGGGTTGGTGTCGGCATATCCGTAACGAGGCAATTACAAAGCCAGTTTTCGGTTGTGCAACGGGTACTTCCATTGAAGAATGTGTCCAGCACCAGAAGCTGTGTTGGTTGGGACACGTGTTGCGTATGCCTAACCATCGTTTGCCGAAGAGAGTGCTGTTTTCCATGCCCAATTCAGAGTGGCGGAAGCAGAGAGGTGGCCAACATTGACCTGGCAGAGGGGTATGAAGGAGATTACGAAACGCTCGGGTGCTGTCGGTGCTACTCGCCTTCCAGGATGGGGACCGCGTGATACTCACCTCGCCTGGTTGGAGACGCTACAAGATATGGCTGCCAACCGATGTCAGTGGCGATCTTGTTGTCATTTTCTATTCAGATTGCCTGAATGACTGTCTGGAGGTGTAGGCACCTCGGAATGATTGTAGTAAGCTAGCACTAAGTCCCTTCCCCGTCCACCTTTAATCTTCTCTTCACAATAAGGCTTTCAAATAAATCATGGTTGTACGGCAGCGAAGCATCGGTGTTGAACACTGGTGTCATACTGTCGATGATGATGATGATGAGATTGGCTGACTGCTTGAAAATAGGTATCATATCATATCGAATCATATCAACCCAGCATCACTGGATACAAGCTCAGCCCACAACGATAGGCGAACAACAAAACGATGTCTTCCACATAATCCAAGCAACTAATCTCTCCCGGACATGAATGCAATACCCAGATTCCTGGCCCCCTATCGATCTGTAGTACGCAGACGACATATTTGAAGACGAAGGCCAAGCACAAGTTCCATGAATAAACTGATCACCATCATACTGTCCTTCCGCATGCGCCCTGCAAAGTCATGCTTCAAAACATACAGTCTCTAAGCAGGCGCTTGGCAATCCAAAAAGCATTGGAGGTTGCGCAAAATTCTAGAGACCTCAGTAGTTGCATTAGCTCTGACGGCAGTGTGTCTGATGAAATCAGCACACATATCTCAGAGACTAATTTGCGTCACTTCTGGTGTAAAAAAAAGCACATCATTGGGTCTCAAACGTCGCGTGAACCAGGTTATAGTGAGATGCTGACATTGACGCTTCACTGCCGTGTCAGCTGGTGTCAGATGACGTCAACGAATTCGTAACGAAGCAATTAGAAAACGGGGATGTGGTTGCGCACCAGGCACTTCAGCCATAGGAAACATACAGCACCACCAGCTGTTGTGGCTCGGTCATGTGCTACGCGTGCGAAACATCGTCTACCTAGACTAGTGCCGTTCTCCGTATCTCCTTCAGAATCCCGCTAACTGTGTGGTGGTTAATTACGGCAGCGACGCATCAGCGTTGAACACTTATGTCATGCTGTCCATAATAATGTGGTGAGTAATGTGTCACCTGGGCAACAATGCGAAGGAGCTTGGGTTTGTTGGTTACGTTTTGCACCTGCAAAGTGCGCCCTCATGCTTCTGAACATGTAGTCACTGAACACACCACTTACAGTCTAAGGTACTCGAGGTTGTGGAGCGTTTCACGTATCTTGAAAGTAGTATCTGTTCAGACTTTAGTGCGACAGATGAGGTCAATGGACGAATTTTCAAGACTCAGGTCGTGGATGCGAACTCGACACCTATGGCGGCAAAGCGCTATATCCCTGAAGCCCAGCGAACGTATCATGCTACAGCACGGGCTGTTTTGCTGTGTGGTTGTGGGATGTAAAATAATAAAAGATAATCATTCAGCTGTAACACCCTTTCGGTGCCTAGCTGCCATGCCACCCGAAGGAAATCATGAGGGCTGGGATACTGCAAGATTGCCCAAGCCTAGACAGGGGAAGTCGACAGGCAGAGGTCGGGTTCGAACCACGGACCTTCCGGTCAGCAAATTCGCGCTCTAACAACTTGAGCCATCTCGTTCCCTTGTGAGACGTGGCCTCTGCGATCAGTCAAACTGATATGTCTCCAGTTGTTTTATTATCTTTGTCTCAGAATCAAAGCTCGTGTGAACTGGTGTCGGCGAATCCGCACCGAAACAACTGGAAAACGAGTGTTCAGTTGTGCAGCTTCAGTCGAACAATATGCCCAGCACCAAAATCTGCGGCGGTTCGGCCATGTGTTACGCACGCCGAATCGTGCGCTGTTTTCCTGCCCAATTCAGGGTGACGCAGGCAAACAGGTGGTCAACCTTTGACATGGTGTATGAAAGCGATTACGAAAAGTGTGGGCATTGCCGGTAAGACTCACTCAGAATTGGGTCAGCGTGATCCTTCTGTGCATAGTTGGGGACGATGCACGATACGATTGCTAATCGAGGGTAATGGCGTGCTTCATGTCACATTTTATCCAGCGTCTGAACGAGTGTCCGGAGAGGTAGGTGGCCCGAAATGACTGTGGTAGGCAAGCACAGGATCCCTTCCCCATCCATTTTTACATGTTTCTTCACAAAAGGGCTTTCAAATAAATAGTGGTTGTACAGCAGCGAGGCATCAGAGTTGAGCACTGAAGTTTTGCTGTCAGCAGCTCATCAGATTGATTCCCAAAATCACCTCCACTTGGGCGCTTATCAGATTACCCAAATGCATAACCACGAAAAAAACCTCACTAAGGAGCGGTTAAGATCCCACGCGTCAGTAACCGGACCAATCTAATAGTTTGCAATCAGCAGTTCTGTCGGAAGAAACAAGTCGTGGTGTCGGGTAAACAGCCCACAGTACCGAACAGGTACGGGATGAAAAGTTGACTGCTCTAACTGGAACACATCCTTGAAAACGAAGTAAACGTAGTCTGACAACAACGATCCGGAAGATCGGATCAGAGGAGAGATGGCTGTGGTTAGAGCGAAAAGTTACTGACCAGAAGGTCCGTGGTTCGAACCCTACCCCTGCCTCCCCACTTCTCCTGTCTAGGCTTGGGCAACTTGACAGTATGTCAGCCCTCGTGTTTCCTGGTGACATGGCAGTTAGGCACCTAAAGGGTGCTACAGCTGAACGATTTTTTTATCGGATCGTCCATGACCGGAAACATATATTCACGTCCACTAAAAGCGGAAGTTGGATGCCAATCAATACCACATTTCAAATGAGAAAGAGAACTAAGTCCCTACCCAATGTTGAAGACGGCGTTGTCGCCTCGGAGGACAGATGAAAACCTGGCTCATTGCGGTCAACAGCGATACGGAGCAACTAGGTCTTCAGGTAGTTTACGGAGTCCGTCATTGGAGCAGATACTGGACCACGACTGATGCAGATCTGGCAGCCGAGAGCCGCAGCAGGACAGCGTGTAGCCGAGAAATTCATGAAGCAGACAAATCCAGTCTCAGTAGACAGTCGCCCAAAAGTGAAGTTACAAATAATAATAAAAACCGTGAATCTGTAACACCATTGCGCTGCCTAGCTGCCACACCACCCAAAAAAAGCATGAGGGCTGAGACACTGTCAGACTGTCCAAGTCTAAACAGCGACAGTCGAGGTTGGGATGTGGTCAGTAATTGCAAACCCTGACCACTGAACTATCTCGAGCTCAAATAAGTAATGAAGGTTGTACTGGAATCTGTGAACGAATACAACCGAGTGCTTTTGGGAATTCGTGCTATTAAATGAGTCCCACTGGACGCTACGAGACCTTAGTCAGATATGGAACAAATAAGGGATCGCTGGACTGAAATCACGCAGCGCAACAGACGGCAGGGTCTTCACTTTTGAGTCACAAATATTGTGCTCAGAATCCACTTGTTTGTGTAATGAACCGACCACCAAGGTAGACTTCTACGGAGGTCGTCCTCGACAAGAACACACGCTGACACTACAGATGAGCACCTATAAGTAGACTGGTGTGTCGATTGGCTTTGGCCTTAATTGAGCTACGTGGTCGGACAGAGTAGAAAGTGATCATTCACTGGATTCCAGATAGGCAAAGTGTGTCCATCCCTAAGGTTGAGTGCAACCCCCCGCGCCATATATACAAAGTCGATGTCCCAAAGCCAGGGGGTATTCGGATGGCAAAGTAGGAAATCCATTTCTTTTCTGAGGTAGGATGCATGACCATGCTCGAGTGCTTCGGAAACACAAGTTGGTTTTAGAGATCAAGGTCACAGGTTGTGGAAGCTGTTGGCCAATTTGACGAAGAATACGGACGTGAGAAGCTACGTCGACCGAATCCCTTGGAACGATTAAAGTAGTATTCCCTCTGATTTTAATGGGCCGTGCTTTGGATAAACGAATTCAGACAGACAACTGAAAACACGACTAAACGGCGTCTGCTAGCTGGGCGAAGGTTAGAAGATGGACGCTGGTGGACAAAGAGCTGTAAGATCGAAGGGTAACTCCCGGTCATCCAGATCGAATGGAGTTTGCCTGGGTTATCCCACCTTGAACCATTGACAACAAAGTTTGATCCAGCCTTTGCAGCAGAAGTCGCACAAGGCAACGGGTGTGAGGCTCTCTTGAAGAATTCTGTCGTTTTTCACTGGCCTCATGTCACAAAGGGCACTGGGTCAATCAAACTGATGGCGCCTTATTCTTGATTGTTTTCCTTAAGGATATGGAGCTTCTTAGCACCAGGTTCCTTCATCATCATGATTGACAGCAACACCAGGTAAGAACATGGTGCGATATAACCGTGTCAGTTAATTTGGACAGAGCCCCATAGAGGAAAGAATATTCAGGGCTGGGAGGGGACCTAGAGCTAACCTGCAACAACCCAAGAGGCCTACACTTTCAAAACTCAGTCAGACAATAGGGATAGAAACTACCATCGGTGAGCCACCATATCGTTCAGTGTCCCCAGCCAAGCACAGAGATGGTCAAATGGAAGGCGAACGGCACCAACGGCACTCAAACTCTTCGTAACATCCGTTACTGCATTCTGCCATGTCAAAATCTGTCCGCCTCTAAGTTTCCGCCACTCCGAATTAGGAACGCAAAACAGCGTTCGTCTCGACAGGCGGTAACTCAACATCCGTACCAGTGGCCCAGCCATCTTATTTTGTAGTGCTTGATGCATTGAGTGAAGCACCGTCCGCTTCACCCAAAACCCACCACCTGATCACTTCATTCCGGATTCACTGGTTGGACTGATTCAAGCTATACTTCTGAGGCACCGGTGGTCAAAAACCTGAAGAGGACTCAGATCCTCCGACCGAAGTGGTGAAGTCTCGCAGCCGCACAACTAAGCCCTACTCTTTCTTTCATCTCCATTCTGCATTAAGGCCTTCTACCTCATGGTTGTATGACGGGGGTCAGTACGTAGCGCCGTAGTATTGTTGTCAATTATGATGCCGACGGTGAATGCTCCATAGCCTTCAAAGTCCGTACCGTCATTCCGGCCTAAAGCTGCCAAAGTGACGTGCATGTAGGGTTTGCATGCTGCAGTGACCCCGCGGGCTATAGTGGCTGGAACTTCGTTCCACAAGGTGCAAACATGTCAGGAAGGTCAAAGGGGAGCAGCCAAACCAAGAGTAGCAAGACCCCATACAATGAGTAATCGCACTTCGAAGCGGTCGGCGATGGGAGTGTCAAGACAGTAATGTGTACCCCCTTGCAAACAGCAAGTCTGTATTCATGGAAGCAGTAATGTTGCCTTCCACCAAGGGATGACAGGTTCAGCTCAGCTGCTTAGCTGTAGCACCCTTTCGGTGCCTAACTGCCATGCCACTCGTAGGAAGCACGAAGGCTGCCCAAGCCTAGACAGGGGAAGTCAAGATGCAGAGGTCGAGCCCGAACCACAGACCTTCCGGTCAGTAAATTCGCGCTCTAACCACTAAGCCATCTCGCCAAGGACAGGTTAGAAAACATCGGCCAAGTCTCACAGCCGTACAGCCAAACAGCCCACACTGTAGCCTGATACAGCCTGATACTTGAGATTCAGGGATATACCGCTTTGATGCCGTGGGTGTCTCAAGACAGAAAACGCTACGCAATCCTCTCAAATTCGTGCAGTGATCTCATCTGTCCCACTACAATCGCAACTAACACAACTTCCAAGATACGTAGAACGCTCCCCAAACTAGAGCGCCTCTCCCTGGATTGTGAGTGACGTTTCCAGTGACCGTGTGTCCAGGAGCACGACCTTACACATTGTGGGTGCAAAGCGCATGCCAGAGGACGGCATGACTTTGGTCAGTTAATCTAAAAACTACTGCGCCTTCTCCATTTCGAAGACGAGAACGATGTCGTCTGCTCATCCCAGATCAACAGTTTCCGTCAACAGCTAGTTGAACATTTGAAGACATTTCGGCGTTCGTCTCAGCATCTCGTCGATCACGAAATAAAACAGGAATGAAGAGAGTGAGAAGCCCTGACGAACACCACCGTACGGGAGTTTTTGGAGAGCTCTCCACCCTCACACACACTCGGAAGTCTGAGAATACGAAGAACTTATTATGTTCAGAAACTTATGAGGATTTCTTGCTGAGCAAGCGTGTCAAGGAGAGACCGGTCAACCGAGTCAATGCGCTTTGGAAATCCAGCAATATTACAATTGTGGGACGTTCGTTGTCGAATGGCGTTGTTCCAGCACCTGACGCAGTGTGAAGATTTGGCCACCGCAACCCCTACCAGGCCGGCGAGAGGGCTCAGCGGTTAGAGCGCGAATTTACTAACCGGAAGGTTCGTGACTCGAACCCGACATCTGCCTCTCGATTTTCCCTGCCTAGGCTTGGGCAACCAGGCAGTATCCCAGCTCTCGTGTTTCCCGGTGGCATGGCAGTTAGGCACCGAAAAGGTGCTACAGCTGAACGACCAGGCTGGAATCCCACCTGCTGCTCTGGAGTCACTGTTTCACGAGCAACCCTAAGGCGACGGATTGACACCAAGACTGACGTAACGACCACAGTAAAGCTGACCCCATTGTGGTTACCGCACTCACTACGAGCCCGTTTTTTAGAAATGGGCGGCATCGCCGATTTTCCCCAGTTGTTTGGAGAAGTCTGCTTTCTCCAAACGCACGCAAACAGATCAGACAAGCACTGACGGAGCACTTCACCCTCATCTTTGAAGAAAGCGGGTGGAGGGTCATCCGGACCAGAAGTGCGGCCGCGCTTGAAAGAACATATGCAGTCATAAACCTCTGAGGCCGTAGGGGGTTTCACGTTCGCCGTCCAGGGTTCTAAGTCAGCTGTAGGCTCCTGATGAGTGGCAGGTGGTGGCCACAATAACTGCTGTTCGGAGTATTGGGCCCAACGGTTGACGCGTACACCTTTAATCAAGATGGTCGCTCCACTCTGATCCTTGATAGTTTCGCTCAAAGGGGGTTTTCGGGGACCGGTCGAATGGATCAACCGAAATAATCTTCGGGCATTACCAGCTTTCTGGGCCTGTGCCATTTTCATAGCTTTCCTTGTCTAACAAACTTCACGGTCGGCGCGCACGCTCAATTTCACTTGAAGTTTGATGGTTCGTCCGTTGAGCGCTTGGTGGTGTAGGCACCTCAGGATGATTGACAGTCCAGCACTAGGTTCCCCCCCCCCCTCATCCACTGTTTTTCTCTCCTTTTCACTCAAGGGCTTTAAATATAATGAGATGAGCTTCATGGGTGTACGGCGGCGAAGCATCAGTGTTGGGTTGTGCGGCGAACAGAAGTTCCGGCTTTATGTAGCGCTTTGGATATCTTTTCCAAGTGGCCGTTTATATCCGACATCGGACCATCCGGCAGGCGTTCGAGGAGCTGGTTCTGATAGCTTCGTTTGGTTTCTGGGTCCACTAGCTTTTCAGTGGCTAAGCGAGGTGTGCGAATTTTGCGTAAACTTGAAAAACGCCATGAAAATCAGAATCGTACAAAAACATGGTCACAGTCCACGCTGGTGTTCCAGGAGCGGCAAGCAGTGACCAACTCTCGCCATCGATAACTGACGGCGATGTGGTCTATTTGGATTCGTGGATGGTTTGTAGGTGGGCAACACGTTGTCAAGTGATCTCCACTGTTCCAGAAATTGGTACTGCAAAGGAACAGTCTGTGATTGGCACACATCTGAAGCAGTCGATCTCCATTGTCCGTGCGTCTTGTGTCCAATCCAAGACGACCACCCAATCGGGTCTCAGCAGCGCTTAGTCTAACTACCTGGGTGTTCATGACCCCTGAAACCACAACCATATCTCACCACTTAGCCCGCTGTAAGAGGGCACCTGGAGCGTCATTGAGACTGTCTTCGGCAGATCCAGAGCCACAGTCAGTTGGGGCACAAGCAGACACAATAAACAGGGTGCGATGGAACTCACTTCCTCTCAATTCTCTCACAGACATTGCCAAACGAACCGTGCACAGGCGACTATCAACGAGTATCCAATCAAGTAGAGACGCTTCCGCTCTGTTGCTCAATACAACACCCACCCCAGCATATCCAGCTGCAGCAGCCTCTGCATCACCAGAGGTGCGCAGCCGGAACCTGGAAGAGAGCGAGGGGGCAGTCAGCTCGACCACAGTACCTGCACCCTGTATCCTTGTTTCCGACAGACGACATACATCAATGCAGAGGGAATCCAGCGTACGAGCAAGTGCCACCTGTTGTCCTGCTTACTTCGGTGCGCGAACATTAGAGGCGGCTAAGTAGACAGGCTTTCGGGGTTTGAAAACAGACTTCGAAGTGCTTAGGATTGTTACTGAACTCGGACATACAGAAGCTGCAGCTGAGTGTGATGCACAGCGAGCAAAACGGTCAGTCCTAATGCTGGGACCTGCGGAGAGAGTAGTCAAGGTTGGGTGGGTGGGGTGGCAAAGCGAAAACCTGAAAGTGCAAGGGAGGCGTCAGAAGTAGCATGTTTTCGCTTACCCGCCCTACTGTATGCAGCAAGGCAAGCCGGCTGATGGCACCGCGCGACGGCCGATATGGCATGAGTTTATTTGTAAGTATGCATCTCACGGCTGTCTGTGGGCTGGGATACTGCCAGGGCGACTATACTTAAACAGAAGGACGATTAGGGTCCCCAACCAAAGCTTTTGGCTCGAAAGCCTGGCCGCAAGGCAGCTGTTTGGCGGAAAATACGGGTGCATTACCGTTTTTACTGAACAGACCGCCACACGTTCCAACCCCCAGCCTGGGGTTCAGGAGACTGTTGGTCAGATCTCTAACCACTGACCAACCTAGTGTGAGACTCGGCGAGTGTCGCACGGACACCACCCAGTATAGCTCAACGGGTCACGGAGGCATGCAAACCGTCACACCACGGTGCGTTATTCAATACGGTTGAAATACTCTTCAAACCGGTTTGGTGCTGTTCAAAAGGCACTTGCTGTGCACAGCCTTATTCCGTGCGCCCTCGGGTTAGGCTAGCCCCCTGCCGCCGAGCAGTTCAGACCGTTGAGTCATAGGCTTGGGGCAAGGTCTCCGAACAAAGCCTTACATCCTCCCACTGCCTTATGGATTAGACTTTTGAGTCAATGGCTTAAGGTTGGGTACCGCATCAGAAAACCCTCTTCGGCCTGAGCAGCCGGGAAGTACCAGTTTCCCGTGCAGTTCTTTGTCTACCGATGTCCCTCCCCTGCCCGTTCCCACCATATAGGTAAACCGTGCTCATACCAATACCAAGCAATAGAGGAGATTATATATGCTCTTGGTTCTCCGTTGTTGCGACTCACTGAAAGGTGAGGTTGCTTGACCACTGATATGGTGAACAGCCCTAGCCTACTAGTTAAAGACTGAAAACACCCTCGTACACGTCGAAGGAAACATGACGCCTGAGATATTGTCAGACTGAACAAGCCTACACAGGAGAAGTCGAATTTTTAGATTCGAACCACGGGCCTTCAGGTCAGTAGTTTTGAGGCTTACCCAATGAACTATACGGAGCCCGAGTAAAAGACAGACAGAGTCGACCTGTACAGAACGTTGCCCCGAATCCATGCTATTCACTCTCACATCGCGATGGACGCGAGCATTATAAACCAAATTCATGCATCGTAGGCTTCCGGTAGCTAGTGTTGGAGAAGTTGGCTTACACATGGCACCTATCCGAGCCGAAAAGTCCTAATCCCAAGACATTCGTTAATGACGAGCTCTTCTTTGGAATCGACCAACTGAAAGACAACATCGTCGCCGTAGGCCGTCCTTCAACGACTAGGACATGTAAACGAAACATGAAAATGCAAATCGTAGCCATAGGAGTCATACCATGGGCTTACGTTTGCTCCCATTAACCGACGGCTTTCTCTGATAGAGTGAAGCTCAGACGCGTTCCCACGAATGTGAAAGCCAGAACCAGACCAGCTTGTATGTGGCTTAAATCAAAGCATTTACCTAAATACAATGGATTACTTGGGGATATTAACCAATAAGGACTGTAAAAGAACAATATCAACACAAATGCCTGCTTACAGATTGGAAGCTCTACCGGCAGAAGTTGCTCGGTTCGCTGGGGAATCGGACTTCGATACTCCTCTGCGGATGTTGTCGGCGTTACAGTACCTTCGTCCATGTATAAACTCACGGCCATTTCTAAATTGTTATTGCAGGCGGATAAGAAGGAGGCCGCTGTTTCCGTATCCGCACCTAGAAGGAAAAAGTTACGGTCGATAAAGACCGGAAGTCACGCATGCCTGTAACTTGTCGAAAGCATTCTACCAAGTCGGAAGACATCAAAGGCCTAGCTGAATAGTAAACTTGGGCCTTTTCGGAGTTGCTCGTCGGCGTACCGAACGACGGAGTAACACTGCAAAAAGTGGATATAAGCAATCCGTGGACCTTTAGACCACGCGGTCGATAAGCCCGCTAAAACAAGATGCCAAAGCGGGTCTCCGGGGCAGTGACCGATTAGTACTCGGAGGATGAAAATCCCGTGTAGGAGTCTACGAAGTTTTTGATCCCACTGCTTAACAAGTAAAAACGACTGCGCTCAAGCCCTTTTCCGCGGCTTCTTCGTATGGACTATTTGTTTAAATGGTCGATTTTTCAAGGTCGACAAATATATCCAATTAGAAGTCAGTGCTTAATGGCATTACACTTCAAATTGCAGAGGAATGGGGTTCACTTAAAGCCAACTAATTTCGCAGGTATTTCTGCAGCCATAACAATTTGCGAAAGCTGCTTCAGCTCACTGCACGCTCACTGACGCAAAATATACGGGTGGATGACTGATGAATCCACATTTGTATCTGGTACCTCTGCCTCAGTGGATGGATGAGGTAGCCCGTGTCCTCGTACAACAAGAAGCGTTATTCCGGGTAAATATCATGATAGAAACACTCATAAGCTCTGATACTTTGTACGGGGTTAGGTGGACATAATGCCTTAAACCTATACAGTGAACTCGCATTATTCCATTCGGTGGATGAAGGGCGCAAATTTTTTCACCAATATTGTGTGACTTATGCCCGTAGGCTCCTTTCTGGCTAGCTGCATAATATCACCCTGGAAGCATTCTGGTCATATTTTATGGCAGCATTACGAATGGCACTGGGTAATAACCGTCGCAATCGGCACCACAGAGAAGCATTTGAGAATATGGATGTGCGTCGTGATCCGCTGAGTGTAGTGCAGATAATTAAACCCCACAATAAATCACAGAGGTTTTCAGTGCCAGAAAAACACATCCAAAACTACCTAGATCACGCACACGAATAGCATGTGGCTTGGGGTCCATGATGCCTAATCAGCTGGAGTGATTCAACTCACGTTGATCGATAATAATCGATAACTGCACGCGGCTCGGAGTCCAGGATACTCGGTCAACTTGCAGGACGCAACTTACGTGCACGGTAAGCTGGCGTCCATCCATCTGATTCAGGAATAGTCGAAGCGATTAAAAGTTACATTTACGTGCTTTAGTGAATGATTATGCCTCGACCGGGAATTTTACAAGCTTCTTTGTTGGGTAGTTTTCTCTGAGCCTTCGACGTCCTGAACCGAACAGAAAGGACTGTTTAATTTAGCAAATTATCACCAGGAGGTCAGCCCGGCTGATAACAAATTGATTCTATTACCTACATTATAATGGGGGCATTGTGAGTGTGGCATTCCCATACTGCCGTGCTCACGTCATCCAAAATGCCGATGCAAACTGTATCATACATTGTGGCTACTGCCCAGCAGGTATTAAGCGCCAAGTAATACAACACCTACCTGATTTGCGTGAAGCCCCGGCACAGGATGAACAGGCTAGAATCCAAACAGATTTTCACTGCTTAAGTATCTACAATGCGTTCAGAAGTGAATGAAGGCATACCTGGGATTAATTGAGAATTGTCGCCAACATCGTCGGGGAAAAGGTATTTGCTGCATTTGGTCTGGCCCAACCAGCTTAGGCTGCATGTTCATGATAGCACACAAGCCCGTATACCACGTCACCGCTAGAGAAAATATCGGGTGAATAACCCCAACAGGGGCCGGAGAAAACACTCATTTGCATGGTCTATCTTGCTTGTCTCTAACTGGCTCACGAAAGCACTGGTATTATACTATCAACTCCAGGCTTTCAACTTTTCCTACGTTGAACCAACAGTGCGGACACATGGATTTTCGTGACAAACTGTAATGGGCTTCTATGCTTCGGCCATGGCCAGCATCACGGCAAGGTTTCTTTGCTGGAATTTTACCAACCAGTCCCGGGCCCCGCCTGGAGAGGCCGAAGGCGACGGTTTTACTTCTACAGACAACTGTTCATCACAGTGCCAAGTGAACCACCACCAGTTGGGCATGAACAGAGCACCTGCGAGTTAGTACAGACGTACAGTACGTTCACGTACAGTACGACGTGAGGTGAGGAACATACCGCGGGTCCGTGCACAATATATCTTCGCACGTCTTGGCGGAATCTGTGTGTTCGTAATTTGATGAAAGAACTTGCTGTTTGGCATTGTTTGGAGATGTCATATTGTTGGATGTGTCTGTTGTTAGAAGAGAGTGTCCATAACCAAAGTACACGAATTTTATACGACGTGCGTCTGCTTTCGGTGAACAATACGAGTTCGGAAGTAGCATAGCACAGCAGCGCAGCCGAACACTACCATGGCAGCCCGCATTTGTGTCGCCAATTAGTCCATAACGAACGCCCCCAACGGATAATTTTCGCCTGTTATCTCCCCCAACAAGGTAAATAGTTTATGCATAGGATTAAACTACACACTTCCCACAAAGACACACTACCAGACGTCCACATCACTTTTGGTTAGGAATGTTTAGTGTTCGAACCTTCGCGCCACACACTAGCTGCCCTAAAATGCTCACCCAAACCTATCCATTAAGTGTGCTTCAGCGACATTCTCAAAGTCTAGGAAACATCAAAACAATGCGTTCTGTCGCAATTTGGCGAAGCATTTCCTCATTGCTCTTCTGCAGACTGCAATAAAATTACTCATCTGGACTAGAGTAGCTCCAGCATGACCGAAGGACCGGTACCTGTCAAAATGAGACCGAACTATCGGCCATCTGATCAACGGGGACCGTCGCATTTCCGGCTGTATTTGTAGACATCGAGTGGTAGGCACCACGTCAAATTTATCAGCCACAAACTAAATCAGTCCATGCGTCGGTTGTTCTGAGATCAGCGGAGCCTTCCCCCACTTCTCTCCGTCTATTTGCAGACGGTCACCTTATGATTATAAACAAGTTGGTGGGAGTTGACTGGGAGATAATCTTTTTTCCGGGAAAACGGTGATCTGCGTACTGCTTTTTAATAAGAAATGCTCTCAGCCTGCAAGCTTCTTCTGCTTCCTCGACTTTCGCCTGTTTTGCGGGCACCTTCTGCATTTGCAGTACGGCTACCAATGAAGCAACACCGCGTCGGTGCTTTTCTGCCACCTCGCACCCAAATGCCACATGGGTATACCCCATGTGTTCAGTGAGCGCCCTCTTAAAAGCTGTGAAGGATGAAAACCGGGCATCAACTAAATTCCCAACAGATACCTCTGGCTTAAAACTGAATGCGCGCCAAAACGAGGGCAACTAATTATCAAGAAGAAACGAATTTTATAAAAATACATATTGAAGTGCTTTTTGGTTTGAGCGCATATAAAAGGAAATGACCCATTTTATTTCAAAGTCTTCCTTCTACAGAAAACTGTTGAAGCGAAAGATCGCCAGACTAGATTTCTTTTCGGATTGAACAAAGCACACCCACACGCCATGTATCACTGAGGCTGTATGGTGAGCGTTAATTATCGTGTACAACTTTGTTGAACCTAACGTTCTGCGTTATGAATATTCTTGCTATCCTTAAACACTGGACAGTGGTTTGTTGAACACTTCACTAAAACCTCTGCCCCAGCAGGAAGGAGGCCTTGGGTAAAGAGTCTCTATGCTGGACAAGTGCGGCATATGATGAACCTTGGAGTTGGTTTTATTTGAGTACGGAATAAGTAAATGCCTTCCAGGGGCCCAACGAATAAGAACAGCCCACAAAAATACGCAAACCAGGTTCGGAGTTTCGACAAAATTTTGCACGCAAGTATTCCAGTGTGGGTAGCTGTTGAGATGTCTCCTGCGAATAAACGTACATATAGGCTAGATAACACCAACAATACACCACAAAAACTCGGGAAACACTGCTGACCGCACAGTTCAGGGCGGATGACTACTATTTCCTTGCGTTTTTAGGCTTTCTAACAAGAAAAAAGGAAACTATCTTGATCATTCGACGGTCTTTGCCTATACACAAACGGAACCATATGTACTGGAGCACCAGGAAAGTTAATCATTCCCGCTTTTTAATTAAGTCGCGTAGTTCTAGAGGCCAAAAGTAGCATCTGACACACGCAGCTCGGAGAGACTATTCACCTTAAAAAACAATTAATCAATTTTGTATTCAACCGCACCAACTAACGGGTGGTTTCTGACAAACTAGCAAATATATTAGCCTATTAACTTCAGGGCAACAATTCAGTGAACACTACGCACCCCGAAAACAGCGAATGCGTTTGCCATAGCATGTTGTATCATCAAAACTTCTAACAAAATCTAACTTTTCTTCTCGTTCGAGATGAAACATTGACCGTTCCTAGCTGAGAAAAATAGGTGCATCTTATTTGTGCATGTGAGCTAGGTTTGCTTAGCCATCTGGTGTGAGCGGCACAAGTTGTATCACCCAGTCTGACTTGGCGTCGCGTTCTCTGGCAGCAGTGGCCAGTGCCAGTGGCATACGCAAGTTCGTTTGGCTATATGGCATAAGCAACACGAGTTTCATTGTCCCCGTAACTGAGCCGTCCAGCAAAATCGTTTGAACTTTACCCTCGATTCGCGACAGGGTTCAATGTTTGACGTTATGCCTACGCACACCGGTAACATCAAGCCACGTGGCATCTCCCCGGTACTAACGACTGAATATCCAGCATCTAAACCCCTTTTCTAAGATGTATTTTTGTTGGCATCAAATATAACCTTTATATTTGTGCGTCATTACCGCACGTTTTGACGGACAAAATTCACTCCATGAATGTAGGCCGTACACAACATTAGCGCCATTTATCAAGTTATCGGAATGCTGGGAGAATAATTTATTTTCTGGGGATATTACATTCTTCCTTCTTCGCACGCATTATTGGATGTTGGTGGGTGTTTCTGTCATCATGTTTGTTCTGAATAACGCTTCTCGAGGTACAAGACCGAATGCTTTCCCACGGTTCCACTTAAGTGGAAGCATGCCGTGTGCAAACTTATTTGCGGTAGTGGGGTTTCTGAAGATACCGGCTTGAAGATATTTTCTTCTGTATTTTCATTCCGGTAAAGATATTTGTTATTCTGCTATGCCAACCAGCGAGAGTAAGTGGAGTATAACATTTCCTGCAATGTCTCCAGCCAAGCAAAAGCGAGAGCACGGTCAACACATCTTGGAAGGCGTACAACACCCAAACTCTTCGTACTCTTTTTCACGCTGCCCTCTTCACACGCTGCATATCTCGTTGTTTTGCGCCAATCTGAAGGAAGCACGGAGAACAACACTCGTCTCGGTAGACGGTGTTTTGGCATGCGTAGCACATGGCCGAGTCGCCGCAGTTGATGGTGCTGGACGTTTTTCGCCATTGACGTACCTGCTGCACAACCAAATACCCGTTTTCTAATCACCCGGTTACTATTCCGCTGACGCCATCCAAAACCAGCGACGCTTCTGAAACATCGGTGGTCCAAACTTGAAGATACCTTACATCGTTCGTCCGCAGAGGCCACGTCTTGCACCCATACAACAACACAGGCCTTACTGTAGCTCGGTACGCGTGACCCTTAAGACCCAGTAATTTGCCTTTTGGCGCCACAAGTGACGCAAATTAGCAAACGCTTTTCGAGCTTTTGAGATTCTTGCACTGACTTCATCGGACACATTTCCGTCAGAGTTAATACAACTTCCCAGGTATGTAAATTTTTCCACAATCTCCAATGATCCTCCTTGAATTGTAAAGGGCATGTTCAGAGACTGGAAGTTCTGGAGCATGACTTTGCACTGGTATGGCGGTGGTCAGTCTATTCAACAGAGCTTGCGTTTCGCCTTGGCCTTCAACGATGAGGTCGATGTTGCCTGCGTACTCCGGAGCGACGGGGTTCTCACCAGCAACAATTTGAACCCTGGGGTTTTGAAGGCCTTCCAGCGTTTGGCTTAATATTTCCTCAACGACGAAGTTGAACAATAAGGGAGAGAGTGAACACCCTTGTCGTACACCTCTTTTTATCGAGAAGCTTTTGGAGAGCTCACCATTCTCTCAAACGCCCAGAAGTATGTAAATATAGGGATCGGACTATGTTCACTAACTTCTGGGCATACCCTGTTGAGCAAGTGGTGATAGCAGCACTGACCCATCGACAGAACAGAAAGTACCCTGAAGTCAAGGCATACGGCGTCTGCACATGCCGTAAAATTTTGTACAAATGCAGTTTACACGCAACCCAGCCAGTGGAATAGCTCGGGCTATAATTCTTTTTGCACATGCGAATGCCTTCTTTTAAAAGAATCCGACTATTCCTGTCCTCTTAAACGCTACCAGTCTTTCTACATCTACCTCATCCTCTAACCCACATCTGGCTTGTTCCTTCCTAGTGCCCGTCATTTAAACCATAACTAGACTATAAAACTGGCCGATTGTGGCAATGAAATGAGGTTCCCAGCTAGAGCAAGTAAATGTAAAACTCTGGTGCAGATACAGAAATACCAACCTACCCAGGATCTTCCAACCTTGGTACAGACTGGTAGTAAATTGTTTCGTACATGAGTTAATCATTATATCCTGAGGAGCCCCCATGACGCGTACAGTTTCTTCGCCATTTTTTGTGTCTGCATTTAGCAGCCGGCAAACAAGGGCATAGTGAGTAGCACAACAGCATATGTATAAACCTCTGCCTGTGTAGCTCGAAAACGGAAGCATATGTTTCACTTACCCGAACGTGTATTCCGCTTTCAAGGGCCAGCAAATGGTATGTAGCGTAATGGATGTTATTCGTGGCATCCATAGATTTTTATGACCTAAATACAGCGAGTTTACTGCACAACCCCATCAAAGCCCTCAGTTTTGGCGTGTATTTGTCCTCTCTCGCTGGGAAGCGACCGCCGTGTAGAATATATTTGTGAGAACCTGAAGTATGCGAAACATACAAGGTATTAATGAAGCATGCAATCGTAAGTCGCTTATGTTAGACTCCCCAAGGTGTAGGTCAAATTTTACGGACGGCACAGGGGTACTGATAAACCAATTATGGAACCCAAATGACGCTATTCCGCCGCTGCTAGTGGGCAACAAGCCTGTAAACGAAAGGTAGTGGCTGCCCACGGAATCAGCACCTATGAGGACAAGCACCCAAGGACGAAACCACAAACACATGAATTTAGGGGCCATGACCTTGAGGGAACTACCACCAGACGTAGAAACCATGCCAAGTCAAAATTTGCAACGCTAGGAAAGTATTTGGGCTGAGCTCTGGGGTACTGCTAAAATATCTCAATTATTGGTCTCGCCGAGCAAAATGTGCAGGAACAAGGAACACGGGGGTTTACGTTCCGACACCCTTACAATGTTTTTTTAAATAGATGGTGTTAGAGATAAGACGGTTAAACGAATGCATGGTTTGAAAAGCTGGTAGCATCAGTCTGCATCTCGTTCCGTGGTGGAGTAGCTCAGATATCTGCGGTTGAATGGCAAGCCATTACAAGAGGAAAACCTGGTCGTACGTGTGCAGTAAACACTGCGTTAGGCAGAGACACCCGTGCAATCGGGGTGATGAAAAGATTTCTCTGAGTGACTAGGAATTCGCAATGTTGCTGGGGGTGAAATCCCGAGAACTCCGAGAAGGGTGAAAACGGCGGCTCTGCACGGACATCTGCCAATTTTAGCACATCTCAAGCGGAATAAATGATCTGTATGCAGCAGTGGACAGCTGTTAATGCCCCCATAGTCCTATCTAAGTGCACTGCTGAAGGCCATATGCTCTTCCTGGAGGATATGTCGGTTGCTCTAGGTTACCACCAAAAACCATGCGTGCTTTTTCTGTTTATTCCCAACTAGTGAGTGGCATACCTTCAGGCCTAGTCATGTTACCGTCAGAATAGGAGCATGACTGGTAAGGTTTGTGGGTACTGGGAATTTCGTTGAAAAGGGACGGTGACATAAACATTGGGTATTATCCAATGTAGACTTGGTCACGCCTGAAGCGGCATGGGTAGGGAACCAAAATTACAAAGCTCTTTCTTTATTATGGGAAACATATCAGATGAGACAAGATACGATCTTTAAGACTTGAAAGTGACGGACAAAAACACTATGAGGGAGGGCATAACAAGAGGCTTCCTGCCAGGTACGTGATGAAAAAACTTCAAACTACAGAAAATGTGGAGCCAGAATAACGGATCTGGAGAGGCTGCAGAACTGCCACGATCTGGCCGAACAATTTGAACTTAATCCTAAAACTGTCACTGAGGGTTCGTGGCCTTAGGCTGTTGGGCATATGGCCGGGGTCACGAAAAGCGTACGCGGGGATGGTGAAGAGGGGGGAGTTGCAGTAAGGATAAATGGTAGTAGAAAACTCAGAATCACAGTGTGCAGTGAAAATAAAGAGAGACTCACTAGTGTTGCTGCTGGAGCGGAGTCGGGTGTAAAAGTTTCTTGGGAGAACTAGTTCATACAAACACACAAGGAGGAACGCGAACTGCACGGAAAGTGACTGATTTGGTGAGGAGTACAAAGTAAATTCACCGAGATGTTTAGATCCAGCGGAAGGTTTAGCAGATTAGAATGAAAGCCTCCCGGAGATGGTTGGGGCCACATGAAGACTTTGTTTGTGAAGCCGAACTAGAACTTCGGCAAATTCCGAAATGGCTAAACTGCGATCCCGCTGATAAAATCGTGCCAGCCCACTTGATCGATTGGCCCTTTAATCCACCCCATAGCAGTCGCCGCAAAAGCGGATGGGAGCGTCAGGTACAATCTACCAGCCGTGTGTTGGGTGCGGTCTCCCGCGGGCAAGTTTTGAGTGACGAAATTTTGTCTACTTTCTTCAATAACGTAGAACGTATTTTAAATAACCGTCCGCTGGCAGCTGTATACGATGATAAAGCCTCTTTATGCGTGCTGAAACCAAGTCATTTGTAGTTATTGCGGGGAAAGGTTGATTTGTCAGGTAATGTAACCAGCATACGCGACAGATATACCCGATATTGGAGATGGGGGCAAGTGTTGACTGATACCTCATGGCTTCGATAGTTGAAGGAGCAGATTCCGCTTTTACAGTTACGACACAGGTAGACGCGAAACCGTCGAGATTTTTTGGTTTGAGAATTTGTATTATTAAGCGGCGAAAATCCAGTTCACGGACATTGGGTTAAATGCATCATAGTAGAGGCTGTGCCCGGAAGTGATAGTCATATTCTGGAACTGCCAGCAAAGACTGCATCGGGTAAGAGTGGGCGCGATATACGTCACATCTGCCTCCTGGAAGGAGTAGAAGAGTAGGCGCACGCTCCGAATTGGGGAGGTGTTTCTGGCTAAAGCGATTGTACCGTTCCAGTTGATCTAATTCTTGCATGCGGTAGGTTGAGTTAGTAGATCACGAAAGCCATGCTAGCGTTGAAGCGCAGTGTTGGAACTTTTTTCCTATTATTTTTGTGTACAACGTCACCACCCATTTTGTTGTTTCCGTTTTGTGTCTATAGTACCTTTCTTGTTTTGAACCGAACAAAAACCGCTCTTTGACTTTGTCGGCGCACGTGTTGTTTAAATCAATACTTGGGTTTCGCTATCTTGTGGCCACCCTGTCTCGGGTTGGTGTGGACTTTGGGAACCTGCTAGGAATTAGCAATTCCTGAACCGGCGTATAGAAGTCTGAGTAGGTCCACTATTTGAGATTCGTACAATTCTATTATTTTATTATTGCATTCATAGTATCGCATTTGTAGACAAACCTCTATTTGAACGATTTGGCTTTTGGGGTTCTACGCGTGACTCAACGTGTCCCAACTGATTGCTGGAAACAATTTACATGCTAGAGATGCAAAACTAACTCTTTGAGGAAGCTTTGGGTCCACATTGAAGGGATATCCTAATTAAAATATTTTTGTGGAATCATAGGTCACGAAGAACATGCGAAAAGCTATACGACAATGATGTGGGGAAAATGTTGTCCCAAATTTCTAGAATCTCTCGTCTTACGTATGCGGTCGGAAATCTCGTGCATTAGTAAATTTTTGTAGCAAAGTTCGAGCCGCATGATGTGACAGCGAGTACCGGTGGAGGAAATGCATCTCAACGTAGCACGCGGCTTTCATACCTTTCCGGAAATCCTTGCTTCTAATTTTAACGTAGATAAGACTTTTGGTTATCTCTTGGCGACCGTCGACTGCTTGATTACATGTATTCACCCTGGTGCTTTCTTTGTCGACACAGCTCGGTTCACTCTGGTGGGCATTAGTCCACCCTGCTTAAGGATGAAGGCTTGGGAGAAATGTCTGCATAGTCTGAAGCAAAAGACCGAACGGGCACTCAAGAGGAAGGCGGGACATCTTCACAAATAACGCACATAATAGTCCGTCGATTTAGTCTTTTGAATCGGCCTGGCTCCTTTCGACGCGCTTAGAGTGAAACTTTGTGTAGACCTCGTGTATGAGACCGGGATTAATTACAGACCCCATTTAATAATGCCGACACAGATCTTCAGACTCCACTTGGACACCCACTAGATCAATTGATAGCCATGTGTTATTTCCCGTAATAAGTGAGAGAACTTGCGTCCTCAATTCGAAGGTTTTCCAAAGTCATTATTTATTTGGAGGATGCACTTTTGGGTATCGGTGACGTGAGGCTGCAAGACCGGCTCTTATTAGCACACAGTGGTTACGAAGTAAGACTTTCTTGTTTTCAGACCAGCGGCCTAACAATACTCAGAATTTTCGACCGTCAAAAACCTATTCAAGAAGATTGCATGAGACAAATTCGAGGTACTGTCCAAAGTACCGGAACGAAGGACGTCTGCGGACTTTGGACGTGGCAAGGCCTTGATGATAGCCTCTATTTAATAAATAAATGTAAACATCTGAATCCTAGTTAAGCGGTGGACTTTTAGTTGCCTTTTCGTTTTTGTTGCAAAGTCTGAAAGGGTGAGGACGACGAAAGAATGTTTTCTGGATGAGGAAACACGGGACTAAGCTAACCGTACACGACCAACAATATGACTGCGCGTCAAAACCACCATATAACAGGGTGGCGAAAATTTGTTCGAGAATTTCAGGAACCAATAGCCCGTTAGCAACTCGGAAAAGCGAAACTAAAACATCATTCCTGGCACATGATAAGGAACTTGCGAATTGCGGAAAATAAAAACCTGAAACAACGGACCTGGTGAAGCAGCAGTTGCAATGATCCGACCAGTCAATTTGAACTAAAACCAAAACCACTGCTGAGGATACGTGGCCTTGGACAGTCGGGTTTATGGCCAGGATCGCGAAAGGCTTAAGCGGTGATGATGAAGTTGAGACATTTGCAAAACTGATATATGGTAGCCTAAATATCAAAATCACGACATACAGTGCAACTATGTAGACCCATTGGCGTCGCTGTTGGAGAAAAGGTGGTTGTAAAAGTTCCCTGGGAGAGTGAGTTAGTGTTAGCGCACAGGGCAGAACGCCAACTGTATACAAAATTATTGAACATGTGGGGAGCTCAAACTGGAAGCCCACCGAGACGGTTAGATCCAAAGGGCTGATTTAGCTGATTAGAACGAACTCATCGCAGAGGCGCCTGGGGCCAGGTGAAGAGTTTGTTCACAGCTGCAGGCAAAGGAGTGGGTGTGCTAGAGGGCACAGTTAATGAGGCTGGTGAACAGAGGATGACACGGAGACGTGTCCCGGAAAGTTTTGGAGGAGTTCGGTAGACAGTCGGTAGTTTAACTGGGCGGTGTTTTGCTTTTGACACAAAAGCTTCGTCAAGCTAATTCAGCAGGTTACTAAGTTGGCAGGTTTTAAGGCGGACGTAGAGCCAATCACAAGACCACCTCAGATTGGGTGGTGCTTTACTTGGTAATTACCTTGGGTATCATTGATAGATTTTGTTAGTTTGTGTGCACTTGTAAGTGCTACGACAAATTGGTTGGGAGTTGGAGGAGGGTGAGATTGGGTGCACTTCAGACCTATGCTCATGACTCCCATTTCTGATAACCGCACACCACCATGTACCAGCTCGACTGATTTTGATTTGCGCTCCACACGCTTGTCAGTCCAACACCGGGATGGTTGGCAACTTCCACCGCCTCAGGCGTCAGTCCCTGTGGCTTGGATAGTGGTCTCCATCTCAAAATATCAATATTTTGTAAATCAATTTTGTGTTTCATATCCAGTGCATGTTCTGATATTGCTGAGTTTTGAGTAACGCTCGGTATTTGTCTGCGTTTTTCGGCGGCCTGTTCATTTTTCTCCTGTGCTCTCCGACTTTGGTTTAAAGTTTACTGGCCGTCTGTCTTATGTAGACCACAGTGCAGTCGTTGCATTTAATTCTGTGGACAGTCCCTCGCTCTGTTGGTCGGAAGGTGATCTTTCAATTGCAAAAGTGCGGAGCGCAGTGTTTACCTGCTGGTAAGCTACACTTATGTCAACCACGTTTATATCTTTTGAATTATCTCTGATGTCCCTGATTCGTACGGAATTAGAACAGTCCCGATCCATTCCCCGTTGGATTTCGCCGCCCGTACGAACATCATTCGTAAGTAACGCCTAATCACACAAGCTGGATATCCGCTACCCCGAAGTCTGCTCTTCACTTCAATTTGGGCCGCTGTCCGATCAAATTCTTTGCACCGGGTCTCTATTCGGCTAAACATTGATCACCCAGTAGTGAATACCGATTTCGGATTGGCAGGCGAGTAGTTCAGAGTTACCCCTATGTCAGCGTGTTTCTCATACCCTGTGGACTTTGGTTTCCCGACCTCATATGTCATGCAGGTTAGGACAACAAGTGTACCTGAAATCGACTCTGTTCTCAAACTTAATTTGATGTGTGGATTCAAGTAAGTCAGAAAGTTAAAAACTCATTGAATTGGTCCCTTTTCATCACAACGAAGGTGTCTTCTTGGGTGGGTATGAAAATCCAGCTAAAGCTTCCTTTTCAAAATCGTTCCTAAAAACGTTTCTTGAAACCGGAGACATTGGAGGTCCCATTGCTAGACCCTATTCTCGAATGTAAACCACGGAGTTAAAAACGAAGCGGATGAGGTTTGGTATCTTGTTATACCTTCCACTATTTCATCTATCGTAAGCTGCGTCTGTTCCAAAAGGGGAAGATAAATTTTCAAGAATTAGGACGTTCCTGATGATTGTGGGTTACTTCGTCCTGGGGAGGGTCCCATGGTTATTTGTCCTTTTGATGCAAGTTAATGAGCTAGCCCCAGGTTTGCTTTTCCCGGTGATTCATATTCGCCGATGGTATTGAGGTGGCGCAAATTTTTAAAGCTATAGGCCTCAGCTGTGATTCAAACAGAGTAAAGAAATGCGCAAAGTCCAGGTTTCCGACAAGGGTGATATTTCCAATGAAGGTATAAAAGGTGCCAACTCAGTTAGCACCAGTGGAGAAATTTCTGCAGCATATCTGCACCAAAGTGCAGAAATTTTCGCACAGTGTCCGCAGATTTCTGCACCCGGGTGCGGACCCAGTGCGGAAATGAAACAAATTTCCGTACCCAGTCCGCACCCGGGTGCGGAAAATCCGTACTCAGTACCGAAACTTTCTGCACCCAGTTCGCACTTAGCTAAGGTCGTCTAGCGCGAATTTAACCCATTATAGGCATTTATTTCCCCCTTGTACAATCCGCTAGCTTCCTAAACAGTACGCTCCCGTGCCGTGATAACCCATCTACCCCCACACCTTTCCTCAGTATATTACCTTCCTGGGTATAAATAAGAGTTTTCAAGTACACATTTTTATATGAACGAATTAAAAAAATACAGGGCATCATTCGTCTTTTTTGGTGGCTCTCTGCAGGCATTTCCGAACTTTCTGCCGTTCGTTTTCTAGCCAGCGATGAACTATTCCCTTGATCTGTCGTATATTGGTGTTGGGAAACTTCTCCGTTGCCGCGTCTACAATGATAACATATAGTTATTGAATTTCATCCTGCCACTTTTTCAATGAACTAAGTATAAGATAAGCATAGATTAGTATTCTTACAAATAAGTCCTTGGGCCAATCTGGTCGACCCGAAGGCTCCCTTTTCATTTATACCGCGCCAATTAAATAGTGCGGTGAGTCCTGGTGCCAACGTCCGTGTATGTTGTTCAAGTACAGTTGCACATCGCCAGCCTCCTGCAGGAGCCAACTTTCCACCTTTGTGAAGTCAACCATTGTGACTACGACAAAAACTTACCAGCTATGCATAACGCGGACCATCTCTTAGGTGTTTTTCATACCTGTGGAGCTCATCCATGGATGACAGGGGTAGAAGGGGCTCAGTGACCTCCTGAAAACTGCTTGTGGGTACTAAAGCATCCAGTTTCATATGCAGTTTTTGGAGCAACGAGTAAATCCGCTCCAAAATCTCTATACAATAGTTTAGTTAAAACATGGTAATTTACTCAGAGAATGAGGGTGGCCAGGTCTTCGGAAATTACATTGACCTTTGAATTTGGAGAGTTTGTTCTAGAAAATAAAGTACATAGCATGTTAAAAGAACCTGAGAAGCGGCGTATAGCTACATGGCTGTGGATCGCCCACGGCAGGGAGTGTTGTGTATGTGGAGCTGCTGATGGAATTTAGATGGTCGTAAAGAGCTAAAACGTACGTCCCACATACCATCGAGGCATAATCCGGCACAGGTGGCGCGTCAGAAACGGGGACGACAGCAATGTCCAAGGCCGCGGGCTTGATACATCTAAAGATAGGGACTTAACAGATTGAAAAGTTAGTAGGTGCGGGATGAACGCACAGTCTTTTTGGAGCTGGTGGGCTTATGGCCACGTTTGCAAACAAAGTGGTATCACCACTAGAACCATGCTCCGATCCGTCTGTAAAATCAGACGGCAGCTGTTTCTTTTCACTGCAACCATCGTAATACGATGGTTCGTGCTTGGATGCCGGTACTAGTCCTTCATCATGTCGCTCTGCGGAGGAAGTATGCCCTGAGTCAAGGGCTTCTTGCTGGGCACACTGCTTCCGCAAAAGCTTCCAAAAAATTGTAAAAGGAACATGAACTTACTGTAGCGCCGGAACACTTCGTACGTGCACGACTTTAGTGGACACTTTGGTAGGGTGCCCCTCAGCAAGTTGGCATGTAAAATACTTGTCGTGCACGAGGGCCAAAAGACTGCATCAGGTGGTACGAACCACGATTCGTGAACTAATCCAG
Organism: Opisthorchis felineus; assembly: GCA_004794785.1. Lineage (NCBI taxonomy): Eukaryota > Metazoa > Platyhelminthes > Trematoda > Opisthorchiida > Opisthorchiidae > Opisthorchis > Opisthorchis felineus. Next base: position 542,367 of record SJOL01007141.1, read on the forward strand.
CGGAGTTGTCCTCGAAAATCAGAACAGCGTACATGATTGAAAAAACGTCCCAAATACGAAGTTCCAGAGGAGAATGTCCTCATGCGCCAGAAAGCTTTGAAGGACTAACAAAACACTAACACAAGTATATGTATTTATTTTATGAAAATTGGGTAACGCAAGTACCGGCGGTAAAAGCACTGACTAATCAATAAGCGTATGCAAAATGGGGAAGTATATGCGACCGTCTTTGTAGAAAAACTTGAACATTTACAAGATATTTTATTGACTGACGCAAACAGCCGAGTGTGTTGCAAGTCAGAGCACTGGAAAACTAAAACGTCCGTTGATTTCACCACATGATTATAAAATGGGAGTAATGTTTGGAACAGAAGACACTCAATAATATCCCATGAAAAATCGACAATGACAGTGGTTTGACCGTCGAGCAAAATGCAGTTGTCAGGAAAGTTTTTCGAAAATAGAACAACCCTATGCACAAACCTGTGACATCCGCTGGTGGCTAATGGCTGCAATGGCAAACCCACATCATCCAAAAATATGCTCCCTTCGACTGCATCCAATTCGACGTGCTCGGCCAGTCGGCGGGACAGCTGAACAGTCGGTGATTTCGGCCCATGTATGTAATGCTTTAAATGCCCCAGCTCTGATTCATAGGAGAAACACTAAGAACGCTCCAAGCAACCGTACAGCTTGACAACATTAAACAAATGGGGGAACAAGCGTTTGTTGTAAACTAAGTGGTTCGGTCCAAAAATAGCAGCAAATTTTGAAACGGCAACCTTTCAAACATCAGTTAGAACATCAGCATAGTGTTGTGAAAAAAAGTAAACAGCCTACATAAGTGGTTACAGAAAAATACCTGAAGCATTCCTAAGCGTCAGGATGCAAAATGTCGCGTAACACAACGGGTCCTATGTCCAGAAGAAACTGTCGGAGCTCAGAAGCCTTCCACCGATCCAGGTCCACCACGCCTCGACATTTTCGAGGAACATCTGCACTTGGTATCACACTCCGTTGCCCAAATGCATCGTTCAGTAGCCTCCAGGACTCCAAATAAAGCCTAGCCTTTTGTCCAATTAGCATAGCTCTGAGTAACAGGAGGAATTTTCGCACCACACCACGACACACCCAGTGCACGTAATCTGGTGGAAAACCGTCAATCATGGGACAATTCAAGTCCTCCATCGGACTGGGACCTGTATGGTGGGCTTCTTGCTTCCTATTACGGAAATCACAGTCACGACGTAAGGGGCTGTTAAATAGGGAAACGTCATTAGTGTGCCAATGTACACACCCTTATGCGTACAATAATCACAGCCGTAATATCCTGTATGCCCCTAACTTGCTTCAGAGATGCCCTTGCAGGACTGTCACAAACAATACATGAAAGGCGGACAATGTGAACGTTGTAAACTCCGGAGACACCGTTCACCAAGACGTCCGTCAATTCAGTGACTGTGTCGGACATCAACCGCCGAACATCATTTGGCTTGTTCTTACCACAATATATACCAACGACGAAAGGCTGACTGAGAAAAGGGGAGATTATGCGGGAGAGTATGGGCCACAGCTGGGTTCAGGAGTTGTTGTAGGCCCGAATACCATGAATGTTCATTTGAATATCCACACGTGTTACCGCAGTGTGAATCTCACGGAGCTGCCGCAGCAAACCTGCTTTCAGCCCAAGGTGGATGTATATTCCACCGACCTTCTGTCTCACGCAGCACCGACAGGAAGTCTCCATTACAGTCCGTGGATCCTTCGGAAGAGTCGGAAAGAAGTAATTGAGTTCGTCCAGCAAAACGGCTAAACCGGACAAAGGCAAGTTTAGCCTTCGTGCCATCCGACGAACAGCCGCTAAAATATTCCTACGCGGCTGTGAATGGTTAACAAGGGATACTGTTGAGAAGCAATATAATTGTAAGCAGAACATACGGACTGATCCCTTCAATGACTTGCACTGGGCTATATTGCGGCAAAAAGCTGGTTTATCTGTAGTAGCCGAAAGGTTCTCCAGGGATTGCAGTGGTGAACGGCCTTCTAGTTCCAATGTACTGGTAACAGGGATTGGTGAAACCGCCGGCGTGCAGCATGGTAACGCACGGCCAAGTTTATCCCCTGGGACAGCCAACTTCGGCATATGTGGAACTTATCGCCTGATTAATTATGAATCTTATTCTCAGAGGTTCGGCCAAAGGCATTGTGGACACATTCATCTGTCGGGCAACGAAAACGGCCGGTTTAAGTAGCCGCCTGACGTACTTTCCGAAATATCGTCGTTCTCGAAGAGCCCCTATGCTCAATACGAACGAATTCTGGGCGCATTGACGATTACTTGAAATGAAAAAATCTCGTTTACAATTTCGTTCACGTAAACACACCAGGCATAAAGCATATCACAGTACAACATAACTCACTCTGTAAGCCGCACGTGAGGACAAGCAGAACGCAGAGCTTCCCGCGAGTAATGGCGCTGCACACTAAAACAAAACCATTTAAATCGGTCAACAGTTTGCATTCCGTAGGCACCAGGAAATGCTGGGCAATGCGGTTTTTATTAATGCGAGACAAATAAAGAAGCTTTGATGCCTCCTAGATGTCTCCATTCCCCTCGGCCTAAAAGTAATCCATTAGTGAAGAAGTCCTGCACAGATTTCGCGCAGGTTCTGCACCCAGGCGCGGACGCGTGCTAACTGGGAAACATGAGTGTGAGTGCTGTCGGGTTATTTTTATCCGCGTTGATCTCGAGGGTCAGGCATATGCTCCTTAAAAAGAGGAGAACCCAGCAGAGACCCAAAAGACGTTAGAGGTTTGACGAGATTAGCCCAAACTACCCATATGTGATTCAAGGATCTAGCACGCTAGAAACTATTAAGATACCTTCACCAAAGAACGAGCTGCTACCAACGTAGAGGTAGAAATTCTCATCCAAGAGCTGCTCACACTCGGGACAACGTCCAGCTTCTGATAGCTAGCGCGAACTTGCGTTTTAGTAAGTTATGATGAGGTACAACGGACCTCCCTAAAACTGATGTACATGAGTGTGTGCGTTCCTCAGATCTTTCGACCTGTCCTCTCGATACCAGTTTGCCTGGTGGCTGACATCATGAAGTGTGTTGTGCCACGCACATATCTTCCCTGAGTATCCTGTGAAATCTCTTAAATTTGACGAGTAGTGAATGAAAACGACTGAACGGGGGGACGGTATAAGTGCTCAACCGAGAAAAAGAAACTATGCTTACACTTTAAAAATGAAGGAAAAGATTTGTAGAAGGCAACAGAAGAAAATCTGTACACATCATCTAAATAGCCGACTCGACTCTGGTTGTGAATCAACAGTGTTCAAGTTACCGGGCGCCTGGGCAAAGTAAGGCAGTCAGAGGCAACGAACTCCGAGTCAAATGCAATGTTGCATGCAGGATTTGGGGGACCATGCTGACCAGAAGGACGGTCTATATACGTTGACGTACCAGTCGGTTTTAACAACAGTGACATGTCCATTCTCGGGGTACCGGCATTTCTCGTCAGTCTTTTTAAGTCTCGGGATGCTAACACACCTATTCTAGTATAAATCTATGCATTTTTTACCGGAGACCTCCCAGTTACATACTAGTAAGCTAGTATTGGATAACCTGACGGTATTCCATCAACCGTGGGTTTAGTAATGTTCTTTCTATGAGATGACAATGATTTGGTTCAGGGTGATTAGACTTAACAGTTAAGTCGGCGACTAAGCAACCCTGGCTGCACCAAGGGACCTGCTTACGCACGTTGCACAAGTAGCTGAGGTTGAAATTTCATTGGGGCCATCTAACCCTGTCAGAATAACCCGATGGGGCATTTTGCAGTGCAACCTGTTGCGCCCCAAAACTACCGAAACTTGGTAGGGTGACCTGCTCTTAGATCATTTCGCCGGTTGTTAGAGACTTTTGCCTCCTAAAAGTGACAAAACTACATAAAAACTGCCACTGTAGATGTTCTCTGGGGGTGCCCGACGTCGAACTTTGTGAGTGAGCTGGACAGAGAGAAAGCTTTTTCGCATTAACCACTTGTTTCATTTGGCGCAAACAATATAACTGGTTTTGTACATGATCGGATCCAAATCTCTTTGAAGGACTGCTGCTTGGAAAATTCGGTCTTTTTATTCGATCTAAAGAACTTCGCGCAGACAGTACGAGAGAAGCTGAACTTTTCATTTGCGTAGCTTTCATGTCTCACCGTCGTGGAGCAGTGAGTACGGCACGACAGAATTATGCAGTTCTGACTTGCTATCTAGGGGCATCTGATTATGGCATTAGAGGTGTCTCTAAAAGCCACCAAACACCGCCTAATTCGTGTGTTTATTTCCCCATCAGTTACGACGTCCGATGACAGCGCTCTCAGCAAGGTAGAAGTCCGGCAGCACGCACTCACAGCAGTGTGGCTGAATACTTGGCGATTTCTGTTGAACCACCGACGAACCATGGTAAAAGATAAGAAGTTTAGAAATAGTAACATGTGAACTGAGGCCAGTTGCAACGGTGGAGAATCTTCGTGGGCGGTCAATTCAGTTTTACTTCGGACTGTGTAAACAAGATGCAGTCGCTTGCAAGCAGCAGAACAAGGACACCGGGCTCGAGAAGTAGTAGTTTGGGAAGGAGGCGCTGCGACTTGGGTGAGTAAGCAACGAAAATATATTGACTGGTAAACCATTGAAAAAGCAATGGTGAAACTCTAATGCGCAGATGTATGTTGAACAAAGGGTTTAAAGGGTCCAAAACTAAAGACTTTGTCGAAAGTTGAGAGGCTTTGAAAGCCGAATTCTTGAAGAACGGTTGACAAAACCTCTCTGATGACCGTTTCAAAAGCACTGCTGGAGCCTCAAAAGAGTCCGCCAAGCGGTTAGTTTCAATCACCACGCCTCCCCGGGTTTGTGTCACAGCAGAAATTAAGTCATTATTAGCGAAATACACTCTTTGCAAACAAATTTGGTTTTTCGAGAGACTCACCTGGAACCCAGCTAAATCTGTCGTTCATGATGTTTCCAGGCAACTGAATGTGCTGAACAAGGCCGCCTCATGTTTCAGTTGGTACAATATTCAAGATATCGCGATACATGTATATTCGTAATGCACTACTCATAAGGTTGCTGAAAATTCTTCGACAGCCCAGGACCGGTTTCGTCCCTCTTCGGGCTCATCAGGCAGGCGCAGTCCCCGAGTTTCTGTCACCCTTATGTTCAACTTGAAACCAAATTGCACGAAATTAGCGAAATACACTCATTTGCAAACAACTTTGGTTTTGTAAGGGTCTCGCCCGGAACCCAGCTGAATCTCTCGTTTGTGATGTTTCTAGGCAAGAGCCCAAAGAAGGGCGAAACCGGTCGTGGGATGTTGAAGAATTTTCAGCAACCTTAGGAGAAAGTTTTCTTTTAAACGATAGTTACCATTATGCATTTTATTGACATCTACCAACGTCAACGTAGTCGCTGGTGGTCAGTAAGATAATGGTTGACATAACTGTCTACAAGACTGTCTACAAGGATCTTCGTCAACCAAATACCTGTCAGGTTAAGTCACAGCGGAAACTTGCGGTGGACTTTGAAGAAGAATATCATAAATGATGGATTCAGCTGGGATTCAGGTAAGTCTCTAATGGAAGCACAAATTGGTGTGCAAATGCGTCTATTTGATGAACCAGTCAAGCTCTCCTTAGTGGTGTGCGTTGAATTTCAGCGAGAAAAACTGAGTAAAAACTTGCTTGGAATTAGTTTTGGTGCAAATCTTGCCAAATTGAACCAAAGCCGACTGATCCAAATAGATCATTCTGCGTCCCTCATTCTTGGGCTCATCTAAGCTGAACTGTTTTGCTTGACCCTAAGACTGACAACTAGTAAGAGGAAGGCAATTTGGTCTCAAGTAGAACACAAGGTTGACGGAACCTCGGGGACTGCGCCTAACTGATAAGTCAATATTACGTTTTAACCGCGGAATCCGTAGAAGTTTCCGCGAAAGCCTTCATCCAGGATAAGAGCAAACAGTTGGCCGAGAAGGTTGAAGGCCAAATGGTTACCTGCCGCGAACATTTTGCTGAATTTATTGCAACTGTCCGTCTTTTGTCAACTACCTTCCCTTCTAGTTTGAGACCTTGTTTTGCAGATCGGTGATCGCGGCTTGAGCTGTTCCGCAGGCAAACCCTCCAGTTCCACAGTCCTTTCAATTTACAGCTGATTCTTGATTCCCGAGAATCATTCCAGCGCAGCCAACTCAGCTACATATTTTTTCATTGCATTTTGGGGCGGGCGTGAAGTATAGGCCACTTTGACTTCTCTCGCAGTTGTGTTAAAAAGTGGTGCTTCTCTACCGCCAGATGTTCCTCCAGACTGTTGTGCATTTCGCTGACTGGTCTGTCATCGATTGGTTGGAGATTTTGGGTTGTTGGTCTGTAAACTCTCCCAGTTCGGCAAACAATTCTTCGCGATGATGGCTATCTAGTTATGCCTTCAGCTACTCATTGTTCTTATTAGTTTATTTTTCCGCAGGTGCTGCATCTCAGCCCTTACTTTCCTAAGTTGCTTTCAAATCTCTCTGTTCATTGTAAGATCTTATTGAGGTCCAAATTCTCTTCTTGGGCCAGCGTGATGTCGATCAGTCATTCTTACCAGATAAATCTGAACTACGTTCTTATTTCAATTTAGTTGTAACAGCAGCAACTACCCGGCTGTGTGTTTGTACTCAGATCAACTGGCTTAGTACTCAGTCATACACTAACTATGCGCTACTCCCGCCGGATTATCCTCTTCGCTGGGCTTTGTGGCCCAAGTAAACCCTAATAAACGAAATGCCACCCGCCGTGGACCGTTACGCCAATAGAGCCAAACTATCATGACAGGGTGAGAACATGCACATTGACTTCTGATGTTGAACATCTGTCTCTATGCGGATTTCGTCTGCTGCTATCCGGCGAAGGACTCTGTGCTAATTTCTTGCAGAGGTTATGACATCTTGCACTTTCTGATTGTGTGTGTGAACATAAAGCTTCCAGCGCTAACAAACCGGATCGACATTTTGATCACCGTGGGTGGTCATGTTCATAAGTGGAATGAAAACGGTGAACAAAAAGAATGAAGCAAGTACCGTTACAGATAACCTAAAAAGATGTTAGTTAATTGGTTCCTGGTACGTACTGTTTGAACATGAAGTCAACATATCAACCGATTATTCCGGGGGCAGTCAGATCAACCTTGATTTTCGATAGCCTCGCTCAGTTTGAAAAGCGTTTGGGTGATGTTTAATTTGGCGGCCAGAGGAATTGGCTTTCTGTCGCTCCCATTGCCCTCCAAACTTTATGAGACAAGACGCCAAATTTCCTAAGGCCTGGTGTACCGGTGGTTGGTATTCACTAAAATGTCGTCATCGGACTCAACTATGTTCCTGGACACCTGTTCGGCGGTCCGCGATTTTATCAACAGACAGTGGTTGGAGCGTTTGCTGTTAGCTTTCACAGTCCAGAGCTGTATCGGATTGCCGAAATAATGCTCTCCGAATCGGTCAAATTTTCGGCCGCGCATCCGCGATTATGTGTTGTTCTACATCTGCTAGTTATCGAAGAGTTTTGGAATGGTTGATATTGCCATTGTAATACACATCCATCGACCTGCACTTTTTCATTCTTTCTCGAATGTTTGTTACCTCACTGTACCTCTATCAGAATTTCAGGTCATCCTCGATTTATTGTGGTGGTTCAGCGGGCTTCAGAACCAGCAGCAGTAATTCATCGGTCTACACCAGCTGGAATTCAGTTTCTCGCTGAAAACGACTATGCTACGACAAACCCAGATAAATATATTTCCAAAAGGTATGTAGTTTAAGCTGCGCTCAAACCAGCTGGACGAACCACGGCACAAGCCGTAGAAAAACAAAGCGTGTTTAGAGAGTGACGGCGGAGAAACAGCGCCGTGAAAAGGAGCTGACAGTCCTTGCTTACTTAAACAAAACGAGTAGTCGTCGACGGAGGTCAACCGTTTTAAAGGAACCCAACACTGGGCAAACTTTTGAGTGCTTTTGAGACGAAAAAGCTAGCCCAGTTAGGCCTCGAGGTAAACCACGAAGAAATGGCGCCTAATTTGAATGACAACAAGGATGCAGAAGGAACCACATGAAGAGCAGACAACATGAAAATGCTGATTGTTGAGATGACCATAGTCGGCCGGTGCAATGTCTCTCTTCAGAGCTGATCGTTCATCATCAATCCGTCCAGGACATATCCACATTAGGCAATCTGATCGTTTGCCTGTTGCGACCGAATCCCGAAGCTTAGGGACAAGAGAGCCTTGAACCATTTATCTTGGCAGAAAAAAAGGTACGATATATCTAACAGTCTGTGTAGTAGCTTCAGCAGGCATGCTATAAAATAACTAACATACATTTTGAATGCCTTGCATATAGCCCGAATTTTGCAGAACAGCTAACCTCTGCGGCGTTCGATGACAGCAAGCATCCAGCTGCGTTTACAGCCACAAAGTTTGAGTACACCGACCTTGTCGATTAGATGGCACAACGTTCAGGCAATGTCTTTCGTGAGTGTAAATACTGAATGACCGGAATGTCTTCGTTCCAGAATCAGAAAAGGCATCTTTTTGTTGATTGAATTTAGTCACACTAGATGTGATGGAATGCTACATCACATTCCAATTCCAACGTTTTTTTCTCACCTTCCTTTTGTCACCATTTTCCTGTATTCTTCTCATATGACTATTAAAAAAGAACGTCTGAACTCGGTGGAGGTCCATGTGTCAGATTCGCATCATCCTTTTCTAAGCTTAATTGACAAAATCTTCATTAGTTGATCAGCAGGCTCATACTATATTCTGCTGGCATCTGTCGAGATCTACTGCAGCTAGCCCACCGAAATCGCACCCTGCCTCGTAATAAACCAAGTGACTAGGTGACCAACTCTTCCAGTTTAACTAGCCACTTTTTGCGACCAGTTGCTCTTAGATCAATCCGAATAATTCAGATTATTCGTTAACGTCGGTCATATCCTATACTTTTTTTATATACGGTAAAATCAATGTGGAGAGATTTCGTCCCAAATGTTCTTACCTGGAGCCACATTTGAGAGCAAATACTCTCGTTATTGAGGTGATAGCGACATGTTGGATTTACATGTCTGGTTGCGCAGCCCACGTACCCGAACCAGCCCGAACTGAAGTTCGATACAATCAGGCTTTATCAACTTGTTTCATTTTGATGCCTTTCTAAGTTCCATTCACACCAACTAGATAAAGAGTGAAGCGAAGTCCACATAGACGTTCATATAGGTACGGTGTGATGAACATGACCGATGCTCTATTCATTATTCTCTTGTTTTAATATTCCAAATGCTATACACACATGCAAATTTGAACACATACGTGCTACTTGTTACGCCGTGCTGAATTCCGCATTTCTAGTTCGTTTGGTCATACCCATATACGTGCTGAACTCAATTACTACATGCGAGTAAATTTTACCACATTTCTCATTCCTCGTGATTTGGTTTTTCCACTAACTTGACTTCATTCTACTTTTCTTATAGATTATTTAAGTCTGCCCTGTCGCCCTACCCCTAAATTCCCCGCAAAGGGATTGCTCGCATATTACTGGGAGCTGACTCTTTTAATTAGGTCTAATTAGTCATCTTGCGGCTGGCTCCCAGTGAATTAGAGCTGCAGTGGGATCATGGTTTAGTCATTTGCTTGCACGTATCCAAACCGCTTATCTGTGTAGCAACATCATGGTGTCACGGTTGCTTTCAAAAGCCCGGTTAAAGTTCGTGTAAGCCCCAGTCACCCATAGAATGTCTATGAGATGTAATGCTGGCGAAACTACGCAAAACACAGATGACCACATATTCACTTGATTCCATTCACCAGTTGAGTAATCTGCGTCAGTTCCACGCGTCAAATGGTCCATACTTCCAGTAGAAGAGCAGATTAACAAGCCTACTCGTAATAAATTGGCAATGATCGGGATGTTATTACTGGATTGCCCTATTTTTGTCATTGTTCCATTTCTGACAGAGCCGAAGCATTAAAACGAGTTCAAATGGATGTAATACACTACTCATAAGGTTGCTGAAAATTCTTCGACAGCCCACGATCGGTTTCGCCCTTCTTGGGGCTCATCAGGTAGGCGCAGTCCCCGAGTTTCCTTCAAACCTATGTTCCACTTGAACCCAAATTGCACGAAATTAGCAAAATACACTCATTTGCAAAATAATTTGGTTTTGCGAAGGACTCACCTGGAACCCAGCTGAATCCCACGTTTTTTTATGTTTCTAAGCGACTGAATATGCTGCACCAGGCCACCTCAGCCGGATTCCATGTGAGTCTCTCGCAAAACCAAATTTGTTTGCAAATGAGTGTATTTCGCTGAGTTCAAATGGTGTTATCGTAGTCTGGTGAACGGAACATTGAGAACTGGCATTCACGTGTCGATCATCTTAGGGTAGACGACATCGTTGTCATCCCGGTTCTTGTTATTACAACGTTTTTTGCGCATCGACCGGTGAGTTTGTGGCCTGACGCTAGCAACGTCTATTTCTGCCGTTAACTGCGTGAATCTGGCAAGCATCTGCATCCGCAGGACAAGCAGCAAGTGGCTGGTTGTTGAATATCGGCCACTAATTAAGGTGGTGAAGTAATATGATCACCCGTGCGTTAATGGCTGATGGTTTTCGATGTACCAGTCAGCAACTTTCATCAACGTTTGGGTGCTATGAAGAGAGCTTCGCCTGAATAATGTGGACATCTTTTGAGAGTATTGAGCAGTCTCTGACAGCACAGATTGAATCCATCTATTTCACATATCTTTTCAGCCGTTTACATACAGTCAGACCCGGGGTTAGAGTAGAAAAATGGGTTGATAATCTAACGGACGAACGGACAGTGAACGCGAAGAATGAGGGATTTTCTCCAAGTACTCAACTAAATCCAGCTAAACCATGGTAAATGAGAGCTTTAGTTGGATTCGGTTCAGTGTCCCGTTAAAATAAACTTAGTGTGCAAATGAGATTATTTGCCGAAATCCGTCCAATTTGGATTCAAGCAGGACATAAGGGACTGCGCACATTTGGTAAGTCCCAAGAAGGACGAAACCTTCGTTGGCTGTGAAATTGTTTTCAGCAACCTTATGAGTAGTGTGTTGTCGTCTAGAAGGGCGTTTTGCTTCTTCGACGTGCAAATGATAAGAATCAAAGATGGCTCACCCATGAGAAAGGCATCTCATAATCCACCCTGGACGAAAAAGCACCTCAACTTCAACAGCTGTGTCCAATGAAGTATAAACGAGATAAGGTACAAGTTTTTTCCACCACAACCAGAAAATTTTACTCCGATGAGAATTGAGAATGAGATGTTGAAAACATCCACACTGATTCGGCATCTGACGATATTCTTAATCATGTGTCTCTAACCACCAAATCCTATTCTATTATGCTGCTATAACCTTGATTCTGATCGTATTTAAACAGTTGACAAGATAAGCGAAACAGTTGAATTCAACTCATAAAAGGAACCGGGTATATAAAGTGAATATGTTGAATCCACTGGATTTTCTACGGCTTTCTCCAGCCTTTTGGCGCGACTGCGATAATCTTGGATTTGTACTTGACGAGATGGTTCAAAGTCGGTGACTATACCATAGCGCTAGTGTCATCCGCATACATTGGGTCGGCCCTCAGTATAAGTCATAAGGGTGTAGGGATCGATACCGTAGTTGGCTTTGCATTAACTCCGATAACAAATCCAAATAATCGATTAGTTGAAGCCAATGCCTTCATCTGTCTCGTCTCAGTTTGCTGAAGCTCAGTTTGCATGGAGTCGGAAATTGCCCACATTAGTTAAGGAAACGAATGCTTTACATTTGTCGACACGTCCCTGGTAGATTTTCATTGGTGCGTTGATGCTCGTCATATCTTGTGTGTGATCAGCTGATGTCCCAACTCACCAGTGTGACTTGAGAATGCCAAACAGTCGCCCCTAGATGTCTTGGCCACAAACGTGCCATTTGTTCCACCAATTTGCTTTGTGTTGGTTGCGTTGTACTTGTCGGCAACCAGCTAGCAATGAACGCAGGGATCTATGGTTTGTTAGCGAGGATTGTTGAGAATCAGTAATGGTACAAAAATAAATGTGCCAACAAATTCATGAAAGCTTCTCGAAACTGAGGGAAATCTGATCGTTATTTTCAAAGAAAATATGGAAATTCCTTTGTTTCGAATCAAAGGCCAAGTTACATTGGAATCAAGATTGAATGATCAGTATCCCTGCCTTTTTTTTGTTGCATCGTTTCCCTAAAAACAGTTGCTCCAACTTCATCTGACCACACAACAGTGGGATCATATTTCGGTCACCCTGAGTGTAACAATATTTGCAACCCTCTCAGTGTATGAGCATGCCTCAAAAGCTTTCAACCGCGGACCAAGATGGTTTTGAATCGCTAGCCACAAGTCCCCACTTTGGTCACTTGGGTAGGTCGTATGGACCAAACACCGGAGTGAAACCTATTCATAGGACAGGCCAAAAGTCATGTGATGAGCACCCAGTGTGGTAATTGATTTTTATAACCGCAAACGTGCGTACCAATCGATAAAGAGATAAAAGCAGTGATACGTTTTGGCTGAAAGTAACGTTTATCTTGTACAACAAACACGGTCAGACTGATCAGATAGGGATAGCCCAGCCTATTTATAAGGCCGAGATTAACCAGCTAATCACCAAGTGCGTACTGTGGTTGGCGAGCCTGTAAGCTATTGATGATCGATATTGTACCATCCGAAAAGGCCTTGCCAAAAAAACATTTCTCCATGTCAACCATCACCGACCATAGTTTCAGTACCTTCGTATTGATGAAAGCGCTGTTGGAAGTTGAAATTTTCCCACTGCTTCGTATCGGAACGATTATTGCGGTGGATATGAGGATAGCTCCTAAAGCAGTCACGTCACGCTGGCTTTGTTTGGTTTGGTTACCAAAGCCCATTGCCGAAAGGTTGTGTCCCTACTATTGGCCGGGAGGTCACGGGTCTGAGACTTCCTGGAGTTTCGTGAGATAATCAATGCTCATGATTCCCAGTAGGGAAGGAACAGTCAATCTGTACTTCTTGGCTTTCCAGTATAGATTGGGCGAGTTTCAGCTTTTGATGGATATTAGTTACGAAAATATAAGGAAATGTCTCGTACATTCTAGCTGAGTAGTCTGGACAACGTAGACTTCTTAGGCTCAACAAAATTTTGAATACCTTACATTCTATACTTCAAGCACACGAATGAGTTGTTGCCAATAGAATTCTTATCACTGCATAAAATAACCCACGTGACGCGAGTTTGGTTCGCCAATGTGGTCTCGTCGGCTGAAGTTGAAACTGTCTACCACATTCGCAACCTCCCTGAAAACTGGATTGGGTCACGGTAGTAGAAAGAATCCCCAACCGGCTGAACTTTATATGGCAAACAGTGTCAGCCACGCAGCAAGTCAAATGTTGGTTCTACAGACCACACCTCACATGAGAGTAGCATGGTGTAACAACCCACGTCACAACGTTATTCAGATTCCTTTCAATAATCGTGCTTTTACTTCTCACGTGTTACATATAAAAACAGGAAGCGTTTGCACCGTCTACTTTGCAATAAACGATAATGAGCTAGAAAGTTTGAGAACCACCGAAAGTACATCATATTCCCAGAATTCCGCCATGGATAGAACGAACTCGTTAAGTGGCTGTTTTCCGAACTTTGCTTAGCTTCCCGTACCTGGTTCCAATTTTTTGGATTCAAGTTACCGCATTTCATTAGTCTACGAGTACCAAATTTTGGATGATGGAAAATGCTACCGTGCCCCGGCGACGCATAGCCTGTCTTTGGATGGGCCTCTTTTGGACGGCTAAGTGTAACACTTCAGGTCTGTGTGCCCGCAAGCCATGTTTGAAAAACCTGAACTATTGTGAACATATTTGCGTGCACTTCGGTAAAGCATGTCTGCTTGATCCAATAAAGTCGCAACATCAAAAACACAAAAGATGCCTTCCGTTCTTTGTTGTTGGCTGTGTATATTGCTTCTCGGGGACATCTACGGTCTTGAAACAAACTTTCCTCCACTATCCCCCCACGTCGGCTTTCAAATCATCCTTGACTCTTATCTCTTAAATGAGGATGTCAAGATTCTTTTCACGCCACAGTTTACACTGGACACTGGCCGTGGGCCTCTCCAAGATATGCTAACCCCGTCATTGCACGTTATTTGGTCTCAGGAAGTTTCTTTCTCGGCTTTTCTTGGTCAGTAATCATTGTCTTCTACCTCGCCCTTAGGCGGTAGATATACTTGTGATGCGTGTATCTGAACCTTGTTTCCAAAGTGTGAAATCCTTTTATCAAATGCGTCTAACGTTTCCCCCTTCATGCCCACCTATACTGTCCATGTCTTTACGTTTGGATTTGAGCTTTTATGCTCAGCCGATACCCTGCCCCCATTCGTATAGGCCGGCTTACTGTCTAAGCTCTGGTTAACGTCTGGTGCTGTCTTTCCAAGGTTTAACAAACGTGGGTAATGGTTTCTCACTCTTTTGAGCCAAGTGCATCCGCTAATCATGCAACAGTGTACACACACAATCACCTTGATGCGTAATGGATGCGTAGCGGTCACTCACTAGATCACGCGTCACAAACACTCAAATCACTTAACAATTCCTGTCCCGCTTGCAACCTTAGCCGACAACATGTACACTACAATTTCCCATCCATGTTTGTTTACGCGGCTACCACCTGCGTCATGTTTGTGCAATTATCAAACACGAATAGACATCCCCCTCTTCACACTGTACACAATAAATATGCATGCAACTCGGCCACAAAACACACTCGAGCGCACAGGACAGGAAGTCAGCCGAGCTCCACAAGTCTCCACGGACAACTATGGAACACGTGTAGCAGCTATACTGCAGAGAAGACACGTCCCGCGCCCGCAACTTCACTCAGGAACTCTCATCAGTTGTCCTCAAACGATAAATCACTTTTTGGCTTATTCCCTTTTTGCATTGTATTTATTTTTATCAAGTGCACATAACTTTTGTAATCACCATTGTGGTAAAACAGATATGTGTTAGTGGTTGTCACCTTCTGATAATCAACCTAATTACGTTACAACCAGATCACTAACAGATGCAACCTTTGATTCCACAGCCCATTTATAGTATACCTCTGGTGGGCATTGTAGTCCGCGCTGATGCTCCGCCGTTGTTTGGCTACGGTAAGCAGACCATGGAACCCTCCATTCTTACCACCCCACTGGTAAATTCTAATCCATTTGGCTCAGCCCTGCCTGTTTCAGCGTCCGTTTGCGGTTTGCTTGTCCCACCTGACCGGGCTGTTTTACTGGCCTGGTTTTCCACCGACCAAATAAAATTGCCGGCTGCTGGATTTCTTTGTTGATGTACAAGCCACAGTTATGAATGCTTAGTGGATCTGGCAGATTTGGTAGCATGTACCAGGGACAAAAACCTAGTGTGTTGTTCGGGTAGGACGAGCAGAGGGGTCACCCTGTTATGTTGCACCACTGTGCGCTGGTATACCGCCTGCTCCTCCGGTGCTTTGCCCATCGCCGGTGGTTCTGAATTGGACTTCTATTTCAGGAAACTCACAGAAGAGCACCGTAGTCTGTAACCGCTGTTGTCATGGGCCTGGGGATGCTGTGAGATGCAGGTCAAAGATGACTAATTTCCGGTATGTTCTAAATGAATGAAGTGGCCTGGAGATACTACTGCGGATTTCCCGGCTTATTTCGGCGTGGCAACCTCAAGCCATCTCCTTAGTTGGGCTCACTTTGAAGTAAAAGTTCGTCTTGTCTTGAGTTTCCAGGAAATGTTTACCTACAAAAAACGTATAAAGACCTTCCAAGCCCCTCTAATACCGGTATTCACTACCAGCGCCTATGAGCATTCTTAGCCGTGTACCTTTGCTTGTTTGGAGCTGACAGCAGTGACTCGATCACTGAGGACCTATAAAGTTACCCTCAGTTCCCCTTCTGCTTGATGTGGAAACTCCCAGCTGTCCTGCAGTTCTTGTTATCTATCTCCAAAATTCTGCCTTCCTCATTTCCTATCAGTCTGATGCCCCTTCTCGTACTAACTGCCCCTCTGCACAAAGAAGCTTCTCCAATGGGACACTGTACGAACGCTAGCAATTGCTGCCATTACCTGACTGACAACCTGTGGCAGTGCCTACCAGGTGAACCCATGGCTAGACTTCTTGACCCGGCACAGAACTGACTGACACTCAACCTTGGCAAAATGATGAGCCTAGCCTTTCGCTTTGGCTTGGTGCCCACAAGTTGAATGGAGCCAGGTGGGAACCACGAGGTGCTCCTTCTACCACCACTGCTAACCTTTTGCGTCACCACAGGTACGTTGTAGCGGCTCCAATTTGTCTAACTAACTTTTCAACCACCTAGATTAGTTTGATCAGTAAAACTGCACTTAACATTTCCCATCAGTTTTGTTTACGCCGATGTCACCCGTATTACATGCCATGCGTACGACCTTGGCCCACATCAGGTCAAGTTGTCTTTGTGCAATTATCAAGTGGGAATGGCCCTATGTGATTTTCCACAGTGTTTTCACATTACGTACAACAAATACACCGGGCTTGATTTGGTCTGTGTAAACGTGTCGGCTGCAAACCAAAACTCACGGAATCGGCCTGAAGTGGTCTTAATTGGGAGGTTGGTCTCTCTTGGGAAGGAGTATACCGAGGGCAAATACTGTACGTAATATATATATATATATATATATATATATATATATATATATAGTCGTATGCTGTTCAACCAAGCTCTATATCCTTTTCATTCAGTGATTGGTTTAAACATTTATTGCAGATCTCCACATTTTTCAATTCTTTTGAATCGTAATCCACGTTCTCATTCTCTGATCCACCCTGATAGCCTTTTATTCTTAAATTTACATCTCAGTGCCCATCTCTGGGAACAAAACCTTTTGACCTGATTTGTACCGTTTTTTTATCAAGAGAGGTTTTCCGGAAGTAAAGCTTTTTAAAAGTTGAAGACAAATCTTAGTTTTGTTTTGCAGTTTACAAAACCATGAGTAAATTGTTGCTCAAATATAATGTCATGTAGGAAATAGAAGGTTGTTTACAAGAGAATCGCATACAGCACAGACCGGGAAGCTTATTCAGATTGAAAAGGCCCTACGCTCCTACCTCGGGAAACGTAGATGTTAGGAATTCCCCAGGTTGTCAGGGTGGAAGACTTTAAGGCAAAACTTTTACCGTAAAGAGAACTTTATTGGCTTGACGAAAGCCGCCCTCTTTACGGACAAATTGTTAGTTAGGTCTGGTTTACACCCCCAAATGAACGAAAATTATCTACGTAAAAAGAGTAACTTTCAGTTTGAATTGATGAGGTGTCATAAAAAGAGGTAAAAATACGTATAAGATTTCACAGGATACTGAATCGCATCAATTCATTTTGGTGGAAAACAATTTAAAATTTCTGAACAGCGAATAGACCAAGAACCGAAAGGTCTATTCAGGGAATCCGGTTATTAAACAACGGATCCCCAAGGATATAATCAACTTGAATCGTGATGTTGCCTTATTTTCGGTGACTCGGTTGATTGATAGAAAAGTAGTCGATAGTTGTTCTTGACTAGAAAATATACTTCGTTATCTCGAATACCCTATGCAGCCATGGTGCAGCACATTCAGTCGAAGAGTATCGTAAACGAGAGATTTAGTTAGGTGTCGTTTGACTCCGCCGGAACACCGACCTAATCTTTATTTTTCATCCTTATGCACTACTGAAGATGCATACAGTAGTTTGACAACACGACGGAATGGAGCAAAGCATTGGCTTTAAGTGGCTACATGCCGTAAGTCTACGTTGCCCTTAGGTGAGAATGCATTGCCTATTCATCGACCATCTGAATAGTGTGTTGCTCCCCGATAATGTATTGCAATACCACGAATATCGTATCAAACAAAACACCTTCAGTTGAAGTGGAATATCACGAACGAGAGATTCAGCTGGATTCAGTTGAGTCCCACTTGGAATTGCAGATGATGCCCCAACCAGGTTTCTCCTGGAAACCGCTCAACTTTAGTTTTTTTACGGTACACCCAAAAGGTTGATCGCTGCAAGGTAATTTACTGTGTGCGCTCAACTGGTACCTAAGGGCTAAGTTGTCAAATTCTGTTCCCTGCACCAGTCTAGTTCAGATTCACTTCAGTTTACTTTTCCAGACAAAAAAGGTGTAGAAAATTGCAGTTGTTTCGGCTGCTACAGTTTTGTTTATTGAGAAGGGAAAGAATAAAGAAATGAGATTCTCGGCCCAATCAGTTTGTTCACATCGAACGGTACTCTTTGTCGGATATGGCAGGGAGCGAGGGCTATGCAGTGAACGTGATAGTTCTGATGCTGGACCCCCACTAGCTGCGTGACACAGCGATATCTATCGGATTCACTGACCGTTGGTCTGCTTCATCCCGTGCTCACTATCCGGAGAGACGACAGTTACAAACGCGAGTGAGTTGACTTGTATGGACTTCCATGCTTCGTTACCAAGCCATGGAATGACCACTCCTGGGTCTTCTTCATTCGAAGAGAGCCGTACAAGACAAAAGTCCTCTAGTATGCACCAGTGCACGCAGTGCGAAAAAAACTGAAAATTTTCCAAGCTTTGGCTACCAGTTAGTTTTCAGAATCACATACGCTGGCAGGCATGGGGCCTCGTCATACTGAGTAGCACTCTTCCTGGTGAACGGAAGGTTATTGACGAAGCATCCTATGAACGAAACGCTCAAAACCACGAGTCGTTCCTTCACTTATTTTCGAAGCCTCATTGAAATAGCGACTGCACTAGTCACCTGAACAAAAGAAGAATTTACACGCGGAAACTTTGGGGTAACAACTCCAAACCTGCTTTGACGGTTGCCAGGATAAGTAGCGATTTTGTTACATGCTCAGCATGTGAACGATTTTGTCGTGTCCCAACTTCCTCGTCTCCGATTAAGAACTGTTAACTTTGAAGGATAAGCGGAATTCTAAATAAAGCTAGAGAGGAAAGTTTTTTGGTCTTTTAAATGATGAACTGGCTAAGCGGATGCAAGAGGAATAGCCTGCCGAGCGCGCAATGGTCTGTCTTCAGAGGTTGAAACCGTTCATTATAATGCGACAATCTATATCGCTCATGTGACAAGCAGATATTCAAACTCGTTTCTTGGTGGTACATGCTTTGTTTAAATTATAAATCTGGAAGCTCTGCACCTGCAAATATTGCTAAACAGGGCTAATTTGGGGGTTCGATGGACCGGAATTTCAGGAGTGTGATAGGGAGTGATGGTATTGGCGCATTGGGATGTGTCAGGTCTGAGGGTAAGTGATTGGCACTAAATACTGACAAATCAAGAATTGACGTGAAGAATCGGGCCTTCTAAATTACAAGTTCTGTACACAGTTGTGTCCGCATAGCTCTTTCCAATGAGCATAACTGTCATGGCCATCCATGGCTGTCTCACAAAACGAGATTCTCTGTCGCTAATTAGCTTTCGCGGTTGGAAGCATGAATTTCTATGACTGCGGTTGGCGCCATAGTTTTATAAAATAGCAAGAATTCGAAGAAAGATAAGATTTCAAATGTAGGACTTTATCTATTCGGAAGAGGGAAACACCACTGAGATTTATTGGATTGCAGCCAGGATTGACTACCACAGCCCAGATCCTTCTGGTTGCTGGGCACCTATCACTCATCCGGGGATCGAATGACATGATCGATACAGCGCACATATCAGTGCCTCAAATTTAACAGAAGAGCAAAAGATACGCACGTGTGAATCTGACAGTCTAGTTTAAAGCGAACCCAAACTTATGAATATCGCGAACGTAGGTCCCATACTACTATGTCAGTTATCCGTCAAAGCCCGATCACGTGATTACGTTAGGGTGAAGTACATGTGATTCCTCTAATTGATCACAGCGGTTATTCAAGCACTTACAATGACAACCATGTCCCCATTCCAACCGGAAAACATGGGCACATTCTAGTGAGGTGGATGAGTTGGTCAAGACTGTTTTAACTCGGTTGGGAATCTGTTTCTCCTCAGCATCGAATGCAATGCTTAAGTAGGAAATCGGCTATTCGTTCTCAACTTTTCGGACTAGATTTTGTGGTTGCACTTAAACACAAATCCGCAAGATACGAAAGTTTAACGGTGCGCTGCTGATAGAAGTAAGATTTTCGAACATTGATAGGCAAAATTTTTGTTTGTGCCTCTTTTAAAATGCCTGCATTCATTCACAAGCTTGCTGTGAGGGACAAATGTGGCCATGTGTCAGATACCAAGAAGCTATAGTATTTATTTAATTGATACAGCAAAAGTGACTGAACCATCACAGACACGAGATCAAGTTAAGAACTTAAACCTGAGAAGTTCCTGTAACGTCTCCAAGTAAAGAAAACAACCAGAAACAGACCAATTTCTGTGTCCCTCGGGGGTACCACCTTCGCAGCGCACAAAACTAGGTTGATTGGGACTCAAATTTGTCGTTGATATTCCTCGAATGAGCACTATGTCTGACCCCTTTGGTCCAGCTAACCAAACCGAAACGGTTAACCAGCTTCTCGGTATTCCGGAAGTTCATTTTCAGGGCTTTTTAAAACCCATATTTTATCCTAATTCCAGCGTACTCTTTGGTGATCCATGTCACAAAAAGGATAGAACTTTAGCACGACTCACTTTCAGCTGTTGGCCCACGGACTCTATAGCAGATTCATGTGAATTATTTACATCCCAAGGATACCGGGGATAGTGGGCATTATGCTCATTTGGTCTGGGGATTTACCTCACTCCTAGGTGTATATTAAGTGAGGCCAGCAGGGATGCTGCGTCGGCACTGGCTGCAAAAACTCACATGTTAATCTCCGAAAGACCGCATTTTACTACTCTTTAGATGCACAAGGATCGTGATGAATTCTTCTCAAACATTTTGTCTTTTAGCATGATTATTCCACCCTCTTCCTGTCTTTTCCTTACCCTCAGCTGGCAATTGATCAACGGTTGTTATGCGATTGCGCCCCAGTGTTCATCTCTCGTGCGTCGCTAAAAAATGTAAAAATACCACGAAATGCAACGTAGGAGTGAAAAGCGACATGCTGACCGCACCGCAGCACAGAGTATCCGGTCGGTCAAGAAACCGCTCATTACCGCTAGAGTGTCATTCACAGTCACTGGCGGGATCCAGACATTGCGGGAGGCTGCAGTGTTCATTAACATCCTCTGGATGGGACTAGTGCCTTCACCCTGTCCATGCTTTTAAATTCTCTGTAATAAGGAACCACAGGAGGTCCATCCCATCACTGCTCTGTAGCAGTTTGCACCAGGACAAAGAAACGTGCATGTGTGACATGTCGGAGATTGCAAACTTCCTGTTGTTCCCCTTGTGTTCATGAATGACCTGTGGAGAAATTCATTAGACCAATGTGCGTCGCTTATTCAAACTGTGTGTGTATGTGTACAATTCCAGTTTGACTATTTTCAGGGGTCTAGAGGATCGGTGGTTTCAATTTTCAGTCCAATACTGTCGCTCATCTGAGTGACAGAATTTCCAAGACCGAGGGGGAGGGGTCATGGTGTAATCACTTTTCGTCACACAACTATCACTCTGATACTCTGAAGAGAATTGGCAATCAAGAAAATGAAGTGTTGGACGGGCTGCTGTTCTCTGGTCCTCTTTTGACAGAAGAAACACACTTCTAGGGGAACGGAGGGTTTGTTTTTAGGCATAGAGTAAAAATGTTAAGGGTGGCAATGCTCAAAATTAAACTAAATTGTGTAGGGATAACGGTTGAATACATGGACATAGAAGATTTTAAACAGGTTATTTGAAGTTGACCGGAGACCAACTAAATCACACCTGCATCTCGTATTTACAATTCTCACTAAATGAATGGACTGAAGAGGGCTACAGGAGACTCAACCGGATTCAGCCGAATCGCTCGTTTATCATGGTCCGCTTTAAGTCAGTGTGCTGAACCAGGCCGCCTCATGTTTCGGCTGGATTCAGTTGGGTCTCCCGTCAAAAATAAATTTCTGTGAACATGGGAGTATTTGTCGAAATATGTCTAATTTGGGTTCAGTTAGAACATGGTGTTGATGGAAACTCGGGGACTCCGTCTACTTGATGAGCCTCAAAAAGGGCGAAACCGATAGTGGGGGATCAAAGAGTTTTCAGCAAACTGATATGCCGTTTGTTACCCCTAGAGCTGGAACAATACCCAGGATCGCTATACACCTTTCTTTGAATGACAGTGATCGTAGTGTCGGCGAAACATTGAACAGCCCATCAGCAGTTTTTCTCTTTTTCGGGCTATCAGAAAGGCCTCAGGCGGTCCAAGGCTTACAAACAATCGACAAGATTATTGGGCAGCTAACCGATTTCTAGACAGAAACAGACAGACACGTTGCTTTTCAGTAGCTCGTGGCTAACCACGGCCTGGAAGCTAGCTGGTTCGAAAATCTCTGAGCTTCATGAGATGCACTTTGCTGATGACTCCCAATAAGGGCGAAACAGATGTATAGTGATTTTCGGCTTTTAAGCATAGACGGGCTTCACTGACAGAATGGAATCCCATTTGAGTTACCACATCTCACACAACCATCGAAGAGATTTCAAAGTGTCACATTTTCAGTTTTATTGACGTGATTAGTATACCATCTTAGCATGGGATAAGTTCACTGATTTGTATCAACTCACCAGAATTCTTTTCATGTTAGAAGTCAAGGCTGATATTTGTCCAATAACAATTTGCAGAGTTCGAAACCGCACCTCCCTGCACTTTAGTTTGAACAGTCATACTATCCGGATGTCTAAAAAGCTTTCCTCGGGCGACGCTGCTCGGATGTTGGTGCTTACTGGTAGAGCATGTGCTCAGCGAGAGCAGGGTTTGAACACTTGTCCTGTTTTTTTCCAAGTAAGCCTCTCATTTTTGCTTTCGTTTTGTTCTCATTTTTGCACACTGATTTGGTTTTGACGGGTGAATCAACTGAATCCATTTGAATCTGTCATCTATGATAATGATCATCTTTATTTGGATGTTCTGTATTCAGGATATCCGAATACACTCTCTAGACGCAACATACTACTCACAAGGCTGTTGTCAAAGAGTTTTCAGTAACCTCATGAGTGGTGTGTTGTGTCTAAGCTGGTGTGGTTGCACTTATTTTAGTGAGTGGTGGATACATCTAAAGCACACCTATTCCTGCCCGAACGGATTGTGTTACCAGCCTCAAAAGGTTCAAGACGGCTCATTACATGCAATCGCTGTTCCACACAGTGGCATGCAAACCGTGGAGAAGGTTATGGCCGATGAATTCATTCATATTGTTTGCGATTATACCATATCATGTATAAATCATCCAGTAACGCTATACTACTATAATACTATTTATAGGACTTCCTTCGACGAGTTATTTGAACTTCTACGCCACAACGGCCATCAAGTATTTACTTGTTGGGATATTTTGTAGACAGATTGATGGAGCTGCGAAGGTTAGTCAAATCTGATCTGTCTTGACTGGTAGATTGCTGGTCCATGTAGAACAGAATTTACAAAAAGGTAACCTGGAGTTCAAGATCTATAGAAGCCTCGCTGGATCACATCTTTGCAGTACATTTAGCATAGGAATGGCTGCGTGAATTTATCAGCTACTGGATAGAGTCCATAGGCATTCAAAGTGTGCAATGAAAACGGAGCACAGTGGAAGGACCTCCATCCTGTTTGTGATTTTAGGCAGACAACATGGTGAATCGTTGTCCGGAGGTAAGCCAAGGTGGACAAAGTAGTTTCCACATTTTAAAAGTTCCGCTCCGACTGGACAAAAAACTTACTCTGTTACAATTTGTTGTCACCCCAATTGCAGTGCAACCGGTGCTAGGGATATCAACCGAAGTGGACTATGCACCGAGATCCACAGGAAAGTATGGTAAACCTCAAAGAACACATGAAGTACTGTCGTGTGTACCAAAAAAGGCATACTTCAGCTTTTTGCTTGCAGGCAACTGTCAAAAGATCTTAGAACGTTACCAATTTAGTTCGAGGAAACCATATAACTTCTCGCCTTAGCATACGAGGACACCATGCAATTAATAGGTCACCACCTCCAGCGTCATTCACAAATTTGATTGCATTTATGGATCCAAATACTTTGGCAGAAAATCCGGCAGTTGGAAGCTGGAACAGAACACATCCCAAAACCATTCGAGGAAGTCGAATCCCCAAGTCACGCCGGTCAAGTTATTGACACAGAGACTGCCTTTCACAATCCTTGTGACAAAGTACATTCGCAGAATTTTCCGTGTGGAAGTCGTGGCGTTTCAACCTTCAGTTATGTGTCCAAGCGCAGTTTGCGACTAACGCTGCCCAAGGTCAGCCGTGGCACGGCTTCATCCCGTTGGTTTCTACCCATCAGAATAGTTGCGTATGGATAGGAGGGCTGCTTCAACCACAGCGATATGAATGTGAATTTTACAAATCCCGCAATTGCCTAAAAATGGTATTCTGATTATGCTCCTGATTGGTGTTTACTCGTACATCCTTGATTGTAATCCGCGTGTGTGTTTAATCATTTACTCCGGCTCACTTCACAAATTCGGCCACACGTGACTTGATCTAATGAACCATTGCGAGTTCCGCCGTGCCAGTGAATTGTTGAGTGTAACACCGCAGGATGAACTGCTCAGCTGCGACCGAAATAAATTTGCTTCTTTTTTAAACTAATCCGTATTCCTATTACTATTATTATTACTATTATGCAACCAAAGAACAAACAAAACATTTGGTTGGAGTGACCTTGCTCAATGGATTGTGACCCGCCAGTCAGTCTGTTGTAATTACAACATCGTTATCTTCAGGTGGCAGTTGTTCTGTGAACAGAAGTTCCAATAGGGCTTATATGAGATAACCAGAGAATGCCTTGCAAACAGTTACGGTATATTCCATTTGATATGCCGTAAAAAGTTGTCAACACATTCGAGATATCATGGTCTTCCTGGCCTCCAGTGCCCCATTCCAAAGTACCCAACAAAGAAGCAAAAACATTCTGCGTCATGTAATGTTGTCATGTAATGGTTTCGAAAAATTGCTTCAGAGGCCTTCTTTGTTCGAATATAAGGAGCCTGCTGAAGGACAGTATGAAGCGTCAGGATCCATTCTCCACGTCAGTGTCCCCAAGCCTTATTTGAACATGAAACTAAGTTGACCTGTAAGCAAAAGCACTCTACGAAACCAGTTCTAGACCTTTTCGGATAATCTATCATTTGCAAACCATACTAATGATCTGGCAGGATCGATCGATCACAGGTCATCAGCATTCCGACAGAGGTTCCGCTATGTTTAATATGTTTAAGGTGCTACACGACTTTACGGCTTATCAGGCCTTCTTTAAACCAAATTTTCGTCCAGTTACAACGCAGGCCAATCGGTCATTTATCGTTTTATTAGTAAACCACATTAGTGCGGGTTGTTGACAGACCAGTTACTATCTCTTAATGGACGCATAATTGTACTTCCTACTGCAAATAACAAGCACAAAATCAATTATAATTTTAGACTTTTCTCGCTTTCCACGTTTTCCGGGTTCTTCTCAAGAGATGATACTATGGAGATGATTTCTTTTGTACAGTTTTCCTGAAATATCTAGTACAGGCTATGTTAATGCCATTGAGCAGTATTTTTATGGAACTGAGCTTACAAAAGAAATGTTTAGTTTGAGTCAGATGCTCAAACTCCTGACCCCAATTTGTTCCGTAGTCTAATGCTGAAAAGTAAAGAGCCAATTTACAGTTGTTTCCTTCCTATTGAGAATCATCAGAAATGCGCATCTCACTAAACTCCGGTAGGGAGTTTCAAACCAGTGACCTCCCGGCTAGTAGGTTGAACACGTTCGTCCACGAGCGGCCAACCAGCAGTGTGATTAGTTCTCACTTGGACGGCATACAGCGCCGCTCATTCTTCAACCACAGAACTTACATCACGTGGTCACATATTGACTGACTCCGTCTCAGATACAAGTTTCTCTCATCTTGTGAAGTTATTCATCCTCTGATTCATAGACAGTTGATTTTGCCGCAGTTATTCGGTTTCTAATTGATGGTACTATTTCGCTATGGGGACACTTTAACAATGCGAACTTTCTTTCCAAGTTCGTAAGCACCAGCTTTTGGGCAAAATCCTCAGAGTGGATAATTCCTAAAGTCTACTAACTGTTGGGTTTTCTACAAATAACTTGGTTTCAATGCGATACGCCGCTTTTATTCAAGAGTGGTGATTTCGGATTCCTCAGCTAGGACTAAGTGAGGCACAGACAAACAACATATTCTGGTGTAGCTGTAGCGTAGGTGAATAAATGCACAATCGGGACGCTGTCCATCATTCCGGATTCGACTGTTCCCGCTGTCCACTATGGGAATACCTGGATGCATGTGAGTGGACATTGCCCTCTATCCCTAGCTCGTGGATGGACCGACTGTTCCATTTGGCGTGTGGCAAACGTACAGTCGTTTCAAACTATGGAATACGACCAATCACCACAAAGCAAAAATAAATCCCCATGTGTCCCACTGTGGTTGGCGGTGGGGTTAAGGAAAGTTTACAGACAAATTCACCTGGATAAGTCAAATAGTGTGAGTCCGAAAGGGGCGTTTTAATATGCATCCTTGATAGGACAAATAAGCATTCGTTGAAACAGCTGAGGTCACTTCAGTAAAATAGGATTTACCGAAGGTCAACGTAAGTCATGGTTCATTTATTTCTTTTTGACTTTCTCGTTTCGTCATTCAGTTAACGTCCAAAGATTGGCCTGGCTGGACTATCCGAGGGAGAATAACCGAAATTCAGTCCCCGATAGCGTAACATTTCACCCTTCTGAGGGACAAACTGGTCACCTACACCACCCATAACTGTAGTATTAACAGACGAATATGTTGTACTATGTTCGACAAACTGAGATGCTTGTCTTAGCAATGAAATGTTTTGGTGGTTCACAAGTCGTCAGATGACTGTCTGAAAAGGTACAACTGGTCCACACAAGGAGTCTCACCAAACTAAAATTCTTTTGATGGGAAAACTGACCACCGAATGAAGTATTAGGAGGATAGAAGTGTCCGATCCTTTCATGCTCATCGGATCAGTTCCTAACAGATCCGAAGGCGCTAAGCTTTGGGCGATCCGACCTAACCCAGCTTCTTCCAGATTTTCCGCGAAGATCCTCGGATAAGAACTTCTAGCTAGTGACCAACAGGCAAATGGTTTCTTAAATAAGTCAACGAATGACTAAGATCAAGTTTGGAAGCCGGGTAAAGCTTGTCACTCATTAGTTTCTAGCACGTACACGGTGTCCACAAAAATGCAGCGGTGGCTTGTGATGATATATGCATTAGGATTGCGTTTGCGCGTGCAACAACACAGTAATGTCCTATTTTTAGCTTCCCCACTAATGTGCAATAATCGGTCAGTTTATTTAACCATAAAAAGCAGACTATTCACATACACTCATTTGCATATCAATTTGGTTTTGATGGGAAACTCACCTGGAACCCAGCTGAATCTCTCGTTTACGATGTTTTCAGCAACCTTATGAGTAGTGTATTAAGTCTAGACTGGTCACGCTTCTTTTAAGCAATCAGAGATGCTCCCTGCTTGTGATAATGTTATCAGCACAATTATTTTGTCAACTTTTCGTTATCATTGCGTTTGCCTCAAAGTGAGGCAATATTTGTAAAAATACTGCTGACTCTATGAGAAAAAATGGCCCAAAATTGATTGTGCTATTGCTATCGAGGCAAATAATTTTTGAAATTTGCTCACTGAAGTATTTTGATCAGCCACATAGTGATTTTCACCCTTTGCAAAGTGTGAACAACCATTTGTGATCCCAAATCAGCAAATCGATTTCGATAAGCCGGGGCACAAACACAAAAATGGGCTAATCATTTAGACCGGTCAAACTGAACTCTTACCGGAAGGGGTACCAAGGCAACTGGAATAGTACATACGCCAGACAGTTTAAATTGAGTCCATGAAAAGGAAGGAAAAAGTAGCTTCACATATACGGCTGAACGGCAGAGATGTTGCGAAATCTACGCTAACTGTATGCTAGCTTATGTGGTGAAAACTAGTATGAACGTCGAGATTATTAAAGAACAGAGACCAAGAATACAGAGCAACCTTGTGGCTAACCTCAAGATATGAAATTGAGTTTTTGTTCTGTGAGTGAAGCTAAAAAGCACTGTACATCTGTTTCGACCCTACTGGGAATCATCAGCGGTGAGCATCTTACGAAAATAGGAGGAGTCTCGACTCCGCGAACTCCTAGCTAATGGTTTGAATCCTTAACCGTTCAACAATGAGAGGCTGATAAGCAGTGTGATTAGCTCGCACTTTGCTTACTGTGTGGCGGAACTCTCTTGTCTATTATCCTGAAATTGGTAATTGGTCAGGTGATTAGGATCTCCAAAAACCTCCGATTTTTCACTCTAGAAGTTGAAACTAACGCCCAACTTATCACATTGCCAAATGACCAAAAACGATGAGCAGATAATAGACACTTGGAAGCAATTACGCAATCTGTGAACACAGTAAAATTTAAACCTATCTCACTAGATGATCCAGCATCCCGATTCAATTTCACCGGGTTCATAATTTATGAGGATTTCTCTCCTTCAAAAGCGTAACTTTTTCTAAAACAAGGAAAGACCCACAAGAATCTACCAATTCACCATAAATTCCTGAAAATATTCAAGCAATTTTACGTTGATGTTCTCATTTCGGCCAAACGAAAGCTTCATGTTGGTGTGTATTGGACTATCGAAATTCCATTTTATCATTGCGCTATATTGACAGAAACACCATGAAAACACTTTATAGTAATTGGATAGCACAATCCCACGGTGAATGTACTCATTATAGCTTGGACAGCTGGATTAAAGCCACCGCTTACGAATGGAGTGGCAGACTCCACGTAGCACTGAAAACCGTTCGATCATTACGCGTAAAAGAGATGCTTTACCAGTGTAGAAAATGACCATAAAACAAATGACTACTCACTAGTGGTCCGACATAACTGTCTCTTCCTTATTTCTAGATCACCAGGAAGCTCAGGTGATTTTATAAACATGGCATTAAGCGATTGAGAATCAAAAATGATTTCAGCTACGGCAGATGTAATCCTTCAAATTTCAGTATTTCTGCGAAGGTTCAGCCTGTTCCAAAGGCAGCAAAAACGGAATAATCTATCAATCTTTATTACGTTTTCACTTAGTATAGGGTTCCTTTGACTCAACTTTCACCGGGATTTTCGTAGAAATAAGCAGTCTGATTCAGGTTCCGTCCGCTTCACAGTTCTTTATGTCTAACCGCGCACCGTTCGTTGTGGAAATTCGAGCGAGTTTACAAAAGATGAACATCAACTTCAGTTTTACCGGAGATTGGATGAGGGCTTGGAAACTGGATGGAAACTTCATAAGGCACGATCTACGAACTCTGATGTAGTAAACTACTCTAAAAGTTGATGGATTAGACAGATCTCCAGTTGTCTGACTAGGTCAGCTGTCAGGCTGATAATGCGGTTAAGAAAATCCGTTATGAAATGTAATTGACAGTCTATGCTGAAAAGCCGAGAAGCACTGTACTGAGAATCACCAGCAGCGCGCACCTCACGAAATTCAGAGTTTCGAACGCGCGGCTTTTGGGCCAGTGGCTGAACGCATAATTGTCTTCAGCATAGATTGTCCTCACTGATAGGACGGAATTCGAAATGAAGATGATCAAATCTCACATCATGATCACGCTACAAGTGGCCCAAGATAAGTGCAAGTGTGAGTGAACATTTGTCACTCGACAAACTGGTCAGTGCGTGACCACATGATGCGGTTTCTGTGATTGGTGCTATGTCCTGTCTAAGTGATCATGCTGCTGATAAGCCGCTCGTGGTCAACCATTGACCGGAAGGTCACGGGTTTGGAACTCTTTGAGTTCCGTGAGGTGTGCAATGATGATTATTCCCAACAAGGATGAAATAGCTGCACAGTGCTACATGGCTTTTCAACAAAAATTGACCTCACTGATAACGAAATCTTTACTGAAAATTATCAAGTCTTCCAACACTACACTAAAATGTAATGGCTACACGACAAGTCAAACATAACGTCAAAAAGACAGAAATTAATTGTTAGAATGGCTAAGATGCAATAAGCTGGGGATACATCCGCACATCCACCGTGCTACCTAGCAAGACAACAAGCACAAACAGGCAAGTCAACGATGTTTCATAAGCCCTTATCCGGAACATTTCATCTGTTACGAATAATTATATTTCCAGTTTATGTATTTCGTCAAAACGTGAGGTCCAGAATCCCTACACCACAATCTCCAGACCCGTTATCTGTATCTTCTTGTGACAAAGCAATAGAGCTCCTGAGTCCCCGTAACAGTTTTCTCTGAGGTAACAAACCAGCTGGGTTTCAGTCCGTATGGAAATCAGCTTATGGAGGGACCTTATATTTGACGGTTACACCAGAGTTTGGTTAAAGAACTGCAGACACATAATTTGCTGTTTTATCCGTCCACAAGGCAGCCCTCCAATAAATCGCTTACCATTAGCATGCATGCTGAAGAAGGTTATGATTTCCATAAAGGATTCGTGCAATATTCTGGTCAGCTACTTAATGTATCTGCTTCAATAAAGGTATAGTGTTACTGCAGCACGCCCTAAAACTACAGGCTCCAGGTCACATCAGTTTACACCAGTCATAAGCTTTATCTGACCGCCTTAACCCAGGTTAGTATGTACTTCCTTATCGTGTCACTGGCTACACGTTGTCTTCTGAGTTTACTGTGTGGTGATCAGTATTACAATCCATCTGATTTGTCCCAGCATAAAAGATCTTCAGAGATGTTAGCCGTGCTAACCTATTCACTTGAATCGGCTGGGTTTATTTGGTGAGGCCTGAACGCAAATCTCTTCTCCTAATAGCCCTGGGTTTTATTTCTTAACCACCCGTTTGCTGAGGCTTGGATAATCGTCCACTCGCTTTTGACGACAGATATATAACGAGTGCACTCAATGACCGAATTGAGCAGCAAGTTGAACCACTTGAACAGAAGATCGATTACTAGAAGAACGAAGGAAGCGAAACGAGCTTGCACATGAGCTCAAGTGCATTTTCATCAAAGTTTACCTAAACCAGTCATGTCATTTACAAACAGCATGCTTTCGTCGTCCTAACCTACGACCTACGACTTTGCGTCCAAAGGAAACTCGTATGAGTAGTGTAGTACGTCTATAAAATGTATAGCGATGTCTCGAATATCATACCAACTTAAACATGAGGCGGCCTGGTGCAGCACATTCAGTTTCATAAGAACATGATAAACGAGGGATTCAGCTGGGTTTTGGGTGAGTCTTCCGTCAAGCCAAACTGGCATGCAAATGTATGTATTTCGCTAATTTCGTGCAAGTTAGGTTCAAGCAGAACATAAGGCAGATGGGAACTCAGGGACTACGCTTATTTGATGAGCCCGAAGAAAGACAAAACCGATCGTGGTTTGTCAAAAGTTGTCAGCAACCTTATGAGTAGCATATTACGTCTAAACTTGTAAGACCTTTCACTCCAACTGACCTGCGGAAAATCCGGTCTCACAAGCTGATTTAACGTTAACATCACTCACATGATTTTGTGACGTGATTTTCACGTGATTCTGACCTCCTCACCCTTATTTTTTTCTTTTCTATCCTAATAGGGTACATAACCGTGACTCTAAAAGGTGAGCCTTGTGACGAAATGTTAAGATCCAGAAAGCGGAAAAACTGTGGTAAAGCCGCACGGGCAAGTAAACTTGTCCGGAAGAATTCTAGAATAGCAGTCTCTCCAAATTCTAGTTTTTGTGGTCGTCTGCATGCTCATGGCATATTGGTTTTTCTTCGTGATTTGAGATATAATCGGCAGCTTGCAAGATAGCTGTATAAGCTACTCTTTAAAGCTGGTTGAAGAAATTAAGCCCAACCGTGTTTTACGGTGTTTGGTGAACGTGAAAATCGTACAGCGGTCACGTTATATTGTTTTTAAAACCTAAGAGGAACCACAGACAACGTTTCACTTCAATACGTCAAATGCAACAGAATGTCCTCCGTTCGGAAAGGCATTTTTTGACAATTCTTAGTTGCCGAAACAAGCAATGATTCAGGTGTTTTTTTTCTTCCGTTTGAAAACGCCGGTGCAATGCTGCATTGACTGTCTCAAACAACAGTAAAACTTGGTGGTCCCTGAGTTAGTTTAGGAACGGATAAAAGTCGGATTGTACGAGGAAAATGCAGCCTTAGTTGCAAATCACCGGACCAGTGAATATTTGGCGCGTATGACACAAATATAAAAGGGGCCTCCTTCAGTGGGTGGACCGTCGGTTGTCGATATCCTGCTGTCTACAGTTCGACTGTGATTTCCCCCAGGGACGATTGTACGTATGGACCGATGGGGACCTACCACAGCTCTGTGGATATGGAATATATCCATCACACACTCAACAACCCTGAGTGCTTTGATGAACATCTGGCAGATACCAGAATCCTTCTGGTCATGCGTGAAGCAGAAGTCCCACAAGAATCGGATGAAATAATGTGCCGGACGTGGAGTAACTTCTTGGCTGCCACTATTCTAAGTGATTAAAACGTGTTCGCCAGCCATTTTTGTGACATTTTTCCTAGCTAACTGTTCGTTATTGCTGTCGGTTGCCCAACCCAATAGAAAACATAATTTCTCCGCTTTATTTACTTTTT
Organism: Opisthorchis felineus; assembly: GCA_004794785.1. Lineage (NCBI taxonomy): Eukaryota > Metazoa > Platyhelminthes > Trematoda > Opisthorchiida > Opisthorchiidae > Opisthorchis > Opisthorchis felineus. Next base: position 575,227 of record SJOL01007141.1, read on the forward strand.
GTGGTGCACAATAAGTGCAAAATTATTGTCCCAATGGAAAACCAGATATCGGCAATCGGTTCTGACAAACGGGAACCACGAGACGGTCAAATGTAACTAAAACCGAGATGACAAGACGACGGTTATCGAAGCGATTTGATGTCCTTTAAAGTTCCGGCGTCGTTTGTTGCCTGAATACTCACCCAATATACCAATAGTTAGACCCACTGTCATGTCAGAGGGTGTTGGGTATGCTTTGGGGTAAGGTGGACCGCGTGGCTAACTATGACCGGTTTTCCTCAAAAGAAGGTTTCTTCCTCAGTTAGTTGGGTCGCGGGACGTCTGTTGCTCTCACCGTGAAATAGTGCTTCTATTAAACCCAAGTAATATATGATGAGTGAGAAACTATTTAAGTGCGGCCACTGGCCACTCCATGTATCCAAAAGCTATATCCTGGCCAATAACACATTGTTGATCGAAACTCTTGATTGAAAGGTTACTTCAAACTACTAGCCGGGAGATCCCAGCCACCGGAATCCTCGGATTTTTGTGGGATTCGCATTGCTGATAAATCCCAGTAAGGATGGGACAGCTGTACAGTCCTGCTCGGCTTTACCCAATAGATTAGTTTTACCTACCGGACGAAATCTCTATTAAATTTCCAAAATCTCTTTACACTACCAACAGCCTACTAGAACCCTTCCAAGTGTGCTCATAGTAACACTGCACTCTCCCAAAAATTTTTCCCTGTTCAGACGGAGATCTTAACGTTCTTGACATTGTTTTGCGCTACGAACCTGCTTCTCAAATGTTACAAACCGTAGGTGGTTTTACGCTGGCCTGAGTTCAGAGCTATTCATCTGACTGGGATGGACATTTGATCCAACAAGTTGTGTACAAGCAAATCCTTTGAAAGCTCAGTTAATATTTAGTCCAAGAAGCACTGCGCAGCTGTTTCATTCCTATTGAAAATCATGAGCAGTATACATCCCATAAAACTCCAGTAGGGATTTTTGAACCAGAGACCTCCCGGCTGTTAGTTTGAACAATTAACCTTTTGACCACGAGCGCCTGATCAGCATTAACTCGCATTTGGACAGGGTGCAGTGCCACTCATCTTTTAGTTACAAAAACCACATCATGTCACATATTGACTTGCTTCACTTACTGGATGAAATCTCAGCTGGAAATGAGCAAATCTCACATTATCATCAATCCATAAGCAGCTCAGAGGAATAGTAATTTCACTAAATGAGTGAGACTTCCATCTGAGCAGTCGTCACACGAGGAGCCAGTCAGCACGTGACTGCATGATTTGATTTCCGTGACTAAAAGAGGAGTGGCGCTATGTTCTGTCCAAGCGAGAGCTAATCACACTGCTGATTAGCCAGCCGTGGCTAAAAGCTTGACGGTTGAACCAATGACTGGAAGGTTGCGGTTTCAAGACTCCTTGAACTCCCTGAACCAGCACTTTTGCTGAAGTTTTAAGTTTAAATTTAATACTTTATGACTGGTTTTTGATATTGCCACGTACAGCACAGCAAGCATGCTTGGTGTCCATGCACTACTTGGACAGTTTGGAAGAAAACAGAGATGAAAAACGTCTCAGGTACTGCCTCATATAACGGATTCCGTCGGTGAGCCAACTTTTACTCTGAGGGTTTATAACAATGTTAGGTTAGATGTATCGTACATGTTCTTGAAGAACGAACATATCAACGAACAGCCTAGTTCCCTCTTCCCAAAGTGGGCACCCCTCGGGATTTGGTTTGCTGACAAGACACCAGCCTGTGAACAACTTGCTAAGCCTCGTTTTGTAAAGTCCGAGATCCACAAACCGGTAAATATTAGTTTAGGTTTGACATTGGAAGTTTTCTCCATCACGTATTAGTGTGATACCACACTAGGCAAATAGCTGACTTTTTCTCACACCACGACAGAATTTAGACAACTCAACAGACAGCCAGCTCTGAACAAACCAGCTTTGTATTCAAGTCTACTTGAAAGAACCAACAAAGACTTCGGAGAACTGGCCGCAAAGAATAAAATGCCCGCTACAAAGGTTGTTTTAATAAGGCATAATTTTGTTAGTGCGGAACGGGCTCAGTTTGCACAAACATCTTTGAGAAGATTCAGGTGAGCTGGTATAATGCAGTATTGCAGAAGACATTTCGAATTAGCTTTCTGGTAGCGCTGGTCACAACTCTAGTTACAACTCCTTCGCTCTCATCCTTCGTACAGCCCCCATTGCTCTCAGGAGAGCAATATTGTCTTCTGTAGAAAAAATGCCACCTTGGATGAATCCACCCCACGAAATCAGGCGTGCGCTGTTTCTCAGAGGTCAAATATCAAAACGACCCATGGAGACACTCTCCAGCTGATGCACAGAAGTTGAAACAGCCACTGAAAGGGTTACAGTATAGTCGGATAATCATAAGGTCACGAAATTCATCAGTTGTTTCCTGAAGTTAAATGCATGGAACATGTGTTGCTCAGGACACAGCTGACCATTGCGTTGAGTAGCTGAAACTTCACACCAGTAGAGGTTAGATGCATTTCTTTGGAGAAGGTATGTTTTGTTTTCCACCATAGTTACCACAGTAACATATTTTGCGTAACGTGAGGAGATTAGAGAATTTGAATGAAGACTTCATTCTGTTAGTCAAGCTAGTCTATGTGAGAAAGCCGAGAAGCAGTGTACACCTGTTTTTCGTCATTATTGGGAATTATCATTCATGTGCACCTCACAAAAACCCAAGGAGTCTACAACCCAAGGCCTCCCGGCTAGTAGCTTTAAAAATTGACCTTCCAGCCAGGAGTAGTTGATCAGCAGACAGGAGAAAGCTCCATGAATTAACTACACTGCTGATCATTCGTTCGTGGCCAAACCATTAACTGGCCAAACTTCTAGCAGGGAGGTCGCGGTTTCGAAAATCCATACTAAAGTTTCGTGAGAGGAGAATTGCTCATAATTCCTAATAATGATGTAACAGTTGTACTCTGAGTGCTTTTCCGCTTTTACGCATAGACTGTCCTCACTTACAGGACAAAATCTCCATTAAAAATGTAAAGAGCGTTGTTCAGCTTGACACTTTTGGTGTTGTTTCGAATTTCTAATTGAACATTCTATACCTTACCACAAAATGTGCCAATAAACCTTGCCGAGGACAATCTTGTCTGTGGTGATGTTCGTTTAAACGGCAACCTTTGACTCAGTAGCCTAGATATGAGGGACGAACGAACTTTTGTTGATGGATGCCACTGTTTGGCCACCAAATTTTGTAGAAAAACACTTCCTAGGGATATTTGCTTGTTTTTTTGGGTGTCCATCGCTTGGCGGAATATTCAACATGTACAATTTCCAAAGGTGACTCTCCGGCGTCTTCCTCCTTACATCTACCCACCGCCATGTTAATATGGGAAATTCATGTTTATTTACCCGCCTGGGGTGAGATGACTCAGTGGTTAGAGCGTTAATTTACTGACCTGAAGGTCCACGGTTCGAAACCGACCTCTGCATCTCGACTTCTGTCTAGGTTTGGGCCGTATCCCAGCCCTTCCTTCGGGTGGCATGGCAGCTAAGCACCGAAGGGATGATACCTGCCTGTGTTTCACTTCTAATCATGCTATTTTACCAGTGAAATTTTATGTTACAATCTCTTCAGCAAGGACCGATTCAATTCTGAATTTTATACCAGTGGGTTTGGTTACTTTCACGGTTAACTTGGCAGAAGTATATAAAAGAGCAAAACAAACACCGCAGGAACCAACCGCGTAACTGTTCCAAAGATGTCTGATAAACACCGGTAAATTCATTGACGGTCTGCGTTTCACTTTCGACATAAACTGCTCATCAGTCCAGGTGAGTAAGTCACCGGATTGGCTTAGTTTTAAGGCTTTCAGAGAATCAGTCGATGAGATTTCATACGAACAGCTGACCTAATTGGTACTGGATTTCAGTCAGAAGTTCTCGTCTGTTGGTTAGTGCGAAGGACAGATTGTTTAGTAGTCTTTTTCATCAAGTTTAATCAGAATTTTGGCGCCTTGCTTTTCCGGCCTAGGACATCTTAATGGAATATTCTTTTCGAGCATCCTTCACAAAATTTGCTGGTCCGTGTGTGTTAAAAGGTGTCTGCTTGGGTTATGTACTTTAGATCCAAAATGTGCCGCCGATAACCACACACCTTCTAGTATTATTTCGGCTTATCTAAATAACTCTCCACACACCTCCCTCCCGGTTTTGTGCCCTTCATTCTATTTCTACCACCTCGGTCGCCAGTCTTTACTCTGTGTACCTTAGTCCCCTTAGCAAAACTTGCATATTTTCCAAATTTAATCTGTGTCTAGTATTCACACGTGCCCTGCCATTGCCATGATCTCAACTGTTGCTTGATATTCATCTGTTTCTAGATGGTCTGTTTATATATCGTTAGAGCTCACTGATTCCAGTGTGAAACTCCCTGACTATGTGACTTTCGTAAGACTTCGTGCTGCCGCTCCATTTTACTTTGTATATGCAGTCCATGGTCCTATTCACCGAGAGACGATCCTCCAATTGCACCGGTTCCAAGACAGGCAATTACGAGAACTTCTGACTGAAATCCAGCACTGATTAGGTTGGTTGGCCCTAAGACGCCTCACCGATTGGTTCTCTCACTGCCTTAAAACTCGCCTGACCTGACCAGGCTTTTGCGTCAAAAGTGCAACCAGCTGTTTACCGAACCTCTCTCTCAGTCGGTTCCAATCATCTTCCAAGTGATCAAGAAACTGCTGCTTTGAAATACCACAGGTGAGGACGATATTTGAATTTTTGGAGATAAGATGAGAGAGATGCTCAGATGTTGACATTTCAATCCTGCAAGGGGACTACAGCTATGCTGCGCGCTGAGAAATTACCACATAGTTGCTTCACTCTTGTTGGAAACCAACAGAAGTATGCATCTCGTGGTCATACGAGGAGCCAGTCTAATACACACAACTTGATATAAAATGCGATCGAATGATGGCGGCTCTACATCATGTCCGATGAAAAGCCACCTATGACTGAATGGATTAACGTTCATCCAGAAACAGGAAACTGGAGCAGTTCACATGTTCCTGGCAATTTATGTGGTGCGCGCTATTAGTGGTTCATAGGAAGAGCGAAACAACAGTACATTACTTCTAGCACAGCCTGACGACTTTCAGGATGAGTTCCCAACCAAAACCAGGTTTCGTTTTAAGCTCCAGCGTTGAGCAAACACCCCTCATCATTCTGTTCTATGTTTACTCCAGTGTTTCGGTCCAGCGATGAGAAACAAATCCGAGAGTCCCAGGGCAAGTAACGCCAGAAATTCGGGCTACAACGAATTTGGTGCCACCCCACTTCGCGTACCAAAATGTACAAGATGTCGTAATCATGGAGTGGTCTCTTCACTCAGAGGACATAAAAGAAACTGTCGGTGGAAAAACTGTCGATGTTCAGCTTGTCTACTCGTCGTCGAGAGGCAACGCGTGATGGCAGCTCAGGTGGCTCTTCGCAGGTTTGTAATTTTAAAGCGTTGCTAAATGTGTTAACTAGCTATAGTTAGTCTAAGCTAGAATCTTGAATGTAGTCTACATGAAAGAACTAAGCGTACTCAAAACTATCTGGTGATTGCCTGAGAATCTCTGCTCAAAATTTGGGACATAAGTTATCCGAAATATCCTGAAACTGGCTTTAAGCCTTATTTTACCTTTAAAACAATAAGGTGGGGTGTGACAGTACTATTAATAATACTATATACTATGTTCACCATACTATATATACTGCCATACTATACTATGCTGTATGTACCACAGTACTATACTACCTCTCATACCGATACTACTAAATAGCACCATATTAGTACAGAGCCACCTTGATCCACTTGAAACATGAGCCTAATTACTGAGTATTCAGAGCCGCATGGTAAACATCCTGTACTCATTACATGGTATGTAGCCAAGCAGTCAGATGGATGAATCGACTGATACGGTTTAAGATTCACGTGCATTTCTTCAGTATTTAAACGGAGATGCTGATTGGCTGACGAAGAGATGGAAAGCAGTGTACGAAAGATTGCGAAGAAGCCTTGGCTGTATAGGCGTAACGCACTGCTCATAGGGTTGCTAAAAAATGTTGCCATCAAAGCTAATTCAGCGTACCAATGAGAGTATTTGATGAAAAGTTTGTTGTCTTCTAATGTTTCTCAAAAGCCCTCATGTTAGATGGGGTTTAGTGAAAAAGCTTTGGATTGGATCAGGCTATCGGGTATAGGCAGAGATAGCTTTTACGGGAAGCGTCCAAATAAATCAGAACATTGTTTAGTTCAGAATCCGATTGACCATCAAAATTTCCAGGTAAACTAGCGCTGAACTCAGCGGCTAACTTGAAGGTTACACGAACGAAAATGAGACGGAGGAACATCACTTTCCATGGCATAATGAATGATATTCAGTGATTCGTTGGTGTTCAGTCGGGTGGTCGTGGTAGATTTGTTCGTTAAGGGAAAACGCAACCGTCATCCAATAACCCCATCAAGGTCCATGTCTCTGTAATGATTTGGACAGCGTTTTCCGTTAGTGAAGGAATTCCCTTAACCAGACGGACTGGTAAGCAGACGGCCACTGCAGACCGTTGATAAATTGTGTTCTTGTTGAAAAAACCCAGCGATATGATATTCCAATAAAACGTACTCCACAAAATCGTGCTTGGTGTCCCGAAATTTACGAAGCTTAAAGTGAGTGACTCACAATCAAAATTTAAAAACCCAGGGAGAAAGTTTTTGAGGGTAACGGTTGGAAGAATTCTCCCTGAACTTCGTTACACCTCATCTCCTTGGGGTGACTGCCAGTAGGAAGCAAGATATCATCAGAACTGTCAGAAAACAAATTTTGTTTTGCGAGAGACTCACCTGGAACCCAGCTGAATCTCTCGCTTGTGATGTTTCCAGGCAACATCACAAACGAGAGATTCTGCTGGGTCCCAGGTGAGTCTCTCGCAAAACAAAATTTGTTTGCAAATGAGTGTATTTCGTTAATACACAACCATACTCTGGGTGAGAACTGGCATCTTGTCTTTGGGGTTTAAGTTGAGCAAAGGGTTGGTTGTAAACCAAGACCGCAGAATTCTAGCCGGAGACGTACGCTGTAGGGATTGAAACAAACGGCGATTGGCTATGTCCGCCAACAGATCGCCTTTATACGGTAAACTCAAGTACATTGGCTTCTTTCCAACGGTTGCGATAGACGGTTGGGTAGGGCTATCGGACATACTCTTGGTTACAAATCTCTCGGGTAACCAATGGCTCGGAGCGCGTTAGCAGTGTGCTGCAGTGCAGAGTCCAGTGTATCAGCAGAGCCTTGTAGGCCTTACTCGGTTCGTTAAAGTGTGAATCAGGGTTCGTTTCCACCTCAGTGGCACAAAACTCATAAAGTGTGTGTACTGTCCCGTCCACGTGGGCTTTCTGTAGACAGACCTCTGAATTGAACCCGTGTAAAGTCTGACTAACTTAACGTCCAGGAAGTGGAAAACGTTGTTACTTTCAGTTTCAAAAGTGAACTGAATGGAGGGAGGTGTTCGGCTGAAGCTGGTCAGGAGAGCATCCATTTCTTAGCTGTGGTGACCATAATAGGCAGCGGGATTCGTTTGTTACGTAGGGGAATATTGATTTCCGGGAAGTCGGTCCTTCTCATCAAATATTTGTCATTCGATGACTGTTTGATTTTACAAGTAAGTTTAGCATTGTGAGACAGGACTTTGGCTGGAGTTTGCACCCGATGTACAGCTGTTTCATTTGTTTTTGGAATCATCAGTAGTAAGCAACTCACGAAACTCCATTGGGCAGTTTCGAAGCTTTGACCTCCCGGATAGTAGTTTGAACATTGAGGAGAATGTTGGTAGCTCAGATAGAGTTGGTTTATTCACTGAGCTGGGCAACTTGACTGCAGATGTCTCTTCACCAGTCGAGGTGACATCATCAGTGCGTTGTTAGGGAGCGTAGTGGAGTGTAGCAATGGGCCGGTAGTTGCAATCAGATTGTCCAGCTCAGCGAACAAACCAACGACCAAGTAGTTCGAAAATTTAACCGTCCGGCCGCCAGCTGCTGATCAGATTTACTCGTACAACTGTTCAGAGGCATGTTCACTATAAAGCTTAAGAACATCGTGCTCCTCAGCCGGAGATCCATATTCGTTGTTTGAGGACGGATTTTGGAACCTACAGGATGTGTCACGTAGCCTCATTGTTATTTGTTCTCAAAAACACCGAATGTGAAACGAGAAACGAATGCGTCGAGGAGCAAATTTCCAAGCTCAGGGGCTCTACGTTTTCACTGATGGCACACATTCCGTGACAAAGTCACTTGGACAACCACTTTTATGCAGATAACCGTCACAGTTCTAGTTCCTCAATGATCGGTGATGGTTAGGCTGACTAGGGGCATGTTACCTCTTGGCAAGTGGTTCAGGTTTTGATACATGAGAAAAACTGAGTAAAGGAACATCCCATTTTGCGTCCATCCCTCCTCCCCTAAAAAATTAAGATTCACTAAGTAAGGAGGCCAATTCGAAAAATGACTCTGTCAAGCTTCGGCCTTAAAAAAGATCCCACACATCTTTTCCTACATTATGAACACAGCAAAGGTGAGTATTTTCAGCCTTTTAATGGACCTTTTTATCAGGTGCTTCACCATCCCTGCATCGATGGTGAAGTTAAGTTGGTACTTAAACGATGAACTCATCACGGAGGATGAATTACTACCCCCGGGTACAAACGCTCAGAATGGAGTAGTCGATGTGTGTCATATGCCATCGGCAACATTGTATATCAGGAATCTGACCGAGGCGGATACGGGCATTTATCACCTGAAAATAATTGACTTAGAGGGCAATGCAGATGAGGCACTTGGACCTTTGGCGACTGTGGACGTCCCCGTCAAGCTCAAGGAGCGTGCCCGTGACAAGGTGAAGCGTTCAAAGGACACACCAGCCACTAGCCCACTCGAATTCGAGAAACTGCGATGCACCGATTTATCTACACCAATCACTGAGGGCTCAAACCTCAGTGGTGACCTAGCAATGATGTTTTCTGACCTAATGGTCAGAAAGCCTGCAAACCACTTACGAAGCTTTGAGGACAGATCAGCGACCATCATCAGATCAACATCCAGTAACATCTGGTTTTTATTGTGATTTCATCAGACATTGTGAATGGTTGGGCTCAGGTGGTCACGATACTTGTAAAATTCGCATTCATATCACTCTCGTTTAGATAGTTCACCTACCACCATGGCACAAATATTCTGATGAGTCCACACCGAACGGAGGAAGTAGTGAATTCGAGTTTCGCTCTCACTAGAGCTCATTATCTTTGCTTATTATTGACCGGACGAGAGGAGGACTGTGCAAACAAGAGTGACATGAAAATGAATTCATCTAATCCCGTAACCATTTGCAACTAATCAAAATTTGTCCAGCAGGTCTCAAGCTTCTTGACTAGGCTGTTCTGACAGCCGGGTCAATCGACTGACAAAGCCACAGTAGGTACTGAGTCGTCGTCCGAGTCGTCGGGCAAACCGATCACATAGCTGGAGCTTTAATACGCTCGATGTTCAGACGTGCTAATTCAGGCGGCTCCATCGTGTGCTGGAGGGGTATTGGTACACGCTTGCCTCACTTATGTCAGATGTCCGGAGTTTGATCCCCGACACCGCCAAGGATATGCATCGCTGATGAGCCCGAGTCCAGTGCTTCCCCCTCCTTCGGTGTGGACTGATCAGAATAATTAGGCCAGGACAGAAGGATTGTTCAAACGAGAGTGATGTGTGCATTAAAGTGTGTAGTTGAATAACGATCTCTGAGGAATGCAGAGGTCAGTCAGTCATTCCAGTAGAGGCGAGCCAGGCAAGCGCTTTCCTGCCCTAAAAATATTGAAACGCCAACAAGTCAAATTTTTCCTCGACTCTAGTGAACGCGATAATCAGCTGTGCAGCAGCCATCAAGTAACCTTAGGTGATCCTCTCACATAAAAACAGTGTTCAGTAGAGCGCAGCGTCTAAATTCTTATGCCATTGGACTGAAAACGCCTCCTGTTCTTCTCAGTCTTATAAGTGCATTAGTGCTTGCGATCTCCCCTCTGTGGACTTACTGTCCTTTCTTATTCATCCGGGACTCCATCAAACTGAATAACGTCTTATCGTCGGTGCACCAAAACAGATTGCTTAATGCAGTGAGGTCTCCAGGAATGCCTTGGTTGATGCTTGTTCCAAACTCATTCAATCGATTGTTTCAAACGATATTCTTTCACAGCCCTTGTATCTTCTCCAAGTGTCACGGTACCTGTTCAGCAAGTGGAATCGTTTACTCACAAGAACTTCAACTCACCGTAACTCTGTGACACCTATTTGACCCGCTTTCTGGTAAATCTGATTGACGTGCCCCGCCTACATGCGTAACGTCTTCACAGATGCACACTTCATGCGGTTTTTCAACACACATTGAATTATTCTCTGACTTGCGCGTGTTACTTATGTGAGCACTCGGGAAACGGAAAATTCAGCTGGGGAAGCATAATGCTTTAGTTGGCATGATCACAGTTTTCATCGTCATGTTGTCAGACCGATAGAGAATGGTGCAAAATCTAACCAGCATTCTCGATTCTGCAAGTCATCATCCTTAGGCCTTCAACCGTCCCTACAGACCAGGTTTAGTTAGCCAGTAGAGCTTTTGGACTGATCTGCGGGACCTTGACCTAATAGACGAGCACAAAACTCTGTCCGTAACTCAAAGAATATTACGCACAGTTAGGTCTGAGAGGTTTTCTCTTGAACAGCACATTGTGTCAAATTAGTTGGAAAGAGACTCATTCATCAAATTGATGACTTCATAACTTAAGTATTACATTTCCCGTTTCATCAGACCTTTGCCGTGAAAGTGCGTGATTTACGGAATGGTGGTATAGCATTCTGTGTAGGTACAAACCAATCACGCTATTGATCAGAAGCTGCTCGTCTGTTAGCGGGTAACCCGTGTTCTCTGAATGGAAAATTTGAATTTTTCGCGCAAAAATGACTGAAATTATGGTTTGGAAGTTGACGAATTCCACTTTCTTCTGTGTTCTATATTCGGTAGTTCAAACTTTGCGGTTGACTTCCTCACCTGCCAACCTTCCCACTCAGGTTGTTCATTTCCATCCCTCCCTCTCATCCTCATTTAGCTAAAGAAGCAACTTAGAAAAACAGATATATTCAGTCGGATTAAAGGGCTTCACGTACTTTTGTACACACAACCATAAGGTGATATTGGGTGAAAGGTCTTTCCAAAGTAAATCTTCACAGAGGATTTTTGATTTGGAGGGATTTCCGCATTACCAACTCTCCTTCTGATGTAAACTGATAACCAAATCCATTAAGCAGACAGTGCACTACTGACAAGGTACAGTGGTCCCCTCGTAGATGGAACGCTAAAGTCGCTCATTCGTTTAGCTGCTTCCTTTGAATTTCTCGGTTTTTTTTTGCAAACAACCTTTCCAGTACAATTTTATCCGGCGCTACCTGATCCTTCTTCGATCGCATTTCGGTTTCGCTGGGATTCTAAAGTACTCGAACATGCTTTTACACATTCACACATTGTTAATGGCACTGATAACCCATGCAAGCTTTACGCCTAACTCCTTACTGGCCAGTTAGTTCACTTACATTGTGCTATCCTTAGAGGTTTTCAGTATTGGAGCTCTGAGCAACCATTAACTTGTACTCTATGGCCTAGATTGTTTCTATTTTCGTTTGCCCAAACAAACATCATGGTTGTGGTGGTATTTCTTAGCCGGTTATTTACTTTACCTCGTGTTGGGAACAAGCACTAACGTGTGCTATTCGCACAACCCAAACTTCATTCGAGCATTCTCTCGTCCTGGATGTTTCTTTCATAAAATGTCAATGTAATAGTTCAAAAGTCGAGATATTTTCACCTCGGCTAGTAGTACAAAACTTCAATTTTTCACCCTCTTATAGCACTCTTCTAAACTGTACACTTTTTCACTCGTGTGATGGGCTAGGCAACACACATTTCTGCTTGATGGATGACAATGATGTGCGGATATGGTTTGTCTTGCTTCATCGAGACAGGTAACTGTAGGATCGCCCAAGATGTTCGAAAAAAACTCAGTAAGCGTCTGAAAACCTCTGAGATTACCTCTGGAAGTAGCAGAATTCATAATTTCTCGCCCAAACAGTTCTTTTTCACAGATTTGCAATTTTTCTGAACATCAGCTAAATTCTGTTCTTTACGAACAACATGATCCCCAGTTTTCAAGATACCTACCAGGAGGTGATTCATTTAAACCTTGAACGGGAACGAGACAGGTGTACAGTAATCTGGGCTCCTCGAAATGCTTTTCTAACCCACAGAATTAAATCCAGCAAGAATTGCATAACAGCCCTGGTCAGTTAAGTAACCATATTTAGCTCCCCAAGGCCGGCGTCAGCTGACGCAGGTTGTAATAGCCAAGAATGATAGTTGTAATCAAATCTGTCGAAGCGAAGGCCAGTTTTTTCTTCACGATTTCAATGAAATACAAGATCCTCGTTGACAGCCGGGTAGCAGACACCTAAGTACTAACTGATGAAAACTCTTCCAAGATGCACCTAGGAACAGTTGTCAGTCAAACCAACATGACTGGCTTTGACTCGTTCACAATCAATTTTCCACATTAGGTCTCAAATGGCTGAATTTTCCAGGATTCGGCATGCTGATAAGAGGAACTGCTTCGATTCGACTAAAAAAACTGAACTCTTACAAACGGAGAAGAAATTATTCAACGTTCTACCTGACCAAACTCACTTTCCATGCTGTTCGCCAACAACCAGCAATCGAGAGATGTCAGATGAAAGTCACATTCAGACGATACTCAGATGTCGCTTGGCTCCCAGTCCAGAAACAACGCCTATTCCCCTTTCGGTGTCGATTCCTCATCAGCCAATAATGGAACGCTACGCGATGGAAAAAACTTCAAGTAAGTACTGCTTGAGTGTTTGGATCTCTTCATTGCTGGCAGATCTCTAAAGAAGCACAACACATATCACGTTTCGGTACTTTGAGATTTGATATCTATTTGGACGCAAGACAATTGCTATCTTTGCTCATCGTAAATAACTCCGAGCCGGTAAAACTGTTGAAACCTGAGAGTAGTTTAGACAAGACAGTGTTGCTCCACCGGAAAGAGTAGATTCTTTTCCCCCACGGGGAATTTCCAGAGTACAGGGGTAAAAGGTGATCCCCCATATATGGTAAGCTGAGTGTTGGTTTCGATTCCTCTGCTTTTTGAGGCCTTTACTAGGTTTCAAAATTTTGTATTTATTGTCCGATAATTACCAGATCTTATGCGTCAATAATGACAGACGGGTGATAAAACTATATGTTGGTAGTACAATTCTACGCAGGCAAAACAGTAAAGGGTTGCAAAAATAACACGTTGCATGAAAACCGGCTTCTTATCTGTGTTCTACTTCTCATGTTTCAAGGTTGCAGACGTTTGTGACAGGTGCACCTATGCTTTCAGTTCCACCTAAAGAGGACTGTCTAAGACATTCACCTGTAAGAACGCTTGAAAAGTTTCGACAGTTCCCTCTTTGTCGTCACATCATCAACGACGAGGGACTTAGGCTCTGTGAACAAACAAGCAGCTAGTCACTGATTGGCACAGATTCGGGCCCAACTTTAAATGAGGTAATGGTGTGTAGCCTGACTGGTTGCTTGTTTGGAGTGCAATAGTACATTGCGCTGCCGGGTTCGACTAATGATTTCTGAGACCGGTCTCTCCTCGTATGATAGGCACGAAAATACTTGAACCATAGCCAGGCTGGTTCATGACTCACTTCTTGCCAAGCAATTGGTCTTTCATGAGGAAGCCCCACCCACAATTAGGACACCTTAGTCACAGCCGTTGCACGTCGGCAGCTTTGGTATGTTTTATGAAAACCATTCCAAAGATTCAGAAACGAAATCACATCAACTTGAAAAAGGTATAGATTCCGGCCTTATGCCTGGTCGCAGTGGTTAACTATTGATTTGTTCAGGCAAGTCTAAATGGAAGGGAAATTGATCCCATCAATACAACTGCTTCGTTTTAGACAGGAGTTCCTTCATGCCGATCTAAAGATGGTCAAACAGCCACTGGCTCACAATGACTGACTGTTAACGTTTCGTTTGACTGTGTCCAGATGGCTGGGAAGAACTTTGAAAAAGGTAGCCGAAACATTAGGAGTTCTAAGACACCCCATTCCGTCGAGTTTCTAATTCCCAATCCTAAGCAAAAATCATATGTGCATAGAGATTCCGTTTACTCTTAACATCGTGGCTGCTGGCCAAGGGAGCGCCCAGTTCGATTAGGAATCGCTGTTTCAGGTGAGACCCATTTGAAGGACGTAAAACAAGCTTTCTAATAAAAACAAACAGGCTACTTCTCCATGTCCCAAAAATGATTATGAAACAGGTTAAACACATGCTTGGCCACCATTTTTTTTGAGAAAATTGGTTTAAGAAGATGCAATCATCATGTTCAGTTGTTGCTTCTTTGTGTCGCGTGGTTTCACTGAAAAAAGGATTCATATTTCCCTGAAACATATGGAAGCAGGTGGTGCTTGATTACTCTTGTGTGCAGATGCGTTTGTTAATCTGTACAGGGTTACCGCCCTGTTCTACCTTGAACTTGTCCCTGATACCCAAGGGGTTTGTGATTATTCCACGATGCGTATGTGTTTGCGCTCCCTCACTGTCCACGTCGCCTGGCAATCGCGTATTCTCCAACCACATTCCAAAAGGTAGACTTCACTTGGTCCGTGTCCCCTTTCCCTAATAACCGCAATCTAAGTTGTCTTCCAGTGCAAACATGACATCATGGTGTAGCATGTGAAAACATTTTTTTAAATGAATCTAATAGCACTGAAACACATCCCAGCTGGTTTTGATTACATTTTGGGGAAGGTTCTTGTGTCGTGACGACGTATGTTTATACTTATGTGACAGATTTCTAACAGCTGTTTACGTAGTCTCCGGAAATGTAGTTATGCTTAGTGCATGCTTGCCAGTGTGTCTGTATGATGAAGACATTGAACTACTTGAGATTGCCACCCTGTCCACCTCCGTCCTGCAGATGCATGTAAAATGACTAATGTAGAAGACCATAGATATTTTCCCAATAGGCAGCTGAGAGTTGACCTTCCTCTGAAGGATACATATAAAAACCCTAAGCAGTTGTTAGTCTTAAGAAGTATTGCCACGATTAACACACCCATTTGTATATCAATCTGGTTTTGACGGAAAAATTACCTTGAACCCTGATGAATCACTGGTTTACGATGCTCTTAATCAACTGAATGTGCTGCGCCAAGCCGCCTCATGTTTCAGCTGGTACGATATTCGAGATATCGCGATGCATTGTGCAGACGTAATACACTACTCATAAAGCTGCTGAAAAATCTTCGACAACCCATCCCGTTTCGTCCTTCCTTTTCGCTTAAGAACAACACAGAAGAGAGATTCGGCTGGATTCCAGGTGGGCCTCCTGTCAGGCAGGGACTGTGCCTGCCTGATGAACGCCAGGAAGTGCGAAACCGATCGTGGGCTGTCGAAGATTTTCCAGCAACCTTATGAGTAGTGCATTACGTCTATACAATGTATTGCCACGCTTCAATAAGGTGAGATGTGAGTTGTTGCCTTGTGGAAAATACTAAAGATGGCCTTTATTCAGAAAGCACATTTTATCTTTACCTCAAAAACGTTTGTTGGGGGATTGAACTCGTGCATAAATGACTTGGTATAACTGTTTCGTTCCTTTTGCTTCCTGGTGATTCTTCACAGTAGTGGGAAATACACCTAACTCGTGTATCTCCCCTAATCCCTTTGCACTTCTAATAATAGCGTTTTGATTGATGCCACCTCGGTAGACTTGGCGCTGGCTTGGTCCCATGAGATGTTACGAATGCCTTGTTGCAATGACTTGTTTAATCCTGGATAAGTTTGTGCCAACGATTGACTCAGTCCTTCGATTCATGATATCTCCAGACGTTTAATAAAATTTAGAATGTGGACCTACTAACGTGTTGTGCCCCACATAGTTACTTCCCACCAAGCTCCCTGCAGGTGTCTTCTTCAGTAACTAAAACCATCTCACTGTGGTCACGTGGGATTTGCCTACCTAGTACTGCTAACATAAACCATTCTGAATGGCCCCCAATGGTGGGTTGTCCAGTTCTCTTATTTTTTAGCATGACGAGCCTGTTTGACAATTCAAATCACAGTAACAGGGGTTCCGCAGACTGAGTGAGCATCAAAACACAACTTTTTTCTTCACAAAACACACAGCATTTATGCAAACAACATCACCCATTTTGGTTGACGACCGGATCGATAACGCCTATTATTTGAGCAGTGGCGCTCGCTTGGCTGATGAGAGTCATGTGATTAATTCTAACACCGCTTTTGGAATACTGTACTGAGCATCTATATATCTACCAAGCTCTGTTTAATATCAACGTCCGACCACATCGTGATTCGCTTACGCAACCCGAGTCTGTGCAGTCAAAACGCGTTCGTACTCGCATTGAGTCTTCTATGGTCTGATCACGTGACCGCTCTGCACTCAGGCCGATCGATCGTGATGTAAACAGTTTTCGCAGATCCCACTTTATCCTCTTTTTACTTCAGTCAATCTCTCGCTCGTGGTTTCGTAACACCACAGTTTGTTTTGACCACAAGCAGAGATCGCGAAAATATTAAGGTTCGTCAGTTTGTGTCCTGAAAACACATTTTATATAAACTCACTAGAATGGCGTAAGAATAGTTCTCGCTCCACCAAATGCACTTCGTAGAAAGTTCTCATATGCAAACCCTCGCTGCGACTGTATGTATTTCTGTAAGTTTCTGGGGTTCCGAAACTTTCATTGTGGCATGGCAACCAGAACAGGGAAAAAGATTCCCTGGAGTTTGCATACTTATCTTGGTAGCGGAAGCTGTACTGCATAGTGCTTCCAGAAAAATCGGAGGCCTAGATCGCTGTGGAGTTCTCGTAGAATAACTAGAATGGTAAAACGTTCGGCATAATTCTTCAAAAGCAGATATAAAATGTATCTTTGAAGTGGGAAGCATTGAGCGAAGCTTCCGTTTTGCCTTGAGTTTTGGCCTACATTGTCATCGTCATCTGTTAGGCACCTAACTCCAGTGAGTGGGATTAGTCTTGCTAGCTTAAAAGCTTTGAGGTTGTGTGCGTATCTTACGTGACCTTTTTGGTATACAGTTGAAAACAAGTAACTTACACCCGAGTTTTTATTTTAGATGCTTTCTGATTGCGGCATTCGCAAGACCATTGCCTTAATGAACCACAATTACGTTTCTTCCCAGGGTTCTCCCTGTCAATGTTGCTACGGTTCTTCCGTTCTCCGTCACTGATTCAAAGGTTTCATGCTCATTTTTTGGTAGCATTTATACTTGAAGCCAGGACTTCCCTGTTGAATTGTAGTAGTGTGAGGAGATTTGGTAATTTTCAGTTGAGATTTCATCTTTTCAGTGAAACTACTCTATGCTGAAAAACTGAAAAGTAATCTAAATTTGTTTCATGCTTATTGAGGGTTGCCAGCAGTGCGCGTCTTACGAAACTCAGAGTTTCGAACCTGTGGCCTTCCGGCCAGTGGTTGAAAACCTAGCCGTCCAGCTATGAATAGCTAATCTGCAGTGCGATTAGTCCTCACTTAGACAGGATATAGCGCTGCTCACCCTGCATTCACAGAAGGCCCATTACGTAGTCAAATATTGACTGGCGCCACGGATAGCGATGTTTCTTGTTTGCAAGTGCTCCATCTCATGGTTTGCAGCTTTGGCTGCGTCTTTCTTCCCTAAAGAACCAACGCTTGTAAACATTACAATAACTCGTCACATTCGGAGGGCTTCGTCTCTACTGCTTGGAAGTTGCACGCACTGATCGAGCCTCAGTCTGTCGCTCGGTAAATAAGTATCAGGCCTGCAGCCATTATTTGCTTCTCATCCAGCTGTTTACGCGTTATAGCTAATTTCCAGAAAATCAATGAAACAGCATTCTGCGATTATTTTCATGACGTATTCAAGTGGAGAATTACTCAGCCGTTACCCAAGCTAATTTGATACTCTTTGTTTTATATTTGTGGCCTGGACAACGCTGAGTATCACGGATCCACTCAAAGTGTATGCAAGCGAACAAAGATTGCTTGCCTAACCTTTAGTTTAGTGAATTCGCTTTGCGTCTGGCTGGACGGAAATCCTATGAGAGGGTTATATTCTCGTTTTGATTTGTCCACTATGTAGTAGTTTATGGTCCAGTTAACCACAGGCAGCACCACGTCAGATAACTCTGGTGTTTTTCCTTCCTCTCGGCTAGTAGATTGAACGATTTATCGTTTTCGGTCAGTACCGGACCAAATAACCTAGCACTCTAATAGAGCCCCAGTTAAAATGATGATTTCGTTTTGAAATTGGTAGTGAGGGTATCGGTTTCAGTGTTATACTTGACGTTGTGTTTTTTCCACCTCTTCATAGCTTCACCGTTACCGCACAGGAGATCCATCCATCTCGATTCCTTCTCATCAGTGACAAGTGCTGGAGCAGATGGGCTGACACCTAGGAAAGATGGACACGCCAGTCCAGATATTTGGAAAAATATAATACAATGGATTCTGAGCATCCAGAGCATCCAGGCAAGAGATGTCACAGTAACCAGTACCATGGAACCCAACACTGCAGGATTATTGGTTAGTCTAATTTTTTTGGTTTACTCGGTGACACATTATCGAACCATTTGGAACAAAATGATAATCGGGCAGGTTGTTTGTTGCACCCTGCTTACCAGTAGTCTGATTTTCACGGAATATGCTGGAACAAACCATACTTTTAGTTACACACACTCCGAAGAATGGAACACGACATTTGAGACTGACTGGTTAGTCCTAAATGAGTTTATGGAAAGTGCGAATATCGCTTCAGCATTAAGGAACTTGCGTCACTGAATCAGCTGAGCACGCTGAACAACCTAGTATCGACTATGTTCTGTGTTTAACAGTAGTTCGCTCCTGGGACGGACTGTGAATTGTAGTGTAACCAATAATGCTTCTGAAATGTGAAAGAACAGTCATTTTAGCTACTTAAATTTAATTGAGTAGTTCCACTTCGGAAGTGCTCAGTGACCTCAAAAAGTAGGTCACGCTACCAGAGTTTGATTTGCTAAGCCCCAACGGAACAGTTTAAGTTAATTAGGTCTCTGCTCAGATAACAAGCCGACCATTTGGTATTGAGAAGTTTCCTGTTAGTGACAGCTCATATCCACTTGCAGAACGAAAAACTTTGTCTTCTTAGCAGAATCATAAGTGGCTGTCGCTTCTCAGCAGATTCGGTGTCCCTGAAAATTTTATTTGAGCGAAATGGTGGACAACCAGAAGATCAACAGAGGGCTTGTTCTTCTAAAGTAACCGATTAAGTGCCCTCTGCTCCTGTCTAAGTAACACAGAAGGCCTGTCCTGTAGTGGTAACAGGACTCGCATAGATTCAGACCGGTTTTACGATGGCCCATTAGGGTACTACTCATCCTTGGAAAGGTGGGACAGGAGGCCGGAAAATAGGGACTAGTGAACTGTTCAACTTGCGCAGGCTTCGAAACTTTTCATTAAGAGCCGAACTTCTGCCGATCTTCTGTACATACGTTTGTGCCTTGCCGAGCAGGACTTTGTAGCTGAAGATCTCATGTTATTAGGATGAAAAGCAAACTGGAAAAAAACTGCATTCAACCGGTCGACTGAAAAATACTGGCTTAAAAACACAATAGGTAGCAGCCTACCGTACCTAGAAAAACTCAGTCGAAAGCAAGGAGGCAGAAATTCTTGAAGTACACTTATTTACACTCCAATTTGGTTTCCACGGGAAACTCAACTGAATTTCGAGTATCATATTAACTGAAACATGAGAAGGTCTTTGTTTAGCACATTCAGTTGGAGATTATCGTAACCAGTTCGTGAAAACCATATTGGTTTGAAAATAAATTCATTTCACGAATTTCATACAATTTGGGTTCAAGTAGAACACAAGGTTGATGGGAACTCGGGGATCGCGTCTACCTGACGCGCGCCACCAACGGCGAAACCGGTCGTGGTCTGTCGAACAGACCTCAGCAACCTTGTGAGTAATTACCTTCAAGAGGCAAAAATTGCTTACCCTAGGATCGCTGCAGAGCAAAGCAGTCGTTCAAATCTACAGAGCACGTACACTCAATGAAAATGGGAGAACTCATTGATATATATATATATGTATATATATATATATATATATATATATATATATATATGACTGAGCTGGTTAACTAAGTAAAGTGACATGAACTGTCTTTGGAATTTACAAAGCAAAGATAATGAGTAACCCCCCAATTCAACATAAAAATCGATAACAACCTGATTCAAATTAATGTGCCAGGGAAAATGGATGAAAGTTTGTCAAAATATGAGTTGCTCCGGACCGTGTCGCTGTGTGATTAGGTGAGTGTTGATCTGTACGACAAGCTTGGTAAATTGTGAACGGACCAAAGAGATTACAGGAAAGGTATGTGCCAATTAACCAATCACGTGAAAGAACAAGCTATTCTTTGGAAACTGTATAATCACAAGCAGGTAAGGAGGAAGAACCCTATCAACTGCGCATTATTGATGCCTCCTTGACTGGGGACTTCTTGACTGTACATAACTACCTACCTACCTACCTAACTAATTAACTTACTTACTAATCAACTAACGAACTAACTAACTAACTAACTAACTAACTAACTAACTAACTAACTAACTAACTAACTAACTAACGAACTAACCAGACTAAAGATAGCTCATATTACGAAGTCCAGCCTCGACACCGTTTGAGGAAAGAGAACATATGCGACCCAGAGGAAAAACAACGGCTCACATACTTATGTTGATGTCCAGACAGAAGCTGTTAGGCGGGAACGGATTCAAACGATGAACATTTCCAATGGATGAACTATTATAGCTGACTAAGTTGGGCGGAATCTTCGCATACTATCATCACCTTTTGGTCACTTTATCCAGGGAAGCTTTACCAACTTTCCAGCGGATAAGAGTTAGCAAAGGCTGCCTTCAACGTTCGCATTACAGGCTCAAACTAATGTAGGTAGAGCAGCGAAATAGGAGCCGATGGCAGTAGGATGTAGCAGCTGATCACTTAAACGAGCCTGACAGTTGATTCACAAGTGTTTCGTTAACGTACATGAAGACATCATCAGTGTGCTACTGGGTTGTTGGTCAACAGCTGCTTAACACGTGGTCGAAGGCCTCACCAGTCCTGATCATGCAATCTCAAACCACTGTATTCAATCTTCAGAGGTGTACGACCCGATGTGCTAATCCTTAAACCATTTCCAGATGGCGGCGTTGCCAACTGTCCCGGTCATAGTGAAAGTTGAATGGTAACCAGATCTTATGACATAGTGTTAATTAGACGACATATCAGAATGTAGAGATGAAGCACTGGAAATTCTGTGTGGCAAACAGAGCTGTATTTTAGGTATAGTAGTTTGGTGGTACGAAGGTAGGACGACAGAACGACAAGATAATGTGTGTGGAAGTTGAAACACCCGGTTGTAACAGGAGCCCGAAGACTCGTGGTCATTCCATACAGTACTCAACACGAGTGGGTTTGAAAACCACTGCATTGAGAGAAAAACCGGGTAGCTAATGGATTGCCGACACGTTTCGCCAAGCTGCCTCTAAAAAAATGAAGAACTGCTCCATGTTTTTCACAGATTTAAACAACACTAAACTAAAATCTAGTTTGCTTGGTTCTCATTCTAGTCGTATTATTTGTTTTGGACACAGATAGAACCCCCCACACAGCCATGGGCCACGATGATGCAGTCGGGAATGTGGTTCACAGAGGTGGATTCTTCGATTCAGTCACAATGCAATGCGATTGTTTGGCCAGACCAATGTGCGTTAGAACATCCAGGAGATGATTCAATAGAAATGAACCCACCGCCCGGCCCTGCGCCGTACAAAGTCGAACTACCCGATGGCACCTCTGATACGAGTGGACCGCCTTGTCATCAGAGTAATGCACGTGATCCAGCTATGTCAGTAAACTCATTTTCCGTAGCCAGTCTTTTAAAAAGAACCATTTTTGGCTGACTGTGAGAATATTAACCAGAACTAGCAACTTGTTCGTGTCGATTAACATCAATCTCCGCTGACTTCGAAATTGGAGTATGCTGATAGACCAAATTATGACATTGTCGGGGCAAATAAAAGCCTAGAAAGCCATCCGTTGTTTGTTTATTCAATTTTTATCTAATACTGCCCTGGAGGCCTTTATTTCGGAGGCTTACCATAACAAAAATATATGTTGGGTGAGTTAAAAATGTGGCTGTGATATTCAACCTGTTTCTGGTTGCATCACAGGAGTCGAGGTTTGGTCACAAATAACCAGGGGAAGAATGGCAAAACCCATGTCATGTTGGAGCTGAAAGAATCATTTCGCTTCGAATAACGACGAAGTTGTTGCTTGTCTCATTGCTGTTCAGCCGCTCGTAACCCAACGTTCAAGCGTTTAAACCGCTACCACTTGAGGGATCGCGGGTTTTGAGACTCTCTAAAGTTTCGTGGGATGAGCACTGCTGGTTAAAACAGCTTCACAGTACTTTACGGCCTTTCAGTATAGATTGGCTTCACTGACAAAACGATATCTGAGTGGGAAAACTTAGCCGATGCAAAATGGTGCAAATTGATACATCTCCCATGTTTTCCAGCACACTCTAAATACTAAAATTTAGCTGTTGTCTACCATTGTTAGAACCGAAAGGTGAAAATAACGGGAAAGTCACGTGATCTAAGTGACGTGAAATCAACGAAATGCGCGCGGGTATTTGGCATGCCCACAGTGTGGAAGGTTACTAAAGCGTGCCATCACATTAGGGCAGTTTTTAGTGGCTCATCGTATCACTCATTCGAAGTGCTTCAGTTCTTGTAGAAAGTGCCCAAATGACAATTTGGATGGCTGATTTTTTCAGAATCGTTTTGCAACACTCATCATCTCAGTTTTGGGTTACAGACTTGTTGCGAAATCCCTTTCAAGCTGATTTCATATGCTTCATTTCTTGGCTATTTTCTGTGAAGTTTGAACTTCGTTTTTAGTGCTACTTATCACCTCCATCCTAAAACTCCTCTACCCTGTACACTATTGTAGGGATTATGATGAAAATCATGCGCTGTCACATAATTCCTTTTCGCCAGTCTTTGTAAGTAGTTTGTTGCAATTCGTGGATCTATGTCCCGAAGCATGAAATTAGTTAGGTCTATATTATGACCCACTTTGACCGTCGTCTTGTAAGGGTAACAGATGCACTCAGAGTGATCATTTATGATTTAGTAAGGCGAAAATGCCTGCGCAGCATACACATATTCAGTTGATATCAGAAAAGCGTGCTAAGTATGGGCAGTGGCGTAATGCACTCATTCGGTGTGAAATTAACGGTAGGAAGGCACCGTAAGATCTTAATATTTGCGTAATTATTTGGCTTTCGTTTTGCTTTCCTAACCTTTTGAGTTGCAAGAACTTGGGGGAGCTATCAAAATGCATGTTCATCAGACCTACATCACGTCATACTCAACTGACCGTCGCATTCTGCTGAGAACGACCCTAGCGCTTTACCTTCAAACTACTTAAATGGAAATCAGTAGCCCGATATGGAGATTCCGTAAGATCAGCAGTTGTACCAGCCTCCTAAAAAAGACGCAAAGAAATTTCGTGCGTTTCATTTTTTTGCAAGATTTTTTCATTTCGTAATTTGTTGCACAAATCATCCGAAAAAGTATTTAGATTCCGAAAACCCAACGGAAAGTGACACCGTCTGAAACGCACTGCAAGCAAACTCACAATTTGAGGTGTGGTAATTCATTACCACAATTCTGTCTTGGCGTAAGCTCCGATGACCCGCAGATTCGAGGCCTTGCCTCTGCGCAGACTCCAAAACATGACAGCTATCTAAATAATTGGTCTTCTTGTTTGGAACCATCGTGATGCATCGAACATCACCGGACAAATATAACATAAACTTTGTGCACACTGTCAATCAACCTGCGGGGTACATTTCACCAAATTTGTTCTGCTCAAAGGACGAGGCACCCGTCAGACTCATTTTGGTGAGGGGTTTAGGGTCTTAACGGAGTGGGAACGTGCTGAGTCTTTTCATCTGTATGAAACCCAAGCTTTAAATGCCAAGTCTACGAAATATAACGGTAAGATAACACTTATTACGCTGCCCATGTTCATGGCCGACAAAATGATCGACAGTGTAAACTTGGAACGATAATCACACCTATGTCACAAATGCCAAACAATGACCTGCGACTCTGTATCAAATTCTATCTATTCGTTGAAGCTTGTACAAAATCCAATACACGGTACCAGTGGTTCGTTTATCCTGACGATAGTGAAGAAATCTGACGATCTGTTTCACCCCAAAATTAACCGTGGGCTTCCTGCGCGGCAACAGTTTTCACTTCAAAATAACCGAGCCGATTCTGTTGATTACCGAAATAAGATACAAAAGCTGTTCGCGACCACATTTTCTGGGGAGCACAGACTTCTGTGAACACAAGTTCGTGAGCAATCCAATATCACGATACATGTCGAAGACTTTTGTTTTAATTTGCATCAGACCATGTTTCTAGAGTAAAACAGTAAGTTTATATGTGGACAGGGTTTTGACCAGTGCATCTAGAAAGAAACCAACACGCGTCATAAACCTGAAGCGGCTTTGAAAGGATTCTTTGAGTTTTACAAAGAGGAAGTTACCGTGATAATAAAGACAGATTGAAAGTAAGGGAAATAAATTTGAACTGAAGAATTGCACCAACATAGCCTGGTTCACTTGTTAGGTCATTCTTTTGACTGGTGAGTATTGTTCACGCTGCCTATCGATCAACCATCCGCCAATCAGATTTGATCGTAGGTGCGCTTTCTAGTTTATCAGGCCTTTTACCATACACATGACGGGTGCTTCTACGCTTTGGCCAGATCGTCATACAGTCGACTTCAAAACAGTGGATCTTCTTCCTTTCCGTTTGCTGCTGGTGTTGTATCTCAATGATTTTAACTCAAGTAATGCCCCCTGAAAAAGTTGCTGCTTTATATTACAATAAGCCATCGGCAAACAATAAACTTGCAAGATGTTACATCGTGTGCGGAGGTCGTCTTTTATTCACTGTGTGGCCACAAGATGGGAACGTTACAAATCGACACATCTCATTTCTCTCGTTATTTCAAGACTGCCATGTTTTTACTTACAAATATCACAGACAATGCCTGCAAAATCCTAATCCATCGTGAACACCATCGTTTCGTTTGAAGATATTTATTCCACATAATTATCAGGAAGAAATTGTTCAGATCAAAATTGCTGAAGTACTGAAATCAGGATTTAAATAAATCAAAAGTTTCCTCAGACGATCAAGTAAAAAAAGATAAAATGTTCAGTGGAAACATTGCAAAATCGAGTGGTCAATCAGACATCGGAACACAAATGCTGTGGCCATGAACTCTGCGTTGACCGAGGTCTGGGGCTATGTATGTCCGGCTGCTTTCGGTAATGGTGGCGGGCGCTCGGTGTCGTAGATTGCAGTTTGCATTCCGATTTTGTGTATGAATCGTCCTGCTGATTCCGTTTGGGGATGTGGTGTTTTGGGCTTCGTGGTGAACCAGCCAATATATTACACAGGTGGAGAACGGAAGTAGCCAAGGAAAGAATGCCTGTAGGGGTTTTAGTGTTGAGTAGGTCTTCAATGGAAAACAAGTGTTCCTATAAAAGAGAAGGTCAAAAACTATTTACTGATGTGTCACAATATGAGGCACAATTGCGTTTGTTTTGACCATTCCCGTTTGATCAGTACAGGCCAGTCTGAAAAGCGCCACATACTTGCAAATAGGTCTACCTATCTCGAAAAAACTGTAGATTTGTCTACCAAGTACCGGCATACTGACGGCAAATGCGTTTAACCCCATTCTGAGCTTTGTAGGGACGAAAAACGGTGCGGCTGAAAGTGTGAGGCACGAGCTTCTCCATAAAGAATAAACCGATCCAGAATATAATTGGAAAACATACTTTTCAATGTAAGTTTTGCTTTTCAGCTGCAGTGGGAAATTGTTTATCCCAATTAAAATAACCTCCTCTAGGAATGAAACGAACTCCTTCAAAACTTGGAGTAATCGTTTCAATCTGTATAGATCCCATCCAAAAAGGATAGGATCTTCTGGAAACAGGTAAAAATCCTTACTGACTTTCGGTGATTTTTATTTCAATCTTCGAGGCTTCACGAACACAGCTGACTTTGTGAGCAATGTTCAACGAAGATTTATTTCGTCGAAATACACCACAAGCGGAAATCCGCACGTAAATTATATATCAAAGGTCAATGCAACGATGAATTTTCGGTCCAAATGTTGGCTCTGATTGTTGAACCCACTGGCTTATTTTGACGCGTAGGGGACGCAAAATTTCATAAATTTCCTCTCCTGTTCGTGTGTGCCAAAGGCTACCGTGACCTGATGGTCTCATGTCGGATGGTCGTTTCCGTTCAGCTTTACGCCGGTCACACGGCAGGTCTCAACGAATCCCTTTTACTGGTGTAAACAGTCGCACCTCGCCCTTCAAAAGCTGCACGTACACGAATACGCGAAATAGCTGACGCGATTAGCGTCAGAATAAACGAATTCAGCCTGGAGAAACAGACGAGGCTGGCTACGGCACTCCAGCTGAACTGGCCCAGTGGACACAGCAGAAGGAGTCGGCTAGGGTTTGACCGCTAAACCTGGACACTTCAATGAAACCAAGTAACATTTTCAGAACAATTTCAGAACAGGAGGTTTACGTGTGAGAAAAATGTGTAGTTGTCTGCTGTCACCGGAAAGACTCCAGGGCTTCCTTAGGATACTGATCTCTGGTTTAGAGAACAGCTTATCACTGACAGAAGATTAATGCTGATCACTACTCAGCTGCTGCGACTCAGTAGAATTAGACCAGGTATGCATATATCCATCGTATGTTGTCCGCTACTGGGTGAAGCTAAACACGGCCCCTATGGTTCTTGTCAAATCTGTGCGACCAATCAGTCAGTTTGGTATGGTCTAGCAAAAGAGCTTTTTATGTTTGGACTATTCGGATAACGGGACTCCCCGTATGTAACACGACTTGTTCAGATTGATTTTTAGTGCAGCGTCTTCTCGTGCACAAGGAAGGAGTTTAAACCGACTGATATCGTTCTCTTCTTTGAGGATTTACCTCTGAAATGACTCTCCGTAAAGGTTTACCACTGCACCGTACTTTTTTCCAATGATCAAAGTGATTGTGCTCCAAAAGTGAAATAAAACAAGCGCAATTTCTCGAATTCTGCTTTCAATGAAGGTCAAATATCGCAATCCGGGTGGATGGGTAGAGGAGCATGCATGGTCCGTTTGATCATGAGTACTTGGAAAGCACTGAGCACGTCCTATTTTAAGGTAAGTGCAATGTAAAAGAGGTTGCAACCGTTCCCACAAATATTCCGGACATTTAAAGAAACGAAGACGATTGGTAATTGATAAGGTGGGTGTTGATCTGTTCACCCAGCTTGGCAATAGATTTGTACATGTTTCGTTGCCATTAAAAGAGGCATCATCAGTGCCCATTTGGGTGCATAGTTCCCGTCGTGGTGCTTGCGTTTATATAGTTTGCAAAGAGCGGCTTTATTCTATAACCTGATTGGCTATTTATAATCACCGCACCTGGAATCTGATTGGTCCGATCGATCAACAGCCACCTGACCAATTACCAATGAATGCACCCGAGCTAACAATATTCCGACACGTTACAAACACGGGCTATATTGAGGAAACTAACCTTTGGGACGCAGTGATGTTCCATAAGTTCCCGACATCTTCGAAGGTTGACTCGAAAGTATTTGATCATATCGCTGGTTCTCATGGATACCGCTGGATCATACACCTAAAGTGATGCAAGGAAGGCAAGTGCGTCAAGGGACCAAAGCAGGAACATTAAGATTATGACCAAAGATACAAAAATTGTTATTAAGCAGGAAAATCTGCAGTTTTGCTTTCCAGACACATCTGCAATATCTTCACAACCCTAAATCCGAAACTTCAATTTCCTTGGCACTCCACAACGCTTACGATCATTGGCCGAGGGATTTCGATGTATGGAGTTTAATGTGGCCCAACAAGAGACACTATTGAAGCAGAGTCCAACGGTGAAAAGACCTGAAAGGCTACCAAAGTCGGGGATTCATCCCCTACATTTATAGATCATGGTGGAAACCAGTGTAGTACTGCTGACAACTCATTTTTCTCTAGGTTTTACACCCCAACCAAATATGTCTACCTTGCTTCAGACAAAACGTCTACATTGAGCAAATAGAATGAAAGAAGAGCCTTGTGACCCAGACCCAGATTCGTGTCTGTTGTTTGAGCTTTGTGGTCTGCGAGTAATCTTCAGCCTCAATGGACATCGGGGTCTTAGCCTAGGTTACACAGAAAAATTTAATTTCAGTACTGATTAATTAACATGGAGACAGTGTCTTTACCCGAAAAATGAGGGCCAAGTTTCAACAGCTCTCCCAAACTGGGGAAGCACAGTAGGTGTGTTTATAATAGGTATCAAAGTAGACTCGAATCCTATAACACCCCGAACAAGCCAGATATCCTCTTGACTGAAAGGACGTGAAACACATCATGAGAAAATTGTAAGCTGAAACTCATGATGTGAACTTGACTGAAGTCAGTTCATCAGGTATTCAGATCAAACAGATATCCGTTAACCAGTTTAAGGTCCGGCCAAGCAGCCAGTACGAACCCTAATCCGGATGTCTATGTGAGTGAGTAGACCCTGCGGTGAGCTGCTGTCCACTTCCGAATTCGCATGTCACTTTGAACTATGCTAATGGACCATCGCGCCAAATATGTAATACTACTTGAGGTTTGCGTTGATGAGTGGATGCAACGGGCTCAGCGCCTCCTATGTAGAAGATGAACAGAAGAGGGCGGTTTTAAAGTGGTCAGCTTGCCAAAGCGATAGCCCAAAGTTGCTATATCAAGGGATGACAACTAAACGGTTGAGACACAGCATTTACGTACAGGATGGACGGAGAGCTCACATCGTTCACCGAATAGACATCTATCTGACTAAACAGTGTCAGCAATTATTCAGCCGGATCCGCACAACGGTAATCCCAGTGTCGCTATCGGTCGAACACTTGAAAATGTCTCAGATATTAAGATTGATGCGTTGCATATACGTAATAAGATGTTACGAAGTAGAAATCGAGACAACACAATACAAAACAAAAGCGCACACACAGCATCTTGGGGATAACAATTAAAGACGGACAACCAGGCAACTCAAACCTGAGGTTTTCGGAAGCGGAGCACTTAACTCCAGTGCAGGTTGGTGCGGTTATACTTTTTCGGACGACAGTAAAGTTGCTTAAACACATCATAAATGATATTCCAGGGTTCCGTTCCAGGTGAGCCTACTGTCAAAACCAAATTGGTGTGCAAATGAGCGTATTTATCGAAATGCGTCCAATTTGGGTTCAAGTAGAACATAAGGTTGACGGAAACTCGGGGACTGTGCCTACCTGACGAGCCCCAAGAAAAGCGAAAACGACCGTGGGACGTCGGAGAGTAATCAGCAACCTTATGAGTAGTGTATACAACCTTAGCCAACAACATTCTCCTCCACAACAAGCGTATTCGGGTGTGTACCGCTCAAGCAAGCTCTTTGCCGGAAGAACATCATCTACCGGCAAGCCTCCATTGCCGAACAACTACACTTCCACCGTGAATGCCTATGGATAAACGGACTCCTAAAAGAAGCGAACCCGAGACCGGTATCGGAGCATCCGACTTCCGGTGCCGGATGATCTTTCATGTTTCAACGTCGTATCGCTCTTCCCCCAGGTATAGAACCACGCAATTGCTACCAAGAGCCACCAATCAACACTCTGTCTAAGTGGTAGCCTGGTAGTAACTCTGTGACTAATGACTTTGCCATCCTTAGGATGACAATGCGGGTATCATTAACAACAGAACAAACTTACCTGGGTTTCAGAATGTTGCTTATATCCGGTGAACCGGTGAGTACGCTGGTGGACGACAAGGACGATCCTGCTGAGACATGTGCGTCCGCATGTCACGCAGATCAACATGGTCAAGGCTACATTGAGAAGATTCAACATCTTTCACATGGCTCACGTTTCAAAATAGTTACAGGCAAAACATGCGGTCACGACCAGCTTGCACTTCATCTTAAGTCAGTCGTAACGATGGATGTCAAAATTTCTTTGAGACGTGCGGTACTTTCCGGATTCTCAGCCATTTGTGAACATTAAGTTTCACTGTTGTGGACTACATCTTTCCTAATGCCTTATTAATACCTTGAACCCGAGTCTGGATAGCCGCTTGATAGCCTGATGCGCTTAGCCAAACCAGAAAGCCAATGAACGTGCGAATCAGCTGATCTACTGAACACTGACGCATACAGGCGTGTCATGTGCAGCCGAAAACGGGCTGTTTATAAAGCTCACGTGGAAAGTTCTAGGCGGGTCGAAAGTGATACTAAAAATAGAACTCATCTGTCAAGGGTCAGTGAAGAACAACCAATTAAATCTGTCTCAACGAAAGTCGTCATTCCATTGGCAGTTCTGTAGTCCATTTACGTTCAGAGCTGGTTCTCCTAATATTCACCAGCAGTGTTTCACTTTCCGATGATGTCTACTCCATATCCTTTGTTTCCTTAGCTTGTGTGACTTTGCTCGCGGCGTCGATTTGGTGGTTAAATGCTTGAATAACATTTTTGGGACACCCGATCAATCATCATTTGTTAGTCCTTGACCGAGCATTGGAAACGCACATAGAGTTATCGCTTCGCTCGGAAGGGAAAACTCTGCCATTCAGGTGAGGAGAGCATATCTGTACTTGTGTGATCCTGACCAGTGAGATATTTCAATGTAAAGGTAAATTCTCGAGATCTTAGTGAATGTCTGGCTAGTAGTCATTACTGAACTGGAGATTGCTCAGTGGTTAAGGCGCAAACTTACTGACCATAAGGTCTTTCGTTTGAACCCAAACCCCTTATCTCGACTTATCCTGTCTAGGTTTGGACAACTCGACAGTGTTCCAGCCCTCCTGCTTGTTTCGGGTGGCGTGGCAGCCACAGTCGAATTTTTATTATAAGTATTGTTATAACTAATAGTACTTGCTGGCCCTTGAATGCCAGTATTCGTGTTAAGGTCTTCCAGCCCGTGTTTTTGGTGAACAGCTTTCTAACTCCAAACAACTGTAGGTCACTTTTGGGTTATACAACAGTTCCTCCTCTTTACTTTTGATAAGTGGTCTGCATACTCGACTATTCCAGAAGGTCACGAAGAAGCCGCTCTGACTGGAAGTAGCTGTCATCGGCTGATAGGGTTAACATGTCACCAAGTTTTGGTATGGTAAAGCATTTTGTATTGGACGCTGTATAACCTTTGAGCTCCTTGGAAGCAATCTGAAACTGCAACCCGTGAAATAACCATAATTACCCTTCAGAAAAGCCCGTTGCAAATTTTAGATTTAAGCCATAAGATTTAAAGGAAATCAGGACAGATGCGCCCAGACGTTAGACACATATAATAGGGTTGCAGAACACTTTTCGACAGACAATGACCGGTTACACTAATTCACTTCGGGCTCGTCAGTTAGGCGCACTCCCCGAGATCCCCGTCAACCAACTTAACGTTCTACTTGAATCCAAACAGCACGAAATGCATTCCAGCTTGGTTTCCACGGAACACCTGAATGAATCCATCCTAAACTGTTGTTTGTTACGGTCCTCTTCAGTCGTCTCTTCAAGCTATCTCACATTTCAGTTAGTACGAAATTTGAGATATCGTATGACATTGTCCGGACGTAAGGCACCACTCATAAGGTTGCCTAAAACTCTTCGACAGCCCGTTATCGGTTTCACCCTGCTGGGATCGGATGTGGTCTTTTCCGATTATATGGCCAAGACACAAGACTGTTCGGTGGGACGACTGACACTGGTTGTCTTGGACCCGGAGCTTTACACCTGTCAGCAAGTTCTTACGACGTATCAACCAACGTAAACCAAAAAAACACTTCAAACATCAGAAGTTCGTCATAACGGTGTTTTCCATTTCATTCAGAATTGGCAGCAGGTCTGCTGATCGTCGGCTTTTGGCATAAGCAGACGGTTATTCACAGGAGCTCCTACTGCTATTCAGTAACTCAGATCACGACTTGGCATGGCAATACTTTAATGTCCAGATCGAAATTCACTCACTAAATTGACTTCGGTGGCATCAAGAGGCACAAATTGTGCTTCCTCCTGGAGCAATCGAACTATGCCCTTTGTCGCCACTCTGTTCAGTTCGTCGTGAAACTCGAGGCACCTCTGAAATAACTTCCAATTCAGTGGCATAGACGATATATACTGATATCTCGTTTTCTGCTTGGTGCCCTTTTCCGGCATCTCCGTTTTCTTCGTTTCAAATCGGGTATGAATTTCTGTGGCGCTGTTTTCTACACCATGTGACAGATGAATCGGGACTGAATTTGCTCAAGCCAGCTACAAAGCCTGTACTCGTCTTACCTCTATGAGGTGCAGAAGATATCGCAACCTGATGAGCCCTAAGAAGGGCGAAACCGGTCGTGGTTTGTCGAAGAGTTTTCAGCAACCTTAGGAGTAGTGTATTGCGTCTACAGATTGAAACCTCTTCCATGTAGTCGCTTACCCTCTAGCTGGCAGAAGCTTTTCAGACCACCATCAGACTGCTTTTGCCCTGTAGACGTTCAGCTTCATTATCCTTATTAACGAAGAAGGCAGGCTTAGGGGCTCAATCCTAGAGTTCAGTCTCTCCAACCGATCGACGCTTAGAGTGATCTCGGTCATGTCGCCGTCACTCCATCATGATACTTACTGGAACCACCTCGTCTGATAGCGCAACCCACAGGAGATTTTTCTTGTGGTTTTGGCGCTCCACCGCTACAGCTGTCGGTGGTGCTGTTCTTTCCAGCTGTTTTCCAATATTACGCTAGATATTTCTCCCAAAAGTCGCTACAAACAACTGCAAGCTCTTCAAATTTCCACTGATTATTGCTGACAGGCCTCCGGTAAACGTGTCGCGGACTTCTCATTTAATGGTATTTACTACTGATGAAATCCGGGAGTAATATCTGGTCACGTGTTTAAGTGCCCTCGGTGCATTTGATGGAAGATTGATATGGAAATTTTTGAACTGTCTTGCGGTGTTTGCTCACTGTTATTTACCATTAGGACACCGTTCGAGATATTTCAACGGGACGCTTGAAGATGTTGACTTTTCAGTAATTCCATGCAAATGAGAATTTTCATTGCGTGTCAGTTCGTATTGAGTAACACAGGAGCAGTTCTAATGGGTATTTATCGTTGAGAATTCTGGCAACAGTAGTGAGCGAATCCGTCCTTCTGTCTCTAGGGTATAGAAGTTATCTTTGTTCGGTCAGTCAAGAGAGCGACTAGAGCGTCACCCGATAAGTCACTTCAGGCGCGCATCACCTCAAATTCGGACAACCGGTCTTTCTGTTGGCCTGCTGGTGTGTGCTGGAACTAGCACATAACGAATGGAAAAGCTAGTTCTCTAGTATATTTTTGAGCTTCCCAACAGATTCACACCTGACCAAGAGTTGTAATTTCAACTAATGTAAAACTAATCGTTCAGCTGTAGCGTCTTTTCGGCAACTCGCTGCCATGCCATCCGAAGGAAGCATGAGGGCTGAGTAACTAGTGGGTTTTCCAAACCTAGACAGGAGCAGTGAAGATCTCTGGTTTGGGTTCGACTGACGGACTTTTCGGCCAGTGAGTTGGCGCCTTAACCAGTGAGCCATCTGAAACTCAAAATTCCGAAAGAGAGCACGCTCACCTAGGTTGATAAGAAATTTCAGGCGATAATAACAGGGAAATGGCCCGATTTTTTCCTTTCATCTAATGAACGTAAAATGGCAAGTTTAACTCTGCAGTGGCAACTTCTTGGTCAGAGCCGTGGTGTATGAACTTATAGAGAGCGCCCACAATACATTCCGACCCGACTGAAGCATGTAACCTTGAGAAGCCTTGTCCAGACTCGCATTCGTCACTGGAAATAATTGATCGGGATGGTCCTTGATGTTGCTGTAAGCGCTTACTCCAAACTTGAGGGTAAATAAGCCTGTTCTATTTAAAACGATAGTCATCAGTGAACACTGCATTCAGCGACGTCAGTAGTCTGTCACAAAGCACAATTTGCACACCATCGAAAGTACCCAAACATGAACAAATAAACGAAGTAGACCGCTTTATGGAGTGATACCATTTCGAACGGTCTTATCAACCACCAAACGCGTCACATGCGAGACGAAAAAATCAACATACAAATCGATATTGGAAAATCGATATTAGAAATTCTAACCGAAGGACACCATATACAACCGAGTCACGTGAACCATGGTGGACAGAGCCCTTGCTCAGGTCATTTTGTGAACAAAAGTCGCCTTATGCGTGCAGTCATCAACGCCTAAAGATAGGTGAGCGTTGTGTTTTTCAATGAGAAATAGAATTTCGAGTTTCCAATGGGGCTTTTTACGCTCGTCTATTCGTTGGTTGTGTGATGTGAACCGCGGCTGGTTACAGCGTTCCAGATATTGATGTCCCATAACACAAAATACTTTCGTATATAGCTATTCAGGTTCCACAAGCGCATCATAAACGAATGGGTTCGTGATGTTTTGAACGGATTTATCTCTGCTCAAAGCTCAAGACTGCTTCCACGGTATCTTTCGCCGAAAATCTCATGCCCCATAAAAGTTTCACAGAGTGAAGATGTCCGCAAATTGGTCAGATGCAATACAGGATCAGTCATTGAACGTTCAGGAACACAGACGTGAAACACTCCATAATGCCGTCAAAAATGCGTCAAAATGCGTCAGACACGTAGCATCGATAATCTCCATTTCAGGTTGAATTCTGAACTAATTTCCTAATGAGGCTTCGCTAGGATGACAAGTGTGTTCTCTAAACCACAACGCGGGATTACCTGGTTTGGAATGAAAACATTCTTACCATTGTCGTTTTCCACCCTGAGAGGACATATCAGCGTGCTTTGCTTGCTTCAACACCGTTTTGGGCAGGAATATTTCTTTAGGCACCAACAATTACACATCACTTTGCGCAGTTAACAAAGCAAGCAGTTTCGTAGGGATATCATCCACCGATCATGTAGTAGTCGAGGTTTAAACTGAAATCATCTGATTTTCAAACCAACTTGTTTTTCACAACAAACTCAACTGAATCTCTCGCTTATGATATTCTTCGACTGAATGTGCTGCACAAAGGCCGCCTCATGTTTCAGTTGACACGACATTTGAGATATCGCTGTATCTCATAAAGGAAGTAACTTCATAAAGGAAACTACTCATAAGGTTGCTGAAAACTTTTCAATGGACTGATTTCGACAAATACTGTCAATCGCAAATCAATTTGGTTTTTACGAGAGACTCAACTGAATCTCTCGTTTGGGTTCAAGTAGAACATAAGGTTGACAGAAACTCGGGGGCTGCGCATACCTGACGAGCCACAAGAAGGGCGAAACAGGTCGTGGGCTGTCGAAGAGTTTTCAGCAACATCGTAAGTAGTCTTCTTTATGAAATCATCTGTCATTTGCCAATCGCGACAGGCGGGTAAATAGATCGACACATCTGGGACAGCTGGCGGGTCGTTATTCGAGAAATCGGGCAAACAAATTACATCGGTCAAGCTTAAGCATGTCCGTCCAGTAGCAATAAGGACATCGGACACCTTAGTTGCGACTTATCAATACGCCTCACTACTTTCCTGCTTTAAGGAAAGTAAAAACATACTAATGGCTGCCGAAATATCAGTAGTTACTCCGGGATAAAACGACCTAGAAAATCACTCAAGTTGGTGAAGAGCTTGAGAGTCATATTCTTAGGAATTATTCCGATTACCAAAGTACGCTCGACTGTACCACTGATTTATTGAAAGTAACACGATATAACTCTTGATTGGGCATCTGCGCATTCACGTCTCTTCAGTTATCCGCGAGGTTTACGTTGTTCACCTCGGAAGAAGCAGTTATAGAGCCCTTTGTGACTTTTCAACAAAGTTCGAGCTCATTCACTGAAAGCGCGCATAAGATAATTTACTCCATGGGTAACAACACTGGTGATACTCACGTTTATTGAGGCATACAACGGTCAAACTGTAAAGGCATGGTAATACATGAGAAAGAACTGTTTCACCGAGTACGAGTTTACACCATCGGTAGTCCTCGACCATCGCAGAATGAAGTTACAAAACATTTGGTTGAGAACAAGTAACCACAGAAAAATCTACTCACAATCTGATGAACTGCTCATATAAGTAACAGTTGGACTGGAATGTTGCTGGGAGTCTGTGGAACATAGCAACACCGAACCCCTTGCTTCTCATTCCCATAAGTTTGTGAACTTAATAATCCGGCTACAAATCGAGTGTCCTCACGATGAACTCGGAGCCTATAACTACCAGAGATCAAAGTGGCACGAACCGAGTATCGAACATGTAAAATCATTCAAAAATCGTTCAACTGTAACACCATTTCGGTACCTAGCTGCTATGTGACCTGCAGGAAGCACGTGGGCTGAGATTCCGCCAGGTGGCCCAAGTCTAGACAGCAGCAGTCTAGATTCCGTGGTTGGTTTTGAACCACGGAGCTTCCGGTCAGTACTTTTGTGCCTCGAACATGTGGCCTATCAGGATACCGTACGCAAAGCTTGTTAATGAAAAAAAGCTGGTAGCTGGTTGACATGGGCACTTAGTTCGAAACCAGCCCAACAGCCAATCGGACATACGAGTGCACTCAAATCCATAGACTCTCCAGCGCCAAAAAGACCTGGGTTTCATCTCCACTTGACTCCGAGTCAGACAGAACCTACTGCACCATGCATCATATAAATGGCAGGCCTTGCAACACACTTACAAAAGAGTTATATTCAGGATATGTGTGAATCGTCTGTGGAGTTGATCGTCTCTCGTGATAAAAAAATTAGACACTCAGCTCAGGCGATAACATGGTCACGTTCCATCCAAAAATTCCAAATCTCGACTATCAGCTGACAAACACCAAGTGGTTCAAAGCCACAGAGGATTGTCTAAAATTCAGATGCTTTCGTGCATAGGGTACATTGCATGTAGCCTTAGGGCAGAATTTATGCATAAGTATTTCCAAGTTGTGCGCAATAATGGAAAACTAGAAAACAGAACAGTTCTTTTTAAGATGGTGGCTTATATGGATATCATTAAATCTGTCCTGATGGTGGACGACCTGACCGCTAGCTTGCTTACTTGCAAGGAGGCGTCCACGACTTTGTAAAAATCTATCAACAAACCCACCAGTGAGTTTCACTAGCTCAAGTTCCTTCTAGACTTCATGTGGAAGAAATGCTGAAGGAAATTCAAGCATGAACGCAATGAAGCACTGTAATGTCCTTCTATGGTAGTCGATGAAGGGACCAATGAGAAATAACGGCCCCAGAACGTGTACAGGCTGTGGATGGGCTAACCAATTAGGTGTATCTTGATATAAGTAGCACGTTCACTGTCCTCATTCTTCAATTTTGTCACAGGAACAGTAAGCCAATATTTCTGGGGCAAATTTATCCCGAGCGATGGACAATTTTGCAAGAACCAATCACAAAAGGGTTTCTGTAGGAGGTAGCCTTTGTTCGGAGAGGGAATCAAGGTAGTCTCTTAAAAGGAAATCATACATCATGGTTCCGAAATTGTCAGTGTCCAGAAGAAAAATACACATTAGCTGCCATAAAAAAGTATCAGTGCTGAGAAGCTATTGACTTAGTTAAGTGGGAAGCCACAAATCTCGGAGAAACATGCATGTTGTTGGTAGGACACCGTTAATAGTCACGTAAGTTCTTCCATGAAAAACATCCAGAACCTGCTCTCTCTGCTGTCACTCACAAAGGATTCAAACGTAGTGACAACTGCATTTTGCTGGAAGCACGCTGCTTTTAGGGTGATCACACAGGTGATAACACAGAGCAAACGTTGATAAAAAGCTATTTACTTAAGCGAATGCCTCCGGCCGAATTGGCTTGCATGAACTTAACAGGTTATTTGGTGTACTGGGCACAGTATCACCCCTCTGTCAGGACCCCACAAAAAGCAGGCAACCTGAACGTCATAGAGTGGTGATCGCAGCTGTGAAAGAGAATTTTAAATTTAAACCACCTTCAGGAGCGTCTTACACAAAAATCAGTCTGTACAGTGTCAGGCGTTTTCATCATTACCCAACCTTGTAAAACCAATTCCTTTCCTACTGACAACTTACTAGCCACAAATTTCACTCTATGCTTAAAAAAACACGTTACCATACTAGCGACATCAAAACACCTGAAACTAGCAATGAAACGTGAGATGCAGTGAGCTTAAAAGTGTCATGAATATTAGCGAAATGCGCTCGTTTGCAAACAAATTTGGTTTTGCGGGAGACTCACCTGGAACCCAGCTGAATTTCTCGTTTATTATGTTTTCGAGCAATTGAATGTGCTGCACCAGGCCGCCTCATGTTTCAGTTGGTACAATATTAGAGATATCGCGATACATGTATGGGACTTAGGAACATCATAAACGAGAGATTCAGCTGGGTTACAGGTGAGTCTCCCGCAAAACCAAATTTGTTTGCAAATGAGTGCATTTCGCTAATTTCATGCAGTTTGGGTTCAAGTAGAACATAAGGATGACGGAAACTCGGGGACTGCGCCTACCTGATGAGCCCCAACAAGGGCGAAACCGGTCGTGGGCTGTCGGACAATTTTAGCGACCTTATGAGTAGTGTATTACGTCCACGTTATGAATATTATTCACCGGCTACAACAAAAATCGTGAAATTCACATTCACATCACTGTCACTTGCACAGTCCTATTCCTGTCTTTGGGTAATTATTCTGGTTAGTCCATACCAAAAGGGAGTATCACTGCACTCGAGTTTCGCCCTTATTAGAACTCATCAGACTCAGTGGTTGTTTAGGCAAAACCTGACAGAATATAACCATTTTGCGATTCTTGATGTTCATCAGTGAGCGTCCTCTTTCGAAATAAGCCTTGATCCAAGCATCGCTTCTAAAGACCAGCCGGTTTTTTCACACACACAACACGAAACATTTTAAATCCAGAAGGCAATAACTTGAGAGAAACAAGACCAGCGTAAGTGTTTGTCACTTTATTCCGTGAATCTGGCCTTAATTTCTTCACTCCAGATTAAGACAGACCAGGTTTCTCTAGAGCAATCAACCTGATACGAAAAATGTGCTTCGCCAAACGGCGGAATAAAACTGACATTTTATAGCAGTAACTCATTACTCGTAAGGTCGCTGAAAACCCTTCGACAGCCCACTATCGGTTTTGCCGTTCTTGGGGCTCATCACGTAGCGCAGTCCCCGAGTTTCTCCCAAACTTATGTTCGACCTGAACCCAAATTGCACGAGTAAGAACATCACAAAAATGAAAGATTCATGTGGGCCTCCCGTGAAAACCAAATTAGTGTGTAATTTTGTTGTGCTAATCTATGGTGGTTTTGCAAGCTGCACTTCTGACTTGTTTGTTCCGAAAGGTCACAGCCAGGGTGGGACAGAGGACTTGCTAGATGACATATGTTGGCTATAGCACATTATGCAATGCAGATGGACCAGAAAGCAACGAAATAAAGACTCGTCAGACTCCAGCAAGACGGTTTTTGCCTCCGGTTGAACGTGTACATGATCTGCATCCAATGGTTTGTACAAGTTTGTTAGAAAAACATCCAAATATTTAGTCTACCACAGCAAGGGTACACCGGGAAGGCAGAGGAGAGGTTCGTTTACTCAGAATTTACATGTGCAAAGATTTTTCCTGGGAAATTTTCCAAGAGATGAGGAGTGATTTGGCGTGGAAAGTACATGAAGCGGATGTAGGAGTCAGACTTATTGTCTTAACGAAGTAGCAAACGTAAGCAGGAAGGTTTTGTCCACCCCATTGACCTTACGCATCCAACCTTAAGGAAATTTCATCATGTAAACCCTCAATAAATATCCTGTCTTGAAAAAAGTTCCCGAGCTTTTGACTTCAGGGTTTAATGTACTGGCATTATTGAGAAGCTGCCACCGTTCAGTGTTACTACATATCTATTGAGGTGGCTTCAATCTGACGAGGAAGACCTTTGCTAATAATCGTTACTGTTGTCACGTTATGCAGTGAGAACAACATGGTTGCGGGATAAATTCATGCTGTGTGCTCTTTCCCGATATAAGACTTGTAAAACAGTATACGATACAAAATACAGTAGATTTATGTAATTCTACAACAACGTGACCAATCAATAAACCAAGGTTTATCCTTAGGACATTCTGATCGCAATGAACAGGCTTAAAACGGTTAATCAGAGGAATACAGTGCCTTAAGGCGGAAACGCCTCACTTGGCACATGGTTGCTGACAAATTGCCATGGGAAAGTATCGCACAGCTTTTTATGGAGAGTGCATTTCAAGCAGTCATTTTTCACAAAGTTTCCACAAGCTTCTTTGGCCTACTAAGAAAACCTGAACTACCTGTGTCTGCCTCAGATCGATGCCCTGAAAGCCAGACTTATTAGACAGGTTAATACGCAGGACCAGTTTTGCCAATTCTTACTAACCTGTCAGTTGTATTCCACACTAAATTCATCATCGTATAGTAAACCACACACTGATAAGATGGTAACAAAAATTTCGGAAGACTCTGCAGAAGGTTGAACTCGTGAGACTGGGGAATGTATGTGAAAAACTCTTTGGATGCTAACCCAAGTAGGCATCAGCTAGAATCTCCGTCATTAGGAATTAAACTTCCATCTAGAAAAACTGGCAGCATCTCAATTGAAGCAGAACTTGAACACTTGTTTGATCAACTCAAGGAAGTTCAGCCCACATCTCCTGAAGACGAAAAGTGTCTCAAAATGAACTTGATAGGTATCTGTGCACCTTCCCAATGTACCAAATATCTTCTGTATAAAAAGAATACATAAAAGCTTTACAGAAACTAAAAGGAAACCGCAATACCACTATACTGAAGCCACATGGGGAAACCGGCGCCATTCACCTAAACTAACGGGTGACCAAAATGAGAACAGTTTTAACCGATGAACAAACAGATAAGGTGATATTAGAAGAAACAAATTACTAGTGAATTATAGTCTTTTATTTCATGTCTTCACGTCTCAGACTGAGTTCGATGTGGTGAAACCGGTCGGTACTCATGTGCCTCAGCTTTATAAAGTATCAAATGCTCACATCTGGTGTACCCATTTGCACAAATTTAGGTATCAGTGGTTCATCTTGTCACTAACTAGCTAAAGAGTTGGCGGATATTCTTAGACCCACCCTCAAATCAAGCTTTAAAATACTGCTTGGAAGCACGTATGAACTTGACCCTATCTAGAACATGTTGATATCTCTTAAAAAATCATTTATTCGTTTGATGTGCAATCACTGTTCACCAACAACCCCTTATTGAAACTGTGGGTTTTTTGGCGATCATCTTGAATCTCACGCATGTCTCGGCAGACTTTCCAGTCTCAATCTTGAAGACTTTGTTTCACTATGTGTTAAGGATGTAAGGTTTTTTTTCCAAGGAACCAACTATAAGCAAGTTGATGGTCGCCATGAGGAACTCTGTGGGAGGGACCCTAGGTGACATTTTAATGGCCGAATTCGGGCAGTCAGCAGGGGACAAAAAAAGCGAGGAAACCTGAATAAAAGGTACTTAGGTGATATTTCGCTCATCACAAACATTGAAAGAGAGGCCACTCTCTGTTTTCAGTGCTCTCCACCAGAACCCTTCATTCAACTGCGAATTCGAGCAGGACACGTTTTGATCACCAGAAATCCCGACGATACTATGTCTCGCTGCGTAAATCGGATACCAACATCTAAACTGTACGAGTTTCTGTCCGCTACGGGGTACAAACGTATGTTAGTACTGACTTTATTCCATGGGGCTAGACAAATTTTCACCTCGGATACACTCAACGGGGAAAATGAAATGTTGAAAGATGTTCTGCGGCCAAATAACTATCCTGACCAGTTCATCTAGAAGCACTTCGATTAGAGTGATAATCCGAACGTGGCACTCAAAGTACCGAAAAAGGGCATTTAGTTTGATGTTCCTTAGGCTAATGATCATGCTTTCGGCCCATTTAGGCGGACACTAAACGTATTCCTGCACCGGACTAACAATGCAGCAGAGTTGTGTGTGAAAGCATATACACGGTCTATGTTAGTTCCACCTATAAAAATGCCGACCTCTGTTTTATCTACAACTTGTTGCATTAGGCATTTCAGCTGCAGTTTCGGCGATAAGTATATCCGCAAAACTGAGAGAAAGCTTGGAAAGTGAGTAAAGGTACATGTGCCCAAAAAACTACGTATCGCGTCACCCGACTCTAACCCAACACCGATCGAATCCAAGGTCATATCGATGATCGCTCGGCATCTAATTTGTACAGGTCAGAGAGTTGAACTCAGATCATTGTTCCAGGTCTTAGCATGAAGCAGGCTTACACAAGAGTTGGGGTTTTTTGTGGTCATATTGAGTAACCTTTTTAAGCCCCTCTTCTGCATTCAGAAAGATCTGAAGGTCAAGCTGGGCCTGCCTTGGTTTTATTGATAATTCACGTTGTTTTAGAAGTATACATATGTTGTCAACTGCACCATGCTATGTATCATACGATGTTTTGCACGTTTTGCGGTGGAAGAGTGTACGAAACCAATTCCTCCCGGAAGCCTACAGTTCTCACCGTCTTATGCAAATTGATCAGGGGATCACTGTGAACAAAAACTAAATTTTCTTAGTCTTGCACAGTTTTGGACTTCCTTAAACCTCAGGCAAGCAATACACTGAGGAAAAAACAGTTTAACTACTTCTCGATGGCATTTCCCATAAAGATGAAGCACTTGACATGTGATCTGAAGGTTGGAAAACATACTAACCATGCTGACAGAAGCACACGACTGGACTACAGCAACTGGAATGCAGAGTTTAAAGTTGGCAAACTGATCACGCGATTCACCAGTAGAAACACAGTACCCCATGTATGGTGATCTTCGAATAGCTTCGCCTATGTTAAGGTCGTGTATAGTTACATAACTCGCTCTCTCTTTTTCCGACCAAATTAGGATGCGTTTCCATCGAGGGACGTAGTCTGTTCACGCTTACCTAACGCATCGTTGTGCTCAACGACTGTCCGCCTATATGCATATACATGTCCCCAAGATTTGCATTTCTCGGTAGTAGACGGTTTCAGGATTTGTGGAATCCGTGGTCTGCGCAGTTATTCTGTGTTTTTCCCCCAAGCGGAACGAGGGTGTAATGACTCGAGCTTCGGTCTAACTAGGGCTCATCAGCAGTGCACACACACACATCCTAGAACAGATGGAATTATCCACAAACGACCACAAAGGTCTAAGTTTTATCAGTCAATTCATAAAGACTGAATAATCCCCTTGATGTGCAGCAAAACACAATTTACTTCACATCTTCCTCATTAAATGCACTTTTTTTATTCCTGTATCATGACGTAGTCCCCTATCAAAGATGATCACATCTACAGGATACTGCCATTGATTGTTCTACAATCGTAATCAGTCAATCAGGTGCTTGCTTGTTGAATGGCATCATGTGAACTCTGTTGATAAATCTGCCTCCCGCCTCGTTTAGGTCTCTGAAACCCACTGACCGATTAGCTTGATGGTTATAACTATGGTTTTAATCTATTCAGCGATTGCGGAAGTCTCACCACAGGTGCATTTTGTATACGTCTTTCCTGGAGAACACACTAGCTCCTAAATGAAAACAGCCGCTGAGACAGTAAGGGAAGAAGTTGTACCAAGGACTTACACCAACACTAAAGTGACGACGCGGTCACTAAAGGTTAAAGATTCCATCACAATAATAATACCTTCGAAATCTTATGAGTGAGGTCATACTTCTCATGTGGACAGGTTTAAAACAGGTGTACAAGATTTCATCCCTATCCGATGCGATCTGCTGACGCGATTGCTCAACGAAAAACTTTCTGAACACAAAACGCTTTCGCACCTAACTTGTAAATATGTGTTATTTCACAGGGAATTTCAAGCTCTTTGTAAGTATTCTGATGATCATGCCTTACTTTGAAGTGTAATTGTAACAGTCACCGTTGAAAACAGTGAAGACTCTGATTTTTCAACCACAATCTACTGGATTATTGAATTGTTTTTACCTAGTTATATACGAGACGACTCTCACAATCCCAGGTACTGAGTAAAGAAGGGTAAAAGGATTTAAAGACCACCCACCCTCAGCAACAAACTGAATTTTTCCATATTTGCCAGGCGTAAAACATGCAACCGAAACGCAGTGGATGAAAATACGATCGATCAGCTGCAACCATTTATGCTGGCCTCAGTGGGGAGTACCAGCAAATTTAAGTGTTGGTCTGTCCTTGCTGGCTGTGCTCTACCCTTGGGCCAACAATAGC
Organism: Opisthorchis felineus; assembly: GCA_004794785.1. Lineage (NCBI taxonomy): Eukaryota > Metazoa > Platyhelminthes > Trematoda > Opisthorchiida > Opisthorchiidae > Opisthorchis > Opisthorchis felineus. Next base: position 619,884 of record SJOL01007141.1, read on the forward strand.
ATATGTCAAATGCAGATACCACAGAAGCACCGTTACATGGTTTGGAATGAGCCCCGGTAACCGTCATCTTCTTGGTTGGAGTGAGTAGAGAATGTGGTGTGCTACGCGCGATCTGTGGTGTAAGATCATGTGATCAGTGTTCGGTTACAGTTCACATAATCATAAGTGCACAGGAGATGAGGCTGCTCAAGAAAACGATGTCAAAACATGGCATCTTTTGGCTGCAAATACCGCTGACCATGTGTGACATATTCTGCTCCACAGCGGGGCCGATGGTTTGCGAAAATTCTAGAGTAACTTGAAGGGCCACATGTTATGCACAACTGATCAGAATTAGAGTTGGAAAATTTTTCAAACTTTTCTAAAGCCCTATCCGTTGACTTTTTTGACTTACTGAAAGAGATAGTCAAATTGACGGATTGGTCTGTCTTCCAGACTTGGGAGCACTACTCAAAAGAGAGTGAACAAGAGGCAAGTCAAATTTTGTTTTGTGGACAACTGATAACTTCAGCTGTAGAAAGATCACCCAGAAAAACCTACCACTATTGGTTTCCTGCGCTATGTGTTCCCCTTGGAATAGTCCAGTCGAAGTTGGGTTTTTTCTGAGCGCTACTCATCACTGAGTGTGGTCTCTCAAGAGGAAGAAATCTATGCCTGAAGAGAGGTACAGCCTAAACCGAATCGGACAAAAGCTCTAGTTAAAAAGTTCCCCGTCAATGGTCCCACTACGATGTCGCAATGGCCTCCCTCCGGGTAAAATACGTGAAAATTGTTCACTTGATTTGGTGTACATATTCCAAAAAAAGTCGGCTAATTTGCTTAGAACTTATCCTGAAGAAGACTCATGTACGCTAGTAGAAAGCAGTCTTCCTTGAGCAATCTGAAGACTTGCAGTAATTCAGCATAAACATAATTCCTACATACCGTGCAAACCGAGACACGAAGCGGCTTTTGTGAAGTACATTCAGTTGAAGAACATCATAGACGAGAAGCTCAACTGGGTTTCAATCGAATCCCCCGTTAAATCCGAATTAGTGTGCAAATGAGTGTAGTTCGTGAATTGCGTGTAATCTGGGTTCACGTGGAACATGAGGTTGACCAATAACCGAAGACTATGCCTATCTGATGAACCCCGAAGAGGGCGAAACTGGTCGTGGGCTGTTGGGGAAGTGAGGAGCATTCCGTCAGGAAAACTTCGAAGCAAAATGTTCATTACTCCCTTCAAGATCAGTGAACAAAACAACACCAAGATAATCCAACCTGAAAAAAAGTTGACCTAGTTCTGTACGTAATCATGTTCAAGTGCTTTTTTCCTGGAGTTTCGCGAAGCAAGAATCACAATTCTGATCTAGCGACTTCAACACCTGACCAACAGTGTTGATTAGCCAGTTTGATAAGTCGCAAAATGAAAAATTTCAGCGCAGTTTGAATTCCTGGACCATGAGTTACAACTAATCAAACGATGGGTGATAGAAACCCATGCAATCCTGTTTAGTTTTACCGCTATGATGTTTCAACAAATTTCACTCTTTTTCTCACTTAGCACGGCAGCTCGGTGATATTTTACTCTGTATGGTGCAAAATTAAAATGAACCGTTGATTGGTCAGATGTAAAGCCGCAAACCTGAGAGTTAATTTAATATAATGTTGATGAAGACCCTTCGACAACCCACGACCGGTTTCGCCATCAGATAGGCGCAGTATCCGAGTTTCCATAAATCTTATGTTCTACTTGAAACCTTATGAGTGATTTCCCTGACGAAAGTATGTTGTACTATCTCGAATAACGCACCAAGTGAAAGATGAGGCGGCTTTGTGCAGCACATTCGGCGGGAGAGTATCATATTCGAGAGATTCAGCTTGGATTCATTCGAGTCTCCTGCCAAAACCAAGTTGTTGTGCGAATAAGTGATTTGTTCACTGACCACAGCAGTTTTGTTAAAAACGCAAGAAATATCTCGTTGCTCATTGGTTATGATGTCAGCATATACTGGCTCCCACGTCTCCAACTTTTCATTTTCATTACGTTAGCGAACCTATCAGTTAAAAACCTCTGGTGTTCCCTCACCTACATCGAAAATCAAAGATTTTGGCTATCTTAAGAACATAAAGCTTCACCCCGTCACATAAGAGTCAGCTATCGATACTTCAGACGGAGATCTGGTGGAACACACTGGAGATCAAGTGTTACTTTCGGGAACGTCTGCGGTAACCCACTTGGTTGGCCACATCCCAACCTCTCCCTGAGTGCGTTCGGTGTTTCCTTATGTAGGAACTAATGTTACTTCCATGTTACTTCCAAGTTACTTCCAAGTTACTTCCTCTCATTGGAAGTATTTTACCACTAAGGCAATGGCATCACTGTATGGTGCGTTGTTCCAAGGTTATGGTTCATGTTACAGCTGTTTTTCAACAAGCAGCTATAAGAAGGCCACACACATCTACGAAAGGCCTGAAGAAGACATCCTGCAAGTCCCTTTGGGGTTCACATATTGTACATTCTTTTGAATCTAGGGTTCAGCATCTTCATTCATTCCGGCCATAGTGTGTTGTCATCCACACAATCGAAGTCAACTGGTCCCTTGTGGAAAACATTCTTGTTGTTCAAGGTGTTTTATGGGGAAATAACTGACACTCTGAACTGAAGGGCGTCATACATGAACATCTACCTCGTCGTCAAGTAGGACAAAGCTAAAGAAAGGCGGGTTTTGGTTGGTAAACTTAACACCTACCCTGATATTTGATGTCGGTCCGAACATCCTTCTTAGCCAATCAGCAAGATGAACTCCAGAGCGTAGAACGATCACCAGCTCTTCCGGTCTTCTGGGCAACTGACAGTTTAATCCGGTCTCCAAAATCTGTTTTGTTCGTTAGTGGGAAAAAAGACTGGTGAAATCTTGTGAATGGTTGCACGAATTTACTTTGAAAAAGAAACAAAGACAAACATTCATTTTACCTCTTTAAGCCGGTAAATTCGCTCCAGATCAGCGCTAGTCAAACTGTCCCAAACGATGCTCTCTTTTGAACCAATATTCTGGACGAAATTAATGCTGTGATGCCCATTGTGGGTGACGGCTGGATAGCGAATCGCTCTTTCAGGAGGGATAAAGAGCGAAACACCCACACGGGATACGGTTGGTCGATTTTTGCTAGCTGACGGCTTCTGACGTTGACTGCCTCCAAAATGGGGGATGCTTGGCTGGCAGAGGTCCCTTTGTGAATTCAGTCGCTCCAGACTAGTCACGTGAGCTTGTTTGGACGAAGTATATCCGTTTTGGTTCGCCGCTGCCCTCCGAGAATTTCTATTCTCCATATTCACGGATGACTGCAGAATGAAAATACCATGCTTTGTGTCTGAGCTGATGTTCAACGACAAAAAGTGAAATTCGATATAACAAATCTGTGTACGTCCCAACTATCATCCAAACCAGACGTCAGTAACAAGGATCAGGTCTTCACCGAAACTGCCACTATCGTTGTGAGATCCGTCTCTGCAAGGAACAGAGAAGGATGGAGAGTCTTTGACCATGGAGTATCTTTGAGACATATTTTACTTAAAGTCGTACATGGACGGAACCAAGAGACCGCCAGGTTCACTCAGTCGATTAGAATTTGAGAGTTTGCGCCTTGTTGGTAGGTGGAGTCACCTCTTCATTCGACGCCTCTTGGCCAATGCAAATCCTACACTGTTTTTGTCATTTTTAAGGCTGATCTGTCCGGATTTGCGGCATTTTTAGACAGAACTAATATACTTCCAGGCCGTACTCGTCTGAGTGATTTTCTATAGACGGTCATTCCGGATTTAGTAGATCTCGACGTCCATGAGTTTGGAATATTTCTGCACCAAATGAAATGACTCGCGTGATTTTTGGCTTCTCACTGTTATGCAGCAATCATCTCGAAAAACTGCACTTAGTTACGCTAGACTGCACGGCGCAAACTGTGTGGTCCCCATTGGCTCTCATGCATGACGAATCTGCTTCATCCAGAAAACTTCCTACCATGTCAACTGTTGTTGTTTAATACCAGAGTACTCGGTTTAACTGGGGCCATAACGTGCGTCCGTCACTAGTAAGGCATGTGGGCTGAAACCTGGCCTTCGTTGGGTTCCGTAGTCTGATTGGATGAGGAACATACACCCGGATCCTGACAATCTCCGAAACATCATAATGCGGTACTGGCGTATTCCCTCGACTGCTCTCCATCTGCTCAGCCGACATAGGGCGGAGGAAACCTGCAACCGTTAGATGCTTGATTTCGGAAGTTAATCTGCGGGTACTCAGGGCACACAGATTACTCCCCTCCAAACAGGCTTATTCACATAGAACGGACGCAACTACTAACTAGCCCCATTTGTGGAGGTTGGTGCAGTCCCAACAACTGTGACCGTATTCCGAGTGCAGCACAATCCGTGAGACATTCGAAGCGAATAGTAATACCGCATCTTTCCTGCAAAGTCTTTTCCCCACTATTCTTGTCATCCATTCTTGTCATCCACCCTCCTACGGGGGTTGACCTTTAACAAGTACAGAACGGGAGGCAACCGAATCATACCATCGAATCCTACCCTAAATGTACAACTAGAAATGCTGTCTTCCGCACTGTGGTCTTTCTTGGGATTAAATCCACTGCCGAAAGGCTCTTAGAATACGTGTCACATATTAAATTTTCTAACCCCCATTCGACTACGTTTTAAACTGTGTAAGCAGCAAGACCACCCCCGAATAACAACTAACCAACCGTGCAAAACATGTGTTTGCTCTTGGAAGGTACAACGAATGCAATAAATCAAACGCTTGCCGACAATACACTCAGATCAAGGTGGCCGGTTGGGTAAGATGGTGGGAAATCCACTTTACCTTGAGTATTCAACTCGTTTCTCACTTCAAGGAATCAATTGCGAAATGGTTCACATCAAAAAGAAACGGGAGGCAAACTGAGCAGTGAGCATTTTATCTTGCAACCGACTTATGGTAACTGAACGAATACAATGCAAACATTTTCGGAATACTATTCTTACCTACGAACGAACAAGCGAGTGATAAACCTCTGGTTCCAGGGAGAAAAAAACTCCTTTAAGGAAGCATCTTCATTAGTTTGCATTATCTTCCCCGTTTTGAACTATCCGCCAAAAGCACATGTGACCACAGTCTCTTTGATAACATGCACAAGAAAGATTCCTGCCTGTGGGAAACATCAGTAAAACCGATTTTGGCGTAGCGCGGACGAGATACCCGAGGTGAGCTGTGTTCAGCTGTTGACTGACGACTATTTGCTGCTCTTTTGTTTGTCGTTTTGAGTTCACTGAAATCACCAGCGGCACGACTTCTCCTACTGCTAAACTGCCGCCAACTTCCTAAACATGGAGAGAGGCGGATATTTTGAGAGACGAGTATTGTCGTTCTTTTCACCAAACTGAAATGCTCTCATGTGAACTGCTTCAATGTGGCCCCTGCTGAGGATGTTCTATTCACTGTCTTACCGTGACGGTGTTTTCATGAAAGTGGAACGGTGAAATCAAGTGTCAGGCCTTATAGTCTAGGTGACGGCTCGTTTGCTGTTCGTCTGGGAGTGCTCACTAAATCCCAATCCCATAACGACAGCGGAAAGTACATAAACCAGCTGCAATTGGTTGGGCGGACGAGAATACATCTGAATCCAACTGCCTTTCTAGTGTTGCTGATCACTGTTCTCTGGATGCCTTCTGCTACGTAGCACTTTGCACTGGATTGTGCAAAGGCATCCTCGACCAAACGTCAAGCTGCGCTGCGTATGCAACGTGTAATGGATCTGCCTGAAACGTCACTTATGTAGAATGAGAGCAATATCATATACTCGATATCTCTTCTGCTAGTTCGATCAAACCTGTGCACAGTTTTCAGTCTAGCTAATATCCATAGTCAATAGTTAAGAAAGATAAAAATGGTGTGAGTCCGGCGAGTAACCTGGAGCTAATAATTTGCATCTTGAATTGTACTTCGTAGATTGCCCTAGAAGCGGTTGAAGCATCAACCGTGTATCCAGTCTCAAGAAGTCGGAAACAAATTGGAACTGTTTACATTTTGTCGTTCACCCCTCTACCAAGCCATGAAGGGCGAGTTCTATGAGCGAATTCAGCAAGCGACCAACAAAATTCAAGGCGAACCCCCCCTCCTGATAATGACAGGGACTAAAACTCTCGAGTTAGCGAATAATAACACAAGAAGCTCCATTCCGTAGGTTACCTTGCAGTGACATTGCTATAAGTGTACTTCGGTCAGGTCCGGTCGATAAGTTCCGATCGATAAGTAAGCCGATCGGCTTTCATTGATCCTTTTCCTAAAGTATGTTGACAAAAGTGCGAGGTTTTGAAACATTTAGTAATGGGCGTTGTACTCTCATCTGCCTCGTGGATGGTGCACGACGTACTTAAACACTGCAATAGACTGGTTCAGGCGAAATACGTCAACTTTTCAAAGGCATCTTGAGCCATCAAAACCAGTCGGGACAAAAGCTACAACCTGAGTCTCCTTAGAGCAATTCTCACGGAAGATTTAGCTGAACACGGTATATACATGTAACCTCAGGTCTGGGCTGACTACTTCCTGGTTTGATAAACCACATAAGATGGATAACAAGAGTAAAACCGGGAACGTGTTAAGCTGAGAATGCTTACACTGAGTCAGTAAAAGTTACGATGCCAGAGAACCACAAAGTTCTTGATACATAATTTAAGAATAGACGCTGACGTAAGTTCTCTTCCAACAGGTTGCAGCCGGTCTTGAGAGCGCGCATTCAACCGTGCTCATCAATTAAGAGCATTCCCATTTGCTCCTTAGAAGCGCCAACCCGGGAGCAGGGTTACATAGTTCTGTGAAAAAGTTTAATCACCTACCCGTTGTGGTAATCGGTCTTGTGCATTTGATTTTCCCCGTTGCATAGGGTTCGTTTTCTCTACGTGTGTTGTTGCTATGTCCCTGTTGGCTGGCAGTCGGGGCGAGGTTAACTTTTTAGAGTTTGAGTCTGAATCAACAGACGACTCTTCCAAGCGTGGTTCTCGGTTTCCTGTGGTGCATTCCGTGGATTCTTTGGGTTGATGCACACGTCTGGACGGGAGAAAGTGTACATGTGTACTTTCTTCTGGTTTCGTTCCCATCCAACCTGGGAGTTTTGAAGTGCTGCCTGAATGGACTGCTATTGGTTTTGTCCTTGACAGTATTTTCGGAGAAAGGTGTGCGTCACTAGGAGTTCGCTGGTTGTTTGGGTTTGCAGCTGAAAACCGTAAATATGAACAAATGTTAGTGATGATGATTGGAAAAAGCTTTATTTGTAGTCACAGGGTAGGAAGTGAAAAACTTCAGTTGGTTCCACTTAGACTTCAGATATTCATTTGGGTTCATCTGACTTGCAGTCGGTGCTGTTTAGATATCAAATTCCATTCATTGATTGCGAGGTAAAACCAACAGCGAGCAACTGACTAACCAAGCCCAAACCCAACCGCAAATCGCGCGTATCGTCTGCCTGGGTTGGAATATATAATGGCTTAGGCAAGCCACAAAAGTAAGTAAGCGGGTAAGTAATTGAGTAAGTAACTAAATAAATAAATAAATAAATGACCAATTAAATAACTAACTTAGTGGACAGGGCATCAGGCCCGTAAGACAACTAATGCTTGGGGATGTCCAAAAAGTGTTACGTTCTTGGATGTCACAGGCAAGTTTTAATCGGATAGGCGGAAATTCATATTTCCCGCTTGTAAATATATCCTTCTTCAGTGTGGGATTTTGGGCCTTAGCAAACGGTTCTTCTGGTTGTTCGATGGGTCCAAACTGTCTTTGCGGACAGACAGGTAGACACAGTACGCACCAGGCATCATTTGCATTCTACTGGACAAAAAAGGAGGAAGTTTTAGCACTGTCCTCTCCAGGTAGGCTTACGATAGACTGGACGGTTCACGGTCCCACCCGACTGTCAAATAGCCATATAATCCAAAAAGGTATTAGAATTCTTGGTGTCGATTTCCCGTGTAAAACTGAGCTATGGATGGAATGAAAGAAGACCATACGTTTCATCTAACAGTCTCGTTACGGGCAGTGACAAGTACATAGTCCAAGCAACGATTAAACAGATACAATCTGTCGCTTTTCTCCAATGCTCCCCTTTCACACGGATTAGTTGATTACTAATCAACCTGTCGGACTACTCATTGGTATGTCATTAACTTACCGAATTCCCGAGCCTTCAAAGTGACATGTAAAATACTTTTGTTTTGGAATTGGACCGGCAGGCAGTGTATACTTACGGTGGGTCGAGGCATGGTCACAAATGAGGTTATCGTGCATCAACGAAATCTAAGTAGTTCCCATTGCTTCTGGACCGATGGGCCTTCTGCCTTCTCGTTAATTACAGACTAGTAGCTTTTAAGGAAGATTTCGTAGCCCTTAGTGAGGATTGCAAACTCCAACCGAGAAAATCGATTCGGGGATGGGGGAGATGAAGCATGCACACAATGCCTGCCGCAATATATAGTCGTCCATTTATTTTGACATAACTTACTACAGTGTTACCTTAGACTAGGCGATCTTAGACACAACAGCGTTGTTTTCGCGGGCACATTATATGCGAATTCCAAACAGTACATCAGTAAATCTTAGATATTCACCCCCAAGTTATCTGACACCAGATAATGGTTAAAGTTACCTGGGGCTACCACTTGGAACGCCTGGAGAACTGACGTCCTTGAGGAGTTACCAAAGACGAAAATCTGGACTGCGCTGTGGCGATTCTACACAAATCCTGTGTGAAAGAATCATCCATAAAACAAAAACTTTTGGATATTTTAAATGTCGTTGAAGCGCAGACCTGTAAGCTGTCTTTCACAGTCGGTTTAAGAGTATCACAAGCGAGCCGTTTGTCCCAAAGTTTGTCCGATCTCCTGGTGACAAAAAACAGCGAGGACAAAAATTTGGAAACTAGGTTCAGTTGACAAGATCCAAGCAGAAAAAATTGTTAGTCCACTGTCGATGAGTCCTGACCTACCTACCTACACGGTGTGCAACCCTCTACCAGAAGGTAGATCTTTTCGAAGCGCTTTTCCTTAGAAGAACCGGAAACTTTGAACAGTACATCTGTCGTATCTTCCCGCATAGCAGATAAACTGATATGAGCAAAAGTATATCTGTGAAATAGCTCACAGATGTCTCAGAAACAAAACAGGATACTGTCACCGTATAGCACGAGTAACAACAGTTGCGCTGTGGAAGCCGTAATCCAAAAAGCATCGTCCTATTCGGGCATTGATGGTAATGTTGGTGTCTCAGTCAACGGCCTTCGAATGATTGCCCGTTATCGTTACCCAACATGAGGAACAAAACGAAATGTTACATGCAAAAAAGACACTTTTCAAAATGCGTGACCTGACTGCAAAATCCTCGGAGGGAGTCTGTCTCTCGTAATTCAGTTTAATTTGAAACCGAGCCATCTCACGTTCTTTTTGGAATCACATTCTTTTCAAGTGCACCATAAAGAGTATGGAAAGATGCCTGATACAATTAAATTCAAGCTTTTCTTACTGTTTTCACCTCCCGATGCCTATGGGCTTTCTGTCGTTAAGTGAACCAAACGGACCAGCTGCTTATCTTTATGATGGTTGAATGAGAGTACAATTTTCCAAATTGCCCTCCCCCATTATCTGAACCCATCCTCAGGACTGGGAGTAACAAAGACAGTCATAAAACTCCCAGGGATGGATGCATTTATTGAGGACGTAGGGAGTGACAACTACAGGAAGCAAACCTGATCAAACATCATGAATCAGGCTGAACTAATACTTCTGTTGGGATTTGATCCTGTCAGTGAAGCTAATCCATGCCGAAAAGCCGAGAACCGCTGTTTAGCCCTTTCATCCAGCTGTGCGCATCTCACAAAACTCCAGTAAAGAGTTCCGAATCTGCTACCTCGCTGGCAGTGGTTGAACAGTTGACAGTTCGGCCACGGGTGACTGATCAGCAGTGCGATTAGATTTCACTCAGACAGGATATAGCGCCACTTAACCCTCAGTCACAGAGACCACATCACGTGGTCACCTACTGACTGGCTCTTAGAATGACGACTTCTCATACGGAACTTTCACCGTTCTGGTGAAGTTATGCTTCCGGTGAGCCTGAAATTATATTGACCAAAAATGACATGCCTGTTAAATGGTGCTTTAAACGACCACAGACTGTGCTTTTTCACAGTCGGACTGCATGATCGGATTTGGACAGGATTAGAAAAACAAGTTCACCAGGTAGCCGAGACTTATCTGGGCTATCGGAAACGGGTGCACCACAGGAATGGTACTATTCATAAGTGTGCGTTGAAATGAAGTAAACTGGAGTGGACGTAGCAAATGGCGCGTAAACTCGGATCGCAAGTTCAATGATTGCAATGGAATCCGGCAAATCAGCACACAGAGTAGTGAATATCAGAGGACAAAGTCTCCCGAAAGAGAATTGAAGATGTCACTAATTATATGGAACTGACAGAATACACAAGAATAACCCAGACTGGAACGTTCACATCCTGACACGGAACACAGGGATGGGACAATGAAAACGCTTCCATATTAAGGGGACGGAGATTGGGCGAGAATTTAGTCAGTCTGGAAGAAATCAGGCAAGACCAGCCTCAAAGTTTGAGAAACAGAGAGAGAGAGAGAAAGTTTGCGGGATAAAAGTTCTAATAATTTGGCGCAAGGGGGCTTGAAAGCGATAATGGCCTAAAAACCCCTGGGTTCAGACATACCAAGAGCCGTAAATATCTGACATTTATTTTGTGACAGTATACACCAGTTAAGGAGCGCTTAATGCCTCTCAGAACTAGAGAAATGCTTTGTGATAGCCAGCATTAGCTTCAATCAATTAGGGATGGACCAAGAATTTATAATTTTCATAAACGTTACTGGAGTGCAAGCTTGCTGATCTCATGCTGGACGAGATAAGAGCTAGCACCACGGCTTCACCAAAAAAAAACCAAACCCCACTACTCTTAAGGTTGCTGAAAACTCGTTGATAGCTCACGACGGTTTCGCCCTTCCTACTTGCGAGCTCATCAAGTACGTACAGTCCCCTAGTTTGCGTCCTTCTTATGTTCTTATTGGACCTAAACATGAACTTCTACAAGAAGGATGAAAGACATCGTGGGACGTCGGGGAGTTTTCAGAAACCACATGAATGTTGCACCTCTACAATGTACTGTGATACTGGAGTCTCCTACCAACTGAAACATGAGGCGTCCTGGTTTCGCCCTTCCTATTCGCTTAAGAATATCATAAACGAGTGATCCAGCTGGGTTCCGGGTGAGTCTCCGGTCAAAACCAAACGAGTATGCAAATAAGTGTATTTTTCAACCAAACCTCAATTTAAAAACGGAAGTGGTTAGGTCATTTCATGCTGAACTTAAGCTTATGAGTCTTTGAGTCACAAGTTCTACAGGAATCATAGATAATCCATCATGAGTTTCGAATTCAAAACATTTTGGCAAAATGGAAATGTCCCACCCAAATGACCAGTTTTGCATGACACTCACTGGTACCTACTGAGAGCAGAACTGTCCAAAAAGTAAGTTTAAAGAATTCTGATTAGCTCCATGAAGTTGTATCTGGTTTGTTGCTATGGTAACGAGAGAAACCGAACGATTTCCTCAGAAAACATCCAAATACTTACACAGGAGACACCCACTGTAGTTAAAGCAGCTGCAACCGCAAGATCGTTAGGTCATCCAAGTCTTTTCTACACTGAATGGGCTCTCCAATTTGAAGTTTCTTTCCAATAGAGGTCTCTTTGCCACCACGCAGTACTCCCACATCCTGACTCACTTAGTGGATAACAGAATACCAGCCGGAAGAGCTGCATTCGAGTTCCTATGCCGTTTGGCGCCCGAAACTATTGTTGAATGAAATATATTATTTATCGCACATGCCTGCCGAATTTGATTAAACCAAATTTACTAAAACATCTAGTTAGAATTGCGGGAAACAGACCTAATAAATTTAAATTTGCACAAAACAGAACTGGAGAGTCAATCCATCCTCCTAATGAGTCCCAGTCAGAGTTAAACGGGTAGCAGACTGAAGAGTCAATTGAATCCAGCTAAACCCCTCGTTTATCGTTCTCCGCTTCAAGTGAATGCGCTACTCAAAGACCAACTCATGTTTCAGCTGGTACCACATTCGAGATGTTTCAGGCTTTTTTACTCTACATACTACTTGTAGGGTAGCTGAAAACACTTAGACTTCGACAAAAACTCCTCAAAGAGTTTTCAGCAAACCTCAGGGTAGCATGTTTCGTCTGGGCAGGTATCAGTTTGCTCTCCATGTAACACCGCCTTAGAACAAGGTAGTGAGAACATGTTTATGGGAGAAAATCTCTTCGTACACTCTTTTCCACCGCCAAACGTGTAAAACAGCATAAGATACATAACGCAATGCAGTCATCATCATCATCATCGACAGCATGACATCAGTGTTCAACACCGATGCTTCACTGCCGTACAACCATGATTTATTTGAAAGTCCTATTGTGAAGAAAAGAATAAAGGTGGACGGGGAAGGGACTTAGTGCTAGCTTACCACAATCATTCCGACGTGCCTACACCTCCAGACACTCATTCAGGCAATCTAGATAGAAACTGACAACAAGATCGCCACTGACATCGGTTGGCAGCCATATCTTGCAGTGTCACCAACCAGGCGCAGTGAGGATCACGCGGTCCCCATCCTGGAAGGCGAGTAGCACCGACAGCACCCAAGCGTTTCGTAATCTCCCTCATACCCCTCTGCCAGGTCAAGGGTTGGTCACCTCTCTGCTTCCGCCACTCTGAATTGGGCATGGAAAACAGCACTCTCTTTGGCAAACGATGGTTCGGCATACGCAACACATGTCCCAACCGACGCAGCCTCTGGTGCTGGACACATTCTTCAATGGAAGTCCACGTTGCACAACCGAAAAATCGCTTTCTAATTGCTTCGGTACGGATACGCCGACACCAACCCACACGAGCTATGGTTCTGAGACAACGATTGTCAAACACCTGAAGACGTCTCAGTTCCGCTGCTCTCACAGTCATACAACAAAACAGTCCGCACTTTAGCTTGATACACAGGTCCCTTGAGATTCAGGGATACAATGCATCTTATAGCATGTATGCCATTCTAAAACGAACTGACCGAAGGCAGTTTCATGGTAAGCCTTGGATCTTACTGAGCTCAGAAGACAAGCCTAAAACGTGTAATCAGTGTGGTCTCAAGGAACATTTAACTCTCTAGCCCCCTACTTCGTGCTTAAAACTGGGAAGATGAGTCAATTCACTCATGTGACCTGTATCAATTAGACACCCAGCAGTCGATAATTTGATTGGTTGATTGGTTGGTTGATTTGTGGTCAACTTACCTTGTGCGGTGTTTTTTGAGCTCGTGCTCCATTGCTCGCACTTCAAGCTTCCTGCCAGTTCAGCCAGTATACTTATCATCACAACTGCGGGTAAACTGACAAATGCAATGGGTTGTGAATAAACTTAAAGTCGGCATTTTAAGTGGCTGCGTTGGCATACTCCGTGTACATACTTTCGCACAAAGCTGTGCTGCATTGTAAGTCCAGTATGTGAATAGACCGAAAGCACTATCACCAGTGTAAAAACATTGATGCAAGGGCTGTTTGCCTGGTACCGTGGCTGGCAATTTCGGTTTGTCGCTTGGAGCCAGTTGCTTCTTGATGAAGCGGTCAGGGTAGTTATTTAGCCGCAGAACATCTTTCAACAATTCAGTTTCTTCCTCGAAGGTGTCCTAGAGGAAATCTATCCAGCCCTATTAAGTGAAGTCAGCACCAACGCACGTTTGTACCGTAGCGGACGGAAACTCATGGAGTTCAGATATTGTCTAGTAAGTGTAGGGTTTCGATGTACACGGTGAGATATAGTACCGTCGGTATTTCTGGTGATCAAAACGTACAACACGGTAAGTTTTTGCCCTGCTCGAATTCACAAGGGAATAAAGGGTTCCGGTGGACAGTGTTGGAAACAGAGATCAGGTGTCCAGGCTGCACGTCACTGTTGGTTGTGAGTAAAATATAATCGGAATATCGACAAACAATCTCATTTTCACGCAGATTTGACATGCAACTCAAATGACTCCAGATGTACCTCTCGTTTACGATGGTCCGCTTCAGTTAAGTCACCTGTCAGAAGCAAATTCGTATGCAAATGAGAATATTTGTCGAAATCTGTCCAATTTGGGTTCAAGCAGAACATAAGTTTGACGGCGGCTCGGTGACTCGGCATCTGTGCTTATCTGATGGGTCCATACAGAAGGGCGAAACCGGTGGTGGTTTGTCGAAGAATTTTCAGAAATTTTATGAATGGTGAGTTACGTCAAGAAATCATCTAAATGTTCGTAGTTTCTTTAACTAACAGATGTGAACTGCAGTCAGATGAAATTGGAACAAACAGATCAGAGGATAGTTAAAATGAGGGAACAGCCGTCGCAGTTCTCATCAGCAGGACAAACCGTACGAAAGTGTCAATTAAATCGAAAGTCACTTTTAAAATAGAGGGCTTCCTCTAGAAAATTTACCCAGGTCCAGAGGTGGAATTCGATCATCCACTGACACTATTATCAAATGACCGGTGCCAAGCGGTAAGCTTGTCACCGTTTATTTTGCACAAGAATTACTTCTCACTGAAAACTTGGAGGAACTGAGGCATGACATAATGTTGACCTTTATTGACAACTTTCATGAGAATAGAATTCATGGCCACTTCTAGAGGTTGGTGAGTCAAGCTCCTCGTAAGTTTCATGACCAGGTTTATGAGCCGACTCATCTCGAGGTGGACTTGAGTAGTGAGTCAGAATGAAGTCGATTGTCTCAAACATGTACGACATCTTGAACATCCTCAAAGAACAGGAAGTATACTCTGCTTGGTTACAGTTGTGTCCAGATTCAGAACATCGACATGAGGAAATCTTCATCAGAACTACAGTGGTGGTCTTCCGTCGATGGCTATACTCAGTTGTGGGAAACTAACTCTACAATTTGCACTGCATCATGCTCCCAATGAGTGACAAATTTTCTCAGAGTTATCCTCGGTGGATAATAAAGACAGCTACTGGAACAACAAATTCAATGGTATTTATTACTGAACTAGGAGGCAGATATCTCGCGAACAGTTTGAATGTAGTTCTGGTGGAATAGAGGTTTCGTTCTGTCAATGATGCCAATTTATGCTGAAAAGCCGAGACACACTGTGTAGCTGTTTCACCCTTATTGGGAATCATCAGCAATGCACTCAGAGGGTTTCGAACCCGCGTCCTTCCAGCCAGTGGTTTAAACCCCTTGACCGTTTGGCCACGAGTGGCTGATTAGCAGTGTGATTAGCCCTCACTTAGACAGAATATGGTGCCGCTCATTCTTCAATCGCGGGAACCACATCACGTGGTCACACTTGTGGACCGGCTCCTTGAGTAACGCTCATGCTTCAGTCGCGGAAACCACATTACATGGTCACACTTGTTGACTGGCTCCTTGAGTAATGACTTCTCAAATGGAAGTTCCACTCACTTTGTGAAATTATTCCTCCTCCGAGCTAAGTATAGATTAATTTGGATGTCAAATCTTCACGTCCTTATTGATCAATGCCCGCTGAACGATGGCCATACAAATTTATGCTCTATTTTGCTGAACTTTTAATGTGGTATGCAGCAATCGCAATAGGCATACTGACAATCTAGATGACATTTCTAATGACTTACCGCATCTGTCAGGAGAATCCAGGAAATACCGGAAGGTTTTACCCTGTTTGTACACAAAACATTCCTTCCAAAATAGACATTCCTTCCCCACTTTAAGCAGTCGTTTCCATTCGTCTCTTCAGTACACAGTCACTCCTGATTTTTCGTAGGTTAACGATAAAACTCAGGTAGTGGTGACCCACGCGTGATTTGCCGAATTTTAAAAAAATGATTGACCGATAATCTTGGTGCCGGAAAGTAGCGGCAAATGAAAGTGTATTTTAGGACACACTGAGACAAAAACAGCTGGCCAACCCAGTATCTATCGGTCCCGAAATCAAAATGACGCGTGACCAGTGCTTCCCCATCACTTGAATGAATAGTTTTCAATAATAGATGACCTCGGACACAACGCGGGCGTGGTTTTCCACATATCGCAGCCTGTTGATACAGTCATTCAATATACATCCTGTGGGACACGAAACCAGACAAGAATTCATAAATCATGAGGCTGGAAGAACTCACAAACTAAGAGTACATTGTGTTTGGTGTCATATAACTCAGTGAGTGGCGCAGGCTAAGGAACTTGTCGGTCGAAAGACACAGACCGCATGCAGACAGACACCAAAAATCCATTGACATATAAAACCCCGATTAGTAGTGATCGAATCTCAGCTAAAAGGTAACCTACTGCATACGCCACCTTGATACAAAGCGACTGCAACCAAAGTGTTAAACTGTCAAACCCCATAAACTAGTTAACCGCTAAATCATACTTCAGTGATCGGGGCAAGATGGCTCAGTGGTTAGAGTGCCAATTTACTGACCGGAAGGTCTGTGGTTCGAACCCGACCTCTGCCTCTCGACTTCCCCTGTCTAGGCTTGGGCAACCTGGCAGTATCCCAGCCCTCGTGCTTCCTTTGGGTGGCATGGCAGCACCGAAAGGTTGTTACAGCTAAACGACTACTTCAGTCATCGATACCAGCTTAGACTGGGTTGGATGGACCTATATATGAAATATATATATATATGTGAAATTGCATTCAACGCAAGATTCCTCTAATAACTCCATCACAACAATGATAATCTGCGCAATACAGCTGAACCGGTCATCAGTGAATCTGTGCTAAGTGGCTTGGAAGGCATGAACTTGACACAGTTTGACGTTGTTGCTCCATCCAAGGTTCCAGTCTTCATAGTTCTTTCAGATAGGATATCTGCCTGTTCGACCACGAGCTTTTCTCCAACTGTGTTCCATGGCCGTTGAACACACTGACTTTGTTACCGGTGGTAAGCTGGTTCCAGCCCTGCTATTTCCAAAATAACCAAACTAAGAAGTTATCAGGCCGTTTATATTATGTTCTTCAGATGTAAACTGCCCTATTAATTGACCTTTTTGATTTCGAAAACATTCAGATTGCAGTCTACTTTCGTGCGAATAAGTTCACTGGTTTCCCGGTACACTCAAAGTGAATAACGCGTGATTGTGAGTCGACAGTATTGAAGCATCTTAGCAAAATGACTGGTATTTCTGCTACATCTGATGAGAAGGCCAAAACTTTCTTCACCTTTCAAACGGAAATGATTGATGATTCTTCTCCATTCTTATGGCGTTTTCTAGAACTTTCCTCGCGGTGAAATTTCTGCCTAACCTCACATTCAAGAGTCAGACTGATGAGCGTCACTTTGAAAAACGATCGACAACGTGCGATGCATGCACGACAGTTTTTCTGTGATTATAATGAACAACATTCACTGCATCTAATGATCACGTGACTGGGCCTTAGTTGTAAAAAAAAACGTAGATCGAATTTCGAAACCACACTTTTGTCCGATGTGGCTTAGTCATCAACATACCAGATTTTGCCATCCTACCCATTCTGCTGACTGGGAAACTGAATCGGGATTTCTTGAGCTGGATTAAACGGGTCAGTTCACCCTGATCGACTGATAAGATTCTTATCGCACTGTAAATAAAGGGACGACAATCGGGTGCCAGGGTGCTAGCAGGCAGTTGAAATCTGAGACATCTCATCCTGGTCCTCGGGTTCCTAAATGACCCCCCAAATACTCCTGATACCCCAATGACACGACAGCGACTAAACCCAGACCGACAGTTTTGGTGTACAGCTGAGGTATGTGTATCTTTTGTGAAATGTAATCTTATGGACTGAGTGTTGTTACAGATACTATAACGTTATTTCTGTTCAACTTGTCTATATATTCTCTCCATTGCGTTACAGGATGCATGCAGTTGAGTGGGTGTTTGGACGTCACTGGTGACATAAATCGATACGTTGCACAAGCAGACGGTTGCCGAAAATAAGAATCACATAGTATAGTTCATCTGTATTCAGTAATCTATCCACCAAATGTCGAAAACAGCAGTTACCCCCGCTTAGATGGATTGTACTCATTTCATTGGAGATCAACTGAGGTTTCACTTTGCGACCTCATAAAAGGCCAACGAAATTAGTAAAACAGATGATTTTCTTGGATAAAGTTTGAATACGTCAGCTATACCACTGTTTTAACGAAGTGTGTTTCGACCGTTCCTATGGGTTTACCGCCGTGTTTGGTCCATCGGATTTGACGAATTTGCTAAGCTTACACACTGAAATAGTGGAATTCATCGCTTCACGCATTTCAGTCAATGGACAACAGCGTTGATGGCAAGTTGATTTTGCCGTTACTTATTATCCTCCCTCCTTGGTGTTGCGCGTAGGTAACCAAATCATTTTTCACGCGGTAGAATTATGTCATTTGGTTAACTGCGACATTGGATGGTGGACAATCGATTATTTTCTCATTAATCAAGACTAGAAAGATATTAACCGTGCGTTTGAAGTGACGAGGACGTTATAGCCACGGACGTATGAGTACCGGCTGGTCGAAAAATCGATGGCATGATAATCTGAGTTCAAGGTCATGGTCGACTAGATTTAAAAATAATCGGATTGCTCAAGTTAATGTGCTGTTATAAACCTCCGTGTCACATTCTAAACAGCCCGTACGAACTTTGATGGTCTACCGTCTACGAATGGCTGGAGAGAAACCCCAGTACTGCCCGCAAACTTGGATTATTTTAGCTTTCTTATCACCATCAAAATGCGGATAACGTCTGCCCTGAATGGGGATAACATCGATCCCAAGTACTCCACTGTCACTAAATTTCAAAGTCCTTGCATTGTTTTTTTGTAATTGGTGTTGTATTTCCTTGGACTGAGACGATGACCACAGGCATAATGAGCAGAGCTTACACACCGAACTCTGCTTGGACCTTTCTAGCGGTCGGTTACTTAACCTGCGTACCTGTTGCCCTGACAACCAAAATGCACCTGAATCCGCCTTCATTTGGAGCAGCTTCAAACCATGGCATTCCTTCCTAACTTCCTTTGATCACACCATCATTTTTCCAAAGGACTTCTGTTGTGACATAAATAATTATAAATTTGAAAGATGCGGCATTGCTTGAAAGTGGACAAACACCATGAGCAAACATAATCCGTCGTGTTTGTTCCAGTTTTCACTCTGTCTTGCGTGTCCAAAAATGAACAACTGGAGATGATTGAAAGCCGTTCTCTAAAGCTCCGCTCTTACACAGTTTAAAAGCACAGTAGTTTGAAGCGAAAAACGTGAAAAGACAGATCAGTTAGTTGTGTTCCGGAGTCAGAATTATGCCGGCTGTGACGCTGATCACGGAAACAGGCCGTTCAGGAAAACGGTGAAAATGTGAACGAAACCAAGGTTTCTTCAGTGCGCACACCAGGAAATGATTTAATAGCCTAGCTAGCTGATGCACAAGACTAATGGTGCTCACACTTTAGGCCACTCATCAACTGAAATTTTACGTGTTCCATTCATCACCATCATTGATAGCAATGCCAGAGGAGAACACTGGTGATTCGCTGCCTTACAACCATGTCAGTTTATTTTAATAAGGCCGTGTAATGCAAAAAGAAGGTGTGACAGAGAGGAGGATCTAGGACTAGACTACAGCAAACGTCAAGGACATCTACACTTCCAAAACTCGGTCAGACAATCTGGATAGAAACTGGTAGCACGAACGCCAATGACATCGGTTAGCCGCCATGTCGTTCACTGTCTCCAGCCAAGCACACGGAGAGCTATCGTGGGAGGGAAACAGCGTCGAAAACACTCAAACTTTTCATAACATAGAGTAGATTTAACACACTACTCAAAAGTTGCTGAAAACTCTTCGACAATGCACTACCTGTTTCCTCCTTCTTGGGGCTCATCAGATAGGCGCAGTCCCCGAGTTTCGGTCAATCTTATGTTCTACTTGAACCCAAATTCGACGGATTTCGACCAATACACTCACTTGCATATCAACTTGGTTTTGACCGGAGACTCAACTGGAACGGAACCAGCTGAATCTCTCGTTTGTTTGATCATCTCAAAGGGTCTTGGTTGTATCAACTAGTAAATTGCACATCTGTGGAACAAAATCTGTTCACAAGATTAACTTTGGCTCTTGAACTTGGGTGACTCATCCTAAAAATCTCAGTGTTGATTTTTTCGCCACACAAACTAGTACGATGTTCAACATGGTCAAGTAAAACATTCCTGAACAAGCGAATCAGTAAATAAGGGGAGAACAAAGCATGAGAATGGCTTGTGGCAATTACTCGATAAAGCCTGGCCCCGCACGTCTTGGGATTTCTCGGGAAACTCCCTTGTCCATGCCGACAAGATCTGTCGACTAATTCGGCGAACGATGACAGCCTGAAAGATAAGATCTTGCCTTAGCTTCGTGATTCTGACTGAAACGCAGCGTTTCAACTGAGTTTTACCCTCGATTCCCAGACTGAAGATGTTAACAGGTACGCAGGTTCTGGTTTCCCCATTGGAAGATATAAAAGCCAAAATACGGGAAACGCAAACCAGTGAGCAGTTTCTCCCTGAGTTTTGATAGTACCTGATTTCGATCGACTTATATAAAAAGACGGTAGGCGGAGGTGCGCATTTCTGTGCGATTAATCCGGATTATTGATCTATGACTGTGGCCTGGACGGGAAAAGTCAGCTGGTTGAGATAGATTGTGGGTCAACTTCTATCCATGAGTCGTTTCCTTTAGGAATTCGGACTCTCTTTCTCATGTCTGCTAGGTTCCTAGAACAATTCAAGGCGTCGATTGTTGTTAGTCCACTTTGTCTCAGTGGCTTATGTAGGGGGCTGACCGCGCGGAACATACCGTAAACAAAAAAACCACATACTGGACCGACTGACTTCGTCGGTCATTTGTGTGACCTTAAAAACTCGTTTACGGTATCCTTATTCCCACGACTTGAAAATTTGTTGAAGTAATTCTAATCGCGAAACCAAAACTAGTATTGTGCTCACAGAAAGTATCAACCCTTGATTCATATCTATCTGACTCGACCTCACCCTCTGACTTCAGCCAATCTGTCGCCCGAGTTTACGTCTATTAGCACACGTAATAAAAAAAATCCTCGTATGTTGTATGCCCATAGCTGATCAGAGCTTCCTGGTGCAACAATTTCTTGATGATAAGGTGAGAAAATTCGATATTTCTAAACTGAGAGTTTGTCCTGTCAATAAAGCTAATCTGTGCTGAACAGCCTAGAAACACTGCACACCTGTCATCCTCATTGAGGATCATCAGCAGTGTGCATCTGAGAATCGTCATTCAGAGAGCCGATCAATCAACAAGTGACCACGTGATGTGGTTTTCTGTAATTGAAGGATGTGCGGCGCCATATCCTAAGTACCAGCTAATCATTCTGTTGTTCAGACGCTCGTGGCCGAACGGTCACACGTTCGACCACAGGTCGGAAGGTTGTGGGTTCGAAACCTCCTTAGTTTCGTGAGATCTGAGCTACTGATGATTCCCATTAAGGATGAAACAGCTGTACAGTGTTTCTCAGCTATTTACTATAGATTGCTTTCACTTACAGGACGATAATTTCTTTTAGTGGGGAAAATTTCGTGATCCGCAAGTCATTCCTCCTCATGGAATAATTCATATATTTTCCTCTAATACACACAAGAATTTAACCGGTCATTTCCAGTAAAGCTGTTTACCAAACTGCACTCTTGAGTTTATTGATTCTTCGAAGTAAGACAGTGCGGTTAGACTGCGGCTACTTCTGCAGTCTACTGAAAATAAAAAACGACTGTTCCGTTTTGTCCTATTGTGGATCCTAATACATATAAGACGATTATGCTTTCGACCCATTTCAGCTCACAGTTCCTGTCACTGATTTTAATTATTTTAAGTGATTCGTGCAGTTTTATCCAAAAAAGTTGTCCTAACAGCTGACGGCATGCTAGTGAGCCTTGGTGCGACCTTCACCAGAGTGTTCACACATACCTGATTAAACTTCATTCATACAATGTTTGACGCTGATGCTGTTCTGAGTAGTGGATGTCTGGTTCAAAATTGTCTTTGAAATACTGCTCATTTTTGTTGGATCGATCGTATACACATCACATCGAATCAAGAGGTTTCCAATCTACTCAGTGTTTTAGCAACGCCTATGGCCGGTCAAATATAGTTGCCTAAGAATAGTTGGGACAGTTTTACTCTTATCATTGGGAGTGAATGCAGGATGCGTCTAACTCAAATTCTATGAGACAACGGATAACAAATGCACTTCAGTAGGGTTACGGTGCGATAAATACTCATCTGTAAAGTAAGTTGGTGTTGACTGCAGACTCATTTTATGCTCACCTGAAACCCTCGCTAATAATATTCTTCAACCAAATTTGTTGCACGCGTCGTGTTTCTAGCTGGAACGATACTCAAACTACTGAAGTCTGTTTCAGTACTACCCATCGGGTCGACTAAAACTTTGGACTGCCCAGTTTTCTAAACAGCACATTCAGATGAATATCAGCTGAGTCTCCCGTGGACATCAAATCTAGCTGTCCGGCAGTGTGGATTGAACAAACACCAATGTAGCTGGGAGTTAGAATCAAGGAACGTGTACGACAATCACTCAAAGCTTCTCAGGTGGACATCCCATGTGTGAAGCTGCTTCACACCCACCAGTCGTTTGCAGAATTCACGTTCATATCAATCTCGTTTTGGGCAGTCCTCCTGCTATCCAGCAGGGAATCACTCCCCTTGTTCAAGATCATCAATAGTCCACATCCTTGGCCGTGCAAGGGTTCGAACTCGCTATTGCTCTTACCATCAGTCCTGTAGCACATGCTGGATGCATTCGAGTTATCACATCGTAGCAGTTCTGAGCAATATAATCGTTTTCCGACAAGAACAAGGATATACACTAGAGATGGGTTCTGACCAGAGCAGAAATCGAAACCAGTGTTCCTACTCTACGGTGTGGACTAAACAGAGTAGTGAACGTAAACCAGGTTTTGTCGGACATGCCAGGAGATTGCAACTATGTCTACATGTTTGTTGGCCATTGGTCGGGTGGCACTGAATCTATTTGCTGAGTTTGTCAGTTGATTCGCAAACGTTTGATCATCGTGGCAAAAGGCATCACTAGTCTGGAATTTCTTCCAATTCTGCATGCGTTGATATGGTTTCCAGAAAGTATATTTAACATGACTGGCTGCTTGACAATCGGATCGCATAGAGCTCGATTTACCTTTCTTGAATTTACGCCACGCTGTGGGTGAAATATTTCGCAGCTGACTCGTTCGTTGAATGCATTCATATCAGCAGTTCTCTTCCTTTGTTCCGAGTGCGTCCTTTGCGTTTCTTGCAGCGAGCTTTCGTCCCGTTTCGGTTTAGTAATTGGCCAGTTGAACACCTATTTTGGGGTTTTGTTTCTTTGTGTTGAATTGTCTTTGGTATGGCGATGATTCCCTGGCTGAGTAGTATGCATTCATAAATTTACGTTGCCTGTTGGTTTTTTTTCCTGGGCTAGTGTGTGGATATGTTACCAGTTGAATTGATTGACTTCCTGATCTTTGTGTACTGAGGCGGTAATTCGGTGTTCGTGCATTGTCGTGGGCAGTTTGATTGTTGTTTGTCTAGTCACAATCCTTGCGTTGTGTTGTAAATGACTTTGAGCTCCCTCAATTTTCCTCCAGTTTTCATTCTGTGTTTTGTATAGTGCTTTCCGAAGCGCATTCGTAGCTTTGTAGGCCACTGTTATAGTACTCTGGCCCAACATTGTCGCACTCAGTTCTTCATGTATGGAAGCGCAATGCGTTTATGTGTTCAGTTGCTCCAGTTGCATTTTCTTAGGAATCTCCAAGTTAAATTCCAAGGTAAGTATTCCGTTGGAAGAATGCTTCGGTGGTTTCGGATTCCGTGGCGTGGTAGTGTATTTCCATCCGATGTATTTTTGTCTGGAGCAGCTTAGGTTGTTGCCATGGTCCTTGAGCTCGAGATAGCTTAGTGATTAGGATGCGAACTTACTGACCGGAAGGTCCTTGGTTCGAAACCAACCCCGGCATCTCGACTGCTCCTGTCTAGAGTTGGGAAACCTGACAGTGTCTCAGTCCTCGTGCTTCCTTCGGGTGGCATGGCAGGTTATTCCACCCTTTTATGCAAAGACATATCGGGAGGCAAGCCTGAAGCAGCGATACTTACATATAAAGGACGCAACATATCACGTGACGGGAGAAATGAACACTATTGCCTTTTTCTATTTACCTGCATGGGTTTCCCTGGTACTCCGATGGGATTCGTTCGCATGCTTCTCGCCCGCATTATTGTACCGGTGAGGTTTGTGTGACTGGAACATCGGAACATGGCTCCGGTCTTGCTGCGGATTGTTTTCTGTTGTACGCTCCATCTGCAAACGAAAAATGAAACAGTTCCGCTTGTCACTTTGGACAGGAAAAGAAGTCCATTTTTTGAGCACAGTTTCAACAACGAAGTCAAAGGAGATATCATAAGATACCTTGCTCTGAGACAATTCTTACTCTTAAGTTCGCGAATGTCTAAGTGAGTATCTTTGTGATAAATGCACCGCCATAGACTCAGACAGTTAATGCGGCTTGAACAAAGGTTGTTTGCAAGGCCTTGTAAACCTTAGCCCAGAAGCCTATCTCTAAGTTTCCTAGCAGTTTTCGATGCTGAACTTGCTCTGTATCGTATCGCTCACTCAGACGTAGATATCTTATACTTAGATTACTATCAATACACGCCACCGAAGGGAACCAATGAGCGACACCTTGTGGAACCGAAGTTGCTCCAGGCATCATTTTCCAACAAATCGTAGACATCGTGGCAAATATTATGCTAATTTAGGTTGAACATTTATAAATATACTTCCCCTCCCTTACAAGAAACACGCTCTGGAGTGTCATCCATCTTGCCGTTCATATGAAACCAGGAAACACAACATGTCTGCAAACCTGGGAGAAGCAAAAGCGAGCTCTATTGTTCCTCATATAACATTGGTCATCCGATCGATGAAAACTCTGAACAGCCACGTGACATCAGTACTGTAGTGTTTATTGTGTTTCATTGCCACAGTGTTCCAAGCGACGCATACTTGTGATATCCAAGAAATTCCCCCAACCATGAAGGCCTACTCATTCAGTCGATATGTGAAGCTCAAGAGAACGATTTCTAGAGGCTAATTTTCTACTGCAAAATTCTCATCATCGTCATCGTCATACATCAAATATACGAGTTAGATATTTTCAATTTTCAGTTTGAATGTTTAGATGGCATCAGAGTCAAGTGACTGCTGTCCATAGGTGAGGTTGGATCTGTGGAAATAGCGGACACAGATTCGCTCAAAGCAGATGAAATTTTGCACTTTAGGTACCCAAATTTAAAAACTGGGATTTTGCTGCCAATTTGTTGTTCCGTTGCTTGAGATAGCTTGGAGAAGGTTTTTGGGTACCGACATTTGATTGTTTGGTGGGTAATCTGGTTGCGCCGGATAGGCTGTGTACTTCGTACGCCAGAAGTCTGTCTGCCTCGGAGAGCGGACTTTGCCCAACCTTGTATCGGATGGAGACGCCACAGTGGTGATCACTCCATAATTTGGCAACGGAGCATGAAAGCCCTTCCTAGTCAACTCAGCCAAGTTGGCAACTGTTGTCTTTCCGGATGAGGACCGCGGGATCATTCAGTCTCGAGATATATGGCTGTTACACAGCCAGTGGCGCTTGTGCATCTAAGCTGTCGCCTACACTGCTTAGCTCTCACTACCTGTCATACCGGGCAAACAGAACCATTTGACATCAATGAAGTGATTGAGCCAACGCCCACCGCGAGTGGCTCTCAGTCCCTTGTTCTCCTCATCCTCAGTGAGCGAAGCTCTAGCAGCAAGCACCACTGCATTCCGGTGCTTAGCTTGCGATAGAAAAACTGAACTGGTCAAAACTTCGCATAGAGAGGACCAACCAAAAATTAAACTATAATTACTGATGTTACTTTCTTCCAGAACACTGTCACTCTTTGATTGTTATATCCTCCAAACACAAGGAAAAACAAATTTATTCCGGTAGCAAAACACAGACCGCATGATGTTCCCAAGGTTGACACAAACTCCCAACACAGTGATCAACAAATAACGCCCGACAGATTGCCAACATTCACCAACAGTTCGTTTCTACCGCCCCCCCCTCCACATTCTCCTTCGAGTTCACGATTATCGAGCTTAAACTCAAGACTCCGGGTTTGCTAGACTTAGGGTAAACTATCTTCAGTTTGTCGAAAAATGTACTTTCTGCGCATCCTGAAGCTCGTCTTTTGTCTCCCAACTAAACTGCCTTTGTATTAAATTGAAAGTCGGAGGCCAACTGATTGCAGTCGGGAGTTACTATGGTGGGACAGAAAGCAACTCAGAGCCACTTGATGGTTGTGATACCTTCAGTCGATTGCGTTTTCTTGGTTTCAAACTACGTTTGGAATTTGTTCTAAGCGTGTAGATGTATATTACAAAGTTGTCTAACCATCCCCACGTAAACATACTGTTCTGAATAGGGTGTTGATGTGCCCGACATCGGTGACTCACCATCTTCACTTTGGAGTAAATTGCCCCTCGCCCCCGAGAGACCACCATCGAAGGTCTCCATGGTATCTTCCCATTGGGGGTGTTCCCTTGTAGCAGTGTGAACCATAATAATATCGAATGATTTTTCACGCTATGAGGTTGAAAGTACATTCGTATCCGAGCGTCTTACAACAACGTTGGTGAAGGTGGGGCAGAATTACTCATTTCGTCATCCAGATATTCAAGGCTATTGCACATCCGTAAACCACACATCTCATAGCAATATGGTGAGCCCGATTAAAAGTTCATCAGGTTATCTAGGTGAAATTGCATAGAAAACACTAGAAGCGGTAAGCCAACACACGGGCATTCCTATACAACGGCCAAAAGAATTACCATTGTAACAGTGGGTACTACTGATGAGGCATGAGAGTAGTATGTGTTGTCGTAACTTCGCCTTGATCTAATGGAAGGTGGGATTTATTACGGAATTTGTGGAACTACTTTGCAGTTTTTGCTTGCAATTGTGCGATAGTCAATGAATATCCAGGAGAGTTCAAGAAGACGCGTTCGAGAAGAAGATGGATATTCCGTTTTTTTAAAAACAACATGCAAATGAGAGTTTAACCTTCCTGTCCAATATTCTGTAACCGTTTAGTTGGCGTTTTCTAATAAACAACTCCACAGCGAAGGGTTTCCCTCCTTGCACCATTAGTTACTGCGTTCCTTCGTCTGCGTTAACTTTAATTGCTGTTTCAATCGTGAAATGATTCAGCGAATACCCTCATTTGCACACGAATTCGATTTTGAATCCAGCTGAATCCCTCGTTTATGACGGTTTCCTTCAACTGGATGTGCTGCTCCAAGCCGCCTCATGTTTCAGTTGGTACTACATTAAAGATATCGAAATACATTGTCTGGGTGTAACATGCTACTTACAAGGTTGCTCTCGAAGAATTTTCAACAAACTTATGAGTAGTGTGCTACGTCTGGACAGTTGTGCCACATGTATACGCAGGACGAAATGATTGGCTAAGTCCAGTCACATCTGGACAATAAACTTCGTAAACATGGCAGGTCTACGCATAAGCTATCCTTATTATATGAAGCGATGTTCAGACATCTGGAGCAATGGTACAGGTCAGTCCCATTGTGACCTCTTAATTTTGGAAGTTTGTAGGTCATCTGAAGAATTACCAGATGTTTTATTCCTTGTTTTTGGAGATTGGCCTCCTCGAATTAGATTACTATGACAGACCATCCCCGTGCCTCTAAGCTCGTCTCGTCGATGACGGTGTTACGGCACACAAAGTGATACCCAGCCAAAGCTTCCGCATTGTTTACAAGGACCAGCTAATCAACCCAGACCAGTACAGCAACGAACAATCGCAGTGGCTGGAGCTACCGCCATACGACATCTCGACCTGATCCTTTGTCGGAAAAAATGCTTTGTTCGTGTGTTGTACTTGCCATGGTCCAACTCACCTTCCCCAACATTTACACCCTGTGCTGAACACACAACCACAGCACTACCCGCGCCGACAAGCTCAAGTCACCCTACTGGTGACCTGAACTAGTTGTTCTTTGATAGGTAGCCCATATCGTCTCTCACTCGATTTCCTGTTCTTGTACACCATGCTCATTCAAACATGTTAAATACTGTTCTCTTAACCTTTGCAACTGTATAACTTGAAAAGACCTTGCCGGAAACATGTTCGTCAACCCATCTGTCTTCTTATTATAAATGGAAATTCTCGGAATAAGGCGGTGTTACCCTTTGGAAAGTTCTCCTAAGAGGGGAGGAAGTGTGTGTTCCACATAAGCTGTGTGGACTGTGTTTACATATGATACCAAGCGTTCACTATCGCTTGCTGGCCGTTGAAGTAATGCTGTAACCGACCTAATTTGTCCGGTAACGGATACATTCTTTGGGTTGATTTCTACCCGGATAAGGCGAACTAAATGAGAAGAACAGATTTCAACAAACCGAGTCGTGATTGAAATTGACCCCCAAAAGTCTGTTACCTTCGACTGGTAAGCGGCACGAAGTACATGTAGGTTGCACACTCAAAAACCGTCCATTACAAAACGACTTCATCACTGGTCCCGGGTTGAAGAAGATATCTTTAAGGCATATTGATAAGTACAATGATACTTATTACTTACTGGTGTAGCAGCGCGTACTACTAGTGGAACTGGGGAGCAGTATCTTGTCGAATAGTTCAAAAAGCTGTCCGTGTAGCTGATAGAAGGTGAGTTTGGAAATTATTCGACAGTTTTACAGTGTTTATTCGCCAATGTCAAATGTTTAAACAACGTCCAGAATAGACTAGGATCAAGCTTGAGGACATTGATTTCTCGAAAAAAATCTGTGCAAATGCGGTTTTTACTTCCGTGATTAATTGCTTGTAAGCGCTTAGTACGTGTTTGTGAACAACTCTGCACTTAAGGATGCTTTTCCTTTCATCAGTAGAAGGGTGTACCACGATGAATCTTCAAAACTACTCCCTTAAATGTCCCGTTCTTCAGACATCAGTATGCCATAAGGTTTTACTGGATCCATTGTTCTTTGCACTCAAAGTTGATTCACTACGTTGCTACACCATTTCTGAAGATAAGGAGCTGGCTCGGAGTTAGTTGAGGAACGTGTGTGTTTATATATCTCATAGGAATCTCCCAACTAAAGGGAATGTTCTTTGTCTTATATTTTTGGTTCTGGTCCTTTTGTTCGGAGTAGTTAGTTCATGAAAACTAATCGTACATTAGAAAGCAGGATTTTCGGTAGTGAGCCCGCATGTCTTAGAATTACTAATCTGGAATCAAATTCATTCAAATCTATAGCTGGCATCTTGTTGTTTTGAGATTTATAAATTATTTACAAACTATTTGCCCATTACACAACTAGAAAATTGGACAGTGTTAGATTCTGAAAGTCCGAGGAGCGTTTTCAGCGCACTTGTTCCAGTGTTAAGATGAAAACTAGTTGTTACGTCGCTCTTGCTGGGGGATCTCAAGTTGGAGGAGGGCAGCTATCTTGGCATTCGAACCAAGTCAACATGGTATTATTCACTAGGCTACCCAGGACCACTAGAAGTTGATTACAATGCGATCAACTTCGTTCAACTCTGTGTATGAAAATTGCGGCTTTAAATGTCGCGATGCCTGTGAAGATAAGCCATCAGCTGCTCCACTAAACAAAGATTGTTACCGAGGAGCTATCTACAGGGTTGTTGAGTAGCGAGGTGATCATGGGCCTGAACTCGCGAAAGCCTATTATCGACGCAAATTACTGAAGCTAGTCAGATGTTATGACGCTTCCTTTGAAGTCCCCAAAAAGACAACCTCCGATAAAAATCATAATTACAACCCTCACAGTAACAATGGAAATTTCTAAAACACCCAGGGAAATCAGCCATAACTTAATACTAGGACATGTTATACTAGCTTGACGATTTGCCTCTGATTTGAACGTCTTTCTCACAGTTGAGTCACCTAGAATTCCCTTGACGTTCCCCAATTTAGCGGTAGATGCCTTGAGGCCAGTTTGATTCAACAAATCGGCGGCATACGACTCAAACATTTTAGCCTAAACGCACTAAACTTGTCAGCGTAGTGGTGACTGTGTCATATCCAGCCAATCAACGCCCCCCAAAAAATTGCAACGATCGATCCCTGCAGAGAGAACTTTAGAGTAACCAGAAGCGAGGAGATAACAGAAAACCAACCGCAAAACCAATGTTATGGGGTATGAGACATGTCTGGTCATGAGGTTGGGCGGTTTATGTTGGTATTCTGTAATTCCGCTCTCTAGCCACTGTATTAGGATCCAAAACGGGACGGAAGAAATGCCGACTTTCCCATGACCATTGAGTGATGCGGAGAGGAGAGAGATGACTCACGGGTTTTAATCCAGAGATGACTTTTCCTGTCAGGATACAAGAGCCGGATATCACCTGCTGAATTTCAATCTAATATCAAACTCGGGGGTCTGAGTTAACAAGTTCGACTAGATTCTTCATCGTAAGTCCAATGAGAATATTACTTACTGTGACCGGCACATCTGTCACCCACTGACGAACAGTTGTCCTATAAATATCATTTGAAAGCGTGCAAAGTAGGCTTGTTCTAGCGAAGTACACTCATTTGCATACGATTTTAGGTTCAAGTAGAACATAAGGTTGACCGAAACTCGGGGAGTGCGCCTACCTGATGAGTCCCCAAGAAGTGCGAAACAGGTCGTGAGCTGTCGAAGAGTTTTCAACAACCTTACGAGTGATGTATTACGTCTATAGGCTGGTCCTACCATAGGCCTGTTTGTCAGCCGGATGTCACTCGATACCCGGAATTTATGAGGACACGGCGGACAATAAACTGCTAGTTTTCGCGCGGTACTTTTCCAGCTAACAGGTGCGCTCATTTTACAACTGTATTGCTCTCCTTTCGAACAACCGCCCCTAGTTTTATTCCCCGGCCGCAAATTGACAAGCTACACACCAGTGCTTGCTCAAACTGCGTCCTTGTGGCGAATAATCCTTCTAAATTACCCACTGGAACCTGGTCTACGCCAAAGTGCCTACTGTTACGAATGATTTTATGGACCCGATTGATGGAAACAGTCATCTGGTTGTTTGTGACGTGTCATCTAATCGGCCTGGTGTATAGCCCTTAACTGTCCATCTAGTGCAACTTCAATTCCATCGCACAAGGTCTATTTAATCAGTGTGACTATCCATAATCATTGGTCTCTGATACTGAAACATGTCTGGTTCACGTCTGTATTCTTTGGACATTTCCGTTTTCAAAATGTTCGTCATCATCTGTATGACCTTCAGTCAAATGATCAGGCAAAGCGTTCAGCCGACCAATTCAAATGAGCGTTGGCCATGTGAAACAAGGAAGGAACATCAGAAGATTTAGTGCAAACCTTTCTGTTTGCCCATCGCAACATCGCCTCACAAATAACTGGGAAACAATCTGGGTTCAGTGGAAACACCCTTGAGACGTAAACCGCACCGCCACTTATACGCCATACTTACGTATAACAGATCTCTGAGGTTTGAATACTGTGCTGGGAAGAATTTTAACGTCTGAGATTACGAAGTCTCACCCCGCGAAATGGACCACTAGAGCAATTCCCTCACGCGGCTGAAAGGATGTGAGTGGCCAACACACACCACATCAGATGTTTGCATTCCCTCCAGAAGTGCTCCGTTAGAAGTGGTGCTACTTGATACCCTTAAGTTACCAAGCCCAAGACAGATAATTCAAAGTGCCACCCGAAGTAAAACAAACGGAATTTCCATTCATAATGCGTCATGAACTGGCAAGACGCCTTTTACAACACCTACACGTTCATTTTTGTTTACAGTGTTACAATTATCACCGACTGTTCGCGTGAACTGACAGGCCACAGCCGTCTGATTGGCCCAAAAATATATGCTCTTCATCTGTTGTCACCTGCTTTTTACCCAGAACTTTATCATAGTCTCCCTTTTCGCGTCATAACCTGGCCCACTACAACTTCAGTGCATGTCGCTTTCTGCTTTCTCTCTAGTGGGCTGATCTAAGCAGATACGGGAGACACGACTGAAACTTGCAGATCAGCGCTCACCGCTCAGCGATGAGTCATCGTGTGTACACTGACGAAAACACCACACTTGTCCCAATCGCACAGGGACACGAATGACCAAACTCATGCAGCCAATCGTGTCTGTGTCCTGTCTTCCGTTTAAGTGTCTTTCAGTGTAGCCGTGTGTGCTACTGATGAAGTATATAAATAGTATCTGTTCAGTTAATTTAAAGCGACGTCCCTGCATCTGATGGAAGGTTGATATGAAGCGTTTTGAATCGCCATTGTTTAGCATCCAGGCAACTTTCAGGAAAGTCAAAAAGGACGTGCAAATGAGGTTTATACTTTCGTGTCTGTTAGCGTGTACCCACTTATTTAGTGTAGGTTAGTAAGCCACCGAAGACACCCTTCATTTCATCAGCCCTTGTAGTGACCTTAAGCTCAAACAAGTCTAGTAAATATCATAGGATTTTTTTAGCTACTCACGGACGTTCAATGCTAGCCGGGTAAAGAGTATCGGCCGGGTGGTAGCTAATTCACACGAACGTTAATATATTTGTAGCTAACTTTATGAACTGTGTTTGTATTGTTCTACCAGTGTACAAAAAACTGACGTGTGGTCAAAGTTCCACTGTGTGCTATACGTCATTTGAGTCAGTTCAGTTTTTTGCAGCTTACAAAACGCGCACCCAAGGTGCGGTGGACCCAGCTGCTACAGCTTCGCTCACCAGAAAGAAGGGCGTGGGAGCCACGCGTTGGAGGTGATGGCTCAATCGGTTCATTGATGTCGAATAGTCCTGTTAGCCACGTATGGCAAAAAGTGAGAGCTACGTAGTGGACGCGATAACTTTAATGTAAGAATGTCAATAGTTGCGTGACACAACCGTATCAATCAGGGTAATTAACCATTAAATTGCCTCCTTCGGTGGTCCCCATCTGAGGAAACGACTGGTACCAACGCCACTGAGTTGATTGGTAAGGAAATTCTCGCTTCGTTTCCAAGTCATGGGGTGACCGCTAACGAGTCGTCTGCATCAGGCGCAAGGCTGAGAGAAGGGGGCTCCACAAGGCAAGCAGTCCTCAGACACGTAACGGTCGGTGGTCACGATGACTACATTTTACCTTCCCTATCATCTCAAGAACCGTTTGACCGAGGTCTACCATTTTTGTCCTCATTGTGTCAAGGTTAAACTCTGTCACTCTTCGTGGAAACCTTCTCTTTTTCAAAAGGAAGTCCTTCTATATGAGGTCCTCGGGTCTGAGCCCGAATGTTAAGCGTGGGATGCGACAAACATCACGTTTTCCCGTTCACATCACTTACGTTTGAACAGTCCTATCCCTGTTCTGGTGCAACTATACTGGTAAGTCGACTCTACAGCGGGGAAGCACTGGACTCGATTTTCGCTCTTATTAGGGCAGTGTATATCCTTGACCGTGCCGAGGTTTCAACGCCGGACACGCAGAAAAAGGGTATTTCCACTACTCCACCAGCACATGCTGGACGCATGTGAATTTTCATCCGAAAAGTGAAAAGGTTCACTCCTGTCCGAGGTGACTGGTTCGCCCGACGCCTCAAACGATGATCCACTGAGTGTCCTGCTTGTGTCCTTCAACCGACTTGCCAGTCAAGAGTGCCTATTTAGAGAGCGCCACGGACGCTTGAAGCTTACTGTGGCGGTTTTGGAGAGAAGAAGGACTGTTTGAACGTAAGTGATGTGGATGATTCTAAAAATCCCGCAACCAGCTTTCCACGTACTGTAATAGCCGCCTTCATATCGTTTGTGAGGAAGTTGATCAATTTCATCCTTCCGAAATTGGATTACACTGAACTTTCGACTTCGGGAGTTCTAACCGAAATTTGGAGGCCGAAGTTCTGGTATCAGCTTTTGTAAAAACTTGCTCGGTCATTTCGGGATTTTACACACTCCAAAGGCGAAAAAAAATTAACTAGCTTTCATAACAGTGGAGCAAGGAAGCTGTCAGTTTGATTTACTGTCCAGAACATCTGAACTGATGCGTGCATTTATACACATGCTGGTAAGACATTCAGACCATTGGCTTTCACCCTATACTGATAACGAGTCACTTGATCAAGTCACTTTTGTGTCCTGTGGAACATAGATGAAGCAGACGTTCGTTTGTGAGGTCACACATGATGATCGCATACACCAATTTCCCTCTGAACAAGAGACCAGAAATGCATGATAAGTGTTCGTCTGAATGAGCTCGATTCACAATATCTCAGTGCACACATTTTGCAGCGACCTGGAGGTTTTACAGGAATAGCAAAGGTGATGTTTGTTGATCAGCACCAGCTTTCTGCAAAGCTTAACAGGCTAGAAACTTTCTTCTCATTATCACGTGTAAGGAGAATCCTCAACGTGGAGAAATCCTAGGAGCAAAAAATTATTTCTTTCCTAGTGGTCATACTTTCCAGTAGACTTCTCAAAAGCGAGAAGCACTGTATCATATTTTGACTTGATTAAAGCGGTTTTTCGTCTCGTATTGTCCTGCGTTGTTTGTCTAAATTGCCCACCACAAGCTCTGGATCGTTTCAGATACTTCCAAAATTCAGTTCCCGTTTGAAATTGTAATAATTGGAAACCGGAGGTTACTTCACAGAATTCCTGCGCATCAAGTTGGAGACTGGAGCTTCAATTTTTGCATGAAGTGAATGCCTCACTACTATTGAACTTCATCGATTCTATACTCAGCATATTTCGAATAAATTGTTTATCGCGAATCAAAAGGATGACAGCAGCAGATCAGAAATATCATTCCATTCAAAGTTGACAAAACCCCTTACCGATCTATCTGGAACAGTTGTGGGACTTCTCCTCGTCTCTCTGCCGGTTAGATCGAGCTTTTCGGACACCTCTGATGGAGCGGCATCTGAAAACTCGAGTTCATCTTCAACTGAAGTATCCTGTTGAGCAGAAAAAGTTCTTTGGCCTTCTATAGAATCTTGTCTTGTGAAAATTTTTAGTGTTGATGTGTTTTCAGCGGAAACAATCGCACGTGACTGTACCGGGGATGTTTCGGAAACGTACGGTTTCATTGGCTCCGCATTTCCACCGGAACAACCAAACGTACTGTATCCAGAATCCGGTCGTGCTTTCGATGAATCCTTCGGTCGATAACGTCTCGTTGGAGAAAGTTCCGGGGAAATATGTTGCCCGTGCAGGCGCCCGGCTGCCGTTTGAGGTTTCACGGAATTCCTAAAATTAACGTTTATTATCGGTTTGAGATTATATCAACTCTTCGGTAACCAGTGATTCAGCGTTGTCTTTAAAGCAACGCAAAAAGCAGTATTCCGAAACCCAAAGAAACATTGTTACTAGCCGACTATTTCTGGCAAAATATGTTGCACAACTAACCGGCTAACTTGATTTGGCTTACCATGTGTTTTACTTGGAGAGTAAAACTTCATCTTTCTCTCGCTTCCTATTTGACTGGCTAAGGTGACATGCTGCTTCATCCCATTTATCCGCTAGTGTAATTGGCACATTTTGAGCCGGAAAGCTTACTTCGCCTTCGTGTACCGCGGATCTGGAAAGGCACTAAATGAATATGGAGCCCCGGTCATATGTTCAAGTCCTTCGTCACTCCATGACTTGGCAACGAAGCATGAAAGTCCTTACCAGGCAACTCAGTTTTACAAAATACAGAATTATATTGTAGGATTGGCACAACAGTGAGCCGCCGGATTTGTTCCTTTGAACTGTTTGTAATTCACAGTTCCACTCTTGGAAGGTGACACTGTTTTCATGTCAAGCCAGTGAGTAATAATCATTCACAAGTACCCAATAAGCGGACATCTACAGGTCATTTTCTTTGGAATTTTCATGATCATCGAAAGACCACAAGTCTTGTGTCCTGTCAATTAGATTGTATTTTATCTCTTCAGAGGCGGACGCATTGTGGTTGTCTGTCGACTGCGGAGCCTTCCATGAGTCGCATCTGCATGAATGAAATAACCCTCATCTTTTCCCATGAAGCTTGATGCGGACTATTGAATAAGTTGCTTACTCAAATTCACCCCAAACAGCTTTGAGAAGTATGAAAACTAGGTGAATGTGAGATACAAGCATAAAGCGGCCCCCATCTGGTACATCGTCAAGTCCGTAAAATGAAGCATTGCACCTCATGAGCTTCTAAAATTACATCATACCTTCCGATAGAGGCCTAAGCCTGCTCTCAGTTCCAGTCTAAAGATCGGAAATTTATGGTAACTGGGTAACCCATCACTGGTCAGCGATGTGCAATAAACAGAAATTTCTGACCTTTTTCCTGGCCAAACCGTTGATATGGCATTTGTCCCCCCATAACCTTGTTTCGATCGACAGAGCTCTCCAAATTTTTCCTTTTCCGCTCTCTTCCTTTAAATGCGTCTACTCAGTGCTCCAAATGGAATGATGATGAATCACTGATATGCTGACGTGGCTGGAGAGCCACAGAATGTAATCATCCTCTCTCTCTTTCGCTCGCTTGGTGGTTATCCTTACCGTAGAATTTACAGACTTGCGCAGAGAGGTCATTCCACCCTCTATGTAGATCACTGCTATAAATTCTGCTCACATTACTGTACACAAAACCAAATATGACGCAGTTCACCGACTGCGGTTTATGTGGACACCTGCCCCATCCTCTCAGGTTATCCAAACATTTTCTTCACCTGTTTTCATGCCCCGAGTGCGGTTCCTAACGCGTTTGACGCATTTTGACACATCGTGGTTACCTAGTAATTTTCACAATTAACCCGTATTCGAAAGAGGTATCAAACTAGACAAATCTGGTTCTTCGACCGTTGTTGTTCGTTCGTGATAGAAATGCTGAAAGTACCTAGCAACTTTTGTAATGTGTGACAAATTAGTATGGGAATAACATTCTCAAGAGAACTTTCCACCTGGTGCGTTGTTTACCGTGAGACAGGACTGCCTTACAGCTAGGTGCGTCCGGACTGATTGACCAGAGTTTATCTTCTGTTGAAACTTTCCCTGGGGTTCCCAACAGTTTAACTGACACAAAAAAGGAAAGGCTTTGAAAGGATTGAGGGACGATGGCGCTTTATCCTGTCTAAGTGAATGATGCTTGGCCCTGTGTCCTGTCTGACTAAGAGCCAATCACACTGCTGAGCATCCGAACGGTTGAGTGTTCAACTACTGGCCGAAAGGTCGCGGGTTCGAATCTCTCTGAGTTTCATGAGATGCGCACTCCTGATGTTCCCCAGTAAGGACGAAAAAGCTGTGCAATGCTCGTCGGCTTTTCAGCACTGATTGGTTATACTTACAGGACGAAATCTTCATTAGAAGCAACGCTAATTTAGAAAACCTCGTGCTATGCGCTGACTCAGTCTTATTAAGCAATGTTATCTGACCGTCACTTGAGGGTTGCCAGTAGAGTGCACCACCTAAATCTAGCATAAGCTCATAGTTTTCCAAGAAATTCCTCTTAAATACTCACTTATTTATTGCTAATCATCGTCCAGCTGTAACACGTTTTCCGTACTTAGTTGCCATGCCACCCGAAGGAAGCACGAGGCCTGAGGTACCGTTAGGTTGCCCAAACCTAGACAGGAGCAGTTGAGATGCAGAGGTCGGGTTCGAACCACGGACCTTCCAGTCTGCAAATTCACACTTCGACCACGGAGCCATGCCTACCTCTAAGGATTATGCGGGATATATATATATATATATATATATATATATATATATATAAATCCGGGATGTTCAGACGCGCGCAACAGAAAACTGCGCAGGGAAATCATGGATTTATCTTGTGTAGTATACAAAAACGTAGCCACATTCAACAGAATGCCCGGTACTTCCAAAGTGAAATGAGAAATGTACTGAGTAAACGACGAGGATCTACAAAACTTGTCATAAACGATAGTTTCTCAACTTGTTGAGCTATTCATTGTCCAGCGGACGCAAGGTAATAGAAGACACCTGTCATGTGAAGGTTACAGGTAACCATGATTGCAGTATATTCTGAGCTTATTCAACATTGCTTTAGTCTTTCTAAGATGTATTACAGGAATGTCATTTAATCTGGTGAACAAAATGAGAAGCAAATTTGAAACAGCTGCTGGCATCACTTCGCTTGGTAGAATGAGCCACGAACGCCTTCATTGGTCGGTTCAGTGATGCAAAATCTAGTCCAGTGTGAGTTTGTGCTAATGAGACCGATGTGACTTCGTTCAGCTATAGTAACCTTTTGGCGCCTAGCCGCCATGCCACCCGAGGGGAACACGAGGGCCGAGATACTGCCAGATTGCCCAAACTTAGACAGGAGCAGACGAGATTCCGAGGTTGGGTTCGAACCACGGACCTTCCGGTCAGTAAGATCACGCCTAAACCATTGAGCCATCTTGGATTGATCTGATTTCCGCTAGATTGAAGGTGCCCGTTGAGTAATTTGGCCTTTTCAACAATCGTAATAATAATACTGATGTTGTACAGTATATGGTTTCATGTTTTAAAGTGGGAGCAGATCATCCAGCGGTATCCTCAATTT
This sequence comes from Opisthorchis felineus, assembly GCA_004794785.1. Classification (NCBI taxonomy): domain Eukaryota; kingdom Metazoa; phylum Platyhelminthes; class Trematoda; order Opisthorchiida; family Opisthorchiidae; genus Opisthorchis; species Opisthorchis felineus. Next base: position 658,630 of record SJOL01007141.1, read on the forward strand.
CTTCATCACTGGAACAATTATCTTCACCTGAAGAGTCGTATGGGATTCCAAAGCCAGTGATATTTAGGTAGCCAAATACTTTTAGGCTGTTCGACTGGTCAGGATCTGACAAAATTGTCGCGTCCCGCCTAATCAGTCGTTGATAATGTTAGAACATACTCGTTGTTCGTAACTTTTTGCAAGATAATCAAACCATAAGGAATGTCTCACTGTGTCTAACCTTGGGAGTGAGTGCTTCTCAACAGTTATATGTCCTGGGAGTGACGTGTACGACCGACGATCGAGCGAGGAGAAGTCTGAGTCAGCAGCGGACCTGACTGGGTTTTTGAAACCCACATCTTCAGTTTCACAGAGACCGCAGCACACCTTTCTCTCCGATGGTTGACGCCCAAAACAATTCCTGCGATACCCGAGTGAGTGCAACACAAGAAACGCCATCACGTGGGCCAAACCACGCGATGCAACCTTGAAAAGCAAGCAAAACGATAATCGTAGTTTAGAGAGTAGAACCCCACCCAAACGGACCACAAACTGGACAGGAAAAAGCTGAATTTTTTTTTAATCATCTTACTGTTCTAGGTTATTTGAGTGTTTGTTGAGTGCCTTGTTTAAATCAGTCAGAAAACCCCCAAAGTATCACGTAAAAACAACTACCACAATCAATTGTCTCCGACTCCAACTTTGTGTATGTCTAGAAGGTGGTAGCCATTCTACGAAACACACAATGTCACCATATGATTCAAGTTGCCTCGTTATCTGTGTGACACATATGCAAGAACAGATTGTAAGTAGCAAATGAACAAACAGATAATTAATTACGTTGAATAAAAGACTAACCCACCAAATCTTCACCATTTCCTAAAATCCAAGAAAGATTGCTATTAAGCCTGGTGCTTTCATTTACCAGTTCCGTGTTGTGTTCATGAGACGGGTAACCTAGAAATGTGGAGTAACATCAGTCAGATTTGAGATGTGACAGGCGTATCTGAATTCACCAGGATTATTTGCGTGGAGCCGGCTCGGGTCAGGTGACGTGTCTGACATGCTCTAAGGCGTCTGTCATCCAATCAGCAGAGGGATTCTAACGAATTTTTGTGAGTTCTACTTTTTCAGCAAGATCTTTGTAACGTGTGACCCCCACGTAAACCATCCAAGCGGAAGTTCAACCCCGGAAGAAAACGAGCTAGAGGAATAACCCTTTTCAAGCCACATCACACGCTGGTTCAGTCCAGCTATGTTGAAATCTCCATCAATCTCTTCTTGCAGACAGAATAACCCCCTGTTCGACCATCATCTAATGTCCAGTCAGGGTTTCTCGATTCTTATCTAAGCAGACCAAAGCAATTGAAAAAGAACGTATAGCCCCAAGTGATGCCAGCTGCCGTTTCGAACGACGTCCAGCTACTCCCCGAAAAATTCACTAGTTTGTTGTCTTGACAAATGCCAGATTACTGCAGCTTTCAAGCTTCTGTGGCGCCATCTGACTAGAAAGTCTGATTGACCTGATTGAAAGTCGGGCCAGTCACAAGGTATGTCAGTGGGTCGTCGTTCGAAGCGTCGGGCCTATCACTCACATGGCTCAAGTTTGAACATGTTCGCCCGTTCAGACGTGAAAATTCAGATGCGTCCAGTGTGCGCTGGCGGACTAGTAGTAACACGTTCGTCTCGAATGTTAGATGTGCGGAGTTCAAACTCCAGCACGGCCAAGGATATGCGCTGCTGATGAGCTCTAATAAGAGTACCCCCTGGGTGTGGATCCACCAGAGTGATTGTGCTGGGACAGTCTACTGTTCAAGCGAGAGCGTGCATTTCCGCGATCTTGACTGCAATAACATGGACGGCGGAAGGCTGAAGTATGCGAATTTCTGCGTCGTTTGTGCACAAGATAGTGGGTGAACAGACGTTCGGACAAATGGTTTCACTGGAAACTGTGAGGAGGTGAGCGAAGTGAGGGTGATGTGGCCTTAGGAAGCGTGGAAGTTCCACCACAGACCAGCTGATTCTGAGTTTCAACTTTGAAGAAGCAATTGCCTCTCGGGCGGCACATTGCATGTGGATGAACTAAAACTCTGCGTACTCCGGGTGCAATATATTCATGTGTAATGCGTGGTAGTGTTCCGCTGCTTATAGTTTAATGCAGTGCTATATTCTGGGAAGCGACCCATGAATTTGTGTTACTCCCGAACAAAATCATACTTTAAATTTGCTATGTAGCGAGAGATTTCAGCACAAAATCCCTGGATTAATAATACTTTGAGAATTTTTCTGTGGACCCGGATCGGACCCGACAGATATCCGTTCAAAACACACAAGACCTGATTCGTTTGTTGATGCTATTCTTAAAGGCAATACAGTAAATTGCAGAAATGTTTGTTAACGTCTGCTTTGAGAGTTGATGAACTGCAAATGTCACCTGATGTTCGTCCTTCTGAATGAATCAGATTCGCGCGGAATGCAGTCCCACATTGACAGCAGCAAGAATATTTACATAAGTTGCCGTATTTGGACGATGGTGGCATGGAACTCTGGAGTGAGCATATCTTCTGACGGTGGAAGACATTTCACATGGTTCAGCTGCACTTGACCGTAATATAAACCCCTATTATGAGTTCGCATACCATTATATCATCAAAAGAATGACTAACATTGGGCATAACATTATCTCTATTTGTTATTGAGGAGATTTGGAAATTTTCAGTTGAGATTTCATCCCGTAAGTGAAGCCAGTCTATGCAGAAAAGCCGAGAAGCATTTTGCATCTGTTTCATCCTTGTTGGCAATCAACAGCGAGGTGCAGTGAAACTGAGACATTTTCAGGTTTTCGACAATTGTTGTTTCAGAACCCTAGGTCATGTAGGCTGGTGCCAATGAATCCGCAAAGAGGCAGTTAAAAAGCAAATGTTCACTTGCGCAGAAGGGACTCCAATCATGGGATGTGTCCAGCTGCGGTGGTTTGGTCATGCACTGCGCATACCGTGTCATCGTTTCCCAAAGAATACTGTTTTCAGTGTCCGTTTCAGAGTAGAGTAAACAGAGAGATGGCCAACATTTGACCTGGGTAATGTCGGTGCCACTCGCCTTTCAGGATGCAGTCCGCATAATCATTTTGTGCACATTTTGAGATGATACAGCTCCTAAACGATATCAGTGGCATATTTATAGCCAGTTTATATCCAGATTATTCGGATGTGTCTGGAGGTAGAAATCTCTCTGATGGACTGTGGTCCCATCCTGGAAGTTGTATTAGTTCCGACTGTAGTGTGACAGATGAGTTCAATGCACGAATCTGCAAGGCTCCGGTCGCGTTTGCTAATTTGGGACACCTATGGAGTCAAAGTGGTGTATCCCCTAATCTCAAGGGACGTGTGTGTATAAAGCTACATTGCGTGCCGTTTTATTGTATGGCTGTGAGACTTGACTTGTTCGAGCAGCGGAACTGAGACGTCTTCAGGTGTTTGACAATCGTTGTCTCAGAACCATAGCTCGTGTGGGTTGGTGTCGGCGTATCCGTACCGAGGCAATTAGAAAGCGATTTTTCGGTTGTGCAACGGGGACTTCCATTGAAGAATGTGTCCAGCACCAGAGGCTGCGTCGGTTGGGACATGTGTTGCGTATGCCGAACCATCGTTTGCCAAAGAGAGTGCTGTTTTCCATGCCCAATTCAGAGTGGCGGAAGCAGAGAGGTGACCAACCCTTGACCTGGCAGAGGGGTATGAGGGAGATTACGAAACGCTTGGGTGCTGTCGGTGCTACTCGCCTTCCAGGATGGGGACCGCGTGATCCTCACTGCGCCTGGTTGGTGACACTGCAAGATATGGCTGCCAACCGATGTCAGTGGCGATCTTGTTGTCAGTTTCTATCTAGATTGCCTGAATGAGTGTCTGGAGGTGTAGGCACGTCGGAATGATTGTGGTAAGCTAGCACTAAGTCCCTTCCCCGTCCACCTTTATTCTTTTCTTCACAATAGGACTTTCAAATAAATCATGGTTGTACGGCAGTGAAGCATCGGTGTTGAACACTGATGTCATGCTGTCGATGATAATGAAGATGGTCCCATCACCATCCAGTTTTATTATGTTATTCAAAATAAGGCTTTTAGACAAGTTGACAGCAGCGAAGCCCTAATGTTGAACACGGATGTTGTGTTATCGATAATGATCATGAATGATAATGACCGTGATGATGATTATGATGATGACGATGATGGTGACGACGATGATGATGTTAATGGTCGTGATGAGGATGATTGCGATGAGGATGAAGATGAGGGTGAAAGTGATGAGGATGATGGTGATGACCACGATGGTGGTGATGATGACGATGATGATGATGATGATGATGACAGAACTAAGGATGGAATCAATGCACATATGTCTTGTGAATAGAAGTTAGAAATATTTTGTCGAAGTTTATCAGATTGAATACCTTCCGCTTTGTTAGGTATCCGGGTCAAAGTGTTATTCTTTTACCAGGACTGCTGGAGGCATGAGCAGGGTTTCAACTATTGTTCGGGACTCCACAAACAAACCGAGTTGGAAATCTTACACCGGATACCCTCTGCGTCCAGGTTGACGCCCGTCTTCCTCGACAACATATTCAGTTGCCCGTCCTCTCAGAGCTAGCAACAGTGAAAAGAACCGCCAACACTTACTGCGAAACTGTTAATGCCATGCTGTAAGACAATGATGGACATCATCCTTCTAGTTGATTCGTGCCGAGTCTCAAAGAAAGTTACTGGCCGGAATGTCACCCGGTTCGAATCTCTCTGAGTTCCAGAAGATGCGCAATGCTGATGATTCCAAACACGAACGAAATAGCTATACAGTACTTCTCGGCTTTTCAGCATAGATGGGCTTCACTGATTTGGTGGAATCTCTACTAAAAATTCACAGATATTCTGATTACTAGTAAGACAAAGTGGTCACGCAGATCACCCTGAGACATCACCCTAGACCTGGACCACCACCAGTTTGGTGCACCCACTTTCCCTATCGAAGATCAGTTATTCTATATACTGTACGCCCACTGACAAGAACCGAGTAGTCCCAACCCAACATTTTCGTATCCGAACCATTGTTATAGTGTCGTGAGGATTCAGCGTTTATGCTCCCCAGTGCAGACTGACATTGCGGAATCACGGTGGGAAAAATATGAGATTTTGTTTTCAACACTGTTTGACTTCTTGTGTCCAACTTTGCCGTTTCAAAAGTAGGTAATATGTTTTCTACAAATCAAACACAATTATGAGGAAATGGGAGTCTATAAGAGAAAGTCAGACACACTGAGTGCATTGCGCCTAATCTTGAGATGCAGTGTCCCACCGGCTGCGAGGACCGTCGTCGAATACACTATGGCCCTTTTACAATGCGCCTGTCCACGGCAACCACCTCTCACTTGGGTCAGTCAAATTCTTGGACTGTGACTGCCCTCCGATCTAGACGGAAGACACTACTCGTAAGGCTGCTGGAAACTCTTCGAAGGACCCTTCCTGGGGGTCATCAGGTGGGCGTAGTCTCAGAGTTTTCATCAAACTTGTGTTCTACTTGGATTCAAATTGCACACAACTTGCGAAGCACACTTACTTGCAAACTAAATTGATTTTAACAAGGGACTCAACTGAACAAATCGTTCATGATATTTTTCATCTGAACACGCTGCACAAATGTCAAACCATATTTTGGGTTTGGTTGAAGTCTGCGTCGAATTAAAAAATGGATTTGGTGGAAACTCAAGGACTACGTTTGAATGATGAGCCTCAAGAAGTAAGAAACGTGTTTTGGGCTGTGGAATATATTCTAGTAACTCTTGTGAGTAGTGTGTCATTGGCTCGAACGTTTCGTCTAATATGAAATATGAATGCGTATTGATTAAAGTGTAGGGTCTGGGCTAAATATCCTCTATAACGTTTGACTCTCTGGTAATACTATTTCAAGTGGTCCAAACAGCTGCCAAATATGAGCATTTTGGAAGACAAAGTCAATGTTGTTTGACATCTACACATTTGCACTATTCTCTTTGACGTGTAACATTTTGACTAGTAGGCCAGTCAAAGTTACCTTTCGTTCTGAAAGTCCTCCAAGGTTAATAACAAAAACTGTTTGATTCCGAATTACGAAAATTAGTTGTTGTCCCGTCTAAGTGAGAGCTAATCACACTGCTGATGAACCACGCATGGCCGAACTCTTAAGTGATCAGCCACTGGCCGGAAGATCGGTTGTTCGAAACCTCCTGAGCTTCGTGAACTGCGCAACGCTGATGATTGCCAATAAGGATGAAACAGCTGTACAGTAAGCGCTTCTCAGCTTTTTTAGCATTGCCTGGACTCCTTGACAGAAAGAAATCTCTGTTGAAGGTTAGCAAATCTCCTCACACAGCTGTAGACCTAAAAACCTAATGTGATGCTCTTTGACGATAAGATTTGATAGTGTAACGCAGCCAAATTGTACTGACCACATCATAGATCAAGAAGAGAGTCACATACAGAAAACATAAAGCATTAGTAGTAGCTTCCAAATTGTGAGCAGTTTTCAACTTACACATAAAGGCGGAGTATGAAGAGGATTTCCATCAAGCCTTAGAATTTCCAGGTTAACTAAATGCTGCAAACTGTCAGGCAGTTCTGTCAGTCCTGTCTTTCGTAGATCTAAAAGCCGAAGCGAGGTCATCAGACCGATTTCTACAAAGGAAACGGCAGCATCGATTCAATTGCAAAGCTATTCAAGGAGTAAAAACAGGAGCTAAGTGAGCACAAAATGGGGCCAGTTCGCATTAAACAACGAAAAATTTCAAAGTCATTGAGCCTAAAAACCAAACATTGACGAAAAGGCGGCTGTGATTTGGGATAAGTGTTGTGACGTGTGTGACCGTCTACTTGATTACGCCTGAACTGAGCCTGCCAGACTGAGCAATAAGGAGAAGACAAGGAAACTGGGACACGGTTAGGTTAGGTCAGGTCAAACATGCAGAGCTTCTGCGTAAATATATAGGATGGCTAAATAGCCAGTCATGGTCGTTCGCTTGTTCGTCCTGTCCACCAATGGCGACATGAACAATGCCGTGAACAACTTCACACCCACTTCGCTGGTCGTATGCTGCTATCCGGAACGTGTGGTGACCAATGGTGACCCAGGGGACGCACCGTTCTCTGCACATGTGCTTTTTCCATGTCTGGACGGGTGCTGACAACAAGCAAGACAGTGAAGAGGATACCTGGATACGCAGAGAACAGTGGTGCAAAAATTCGGTACAGTTCAGTGGCCGCGATGCGACGATACGTTCAATCGTCTGTGGATAAACGATAAATCGATTGCTTCCCAAGGATTGACTGAATAAGACACGATTATTCGGGACATGTGGAATTTAGCATCACTCAAGCGTGAAAACGAACACGTGGTCAGATGTGACATTTCAGGTGCATCCAGCGTGCGATGGTGATGCCACCTCGCTTGTCAGACGTCCCTTTTTGTGTGAACCCACCGGACTAACTGCGCCGGGACACGAAGTGGATTATCCATACAAGACGGATGTGCACTCGAATTGAATTTCTGTCTTCCATTGCTGGTGGTGGATACGCAAAGGTGACCCAGCACATTTATCGATTTCCTTGTTTTTATAAAACCCCAACTCAAGGCCGGCATGAGAGTGTTTCCGTCTGCTCTTCGATTGAAAACAGAAATACGATACTCTGTCAAGATACAAAGCAGTTTCTCTACTATGTGACCAACCGTTTGCTTACAAATGGGCAAAACAGTTGTTTTCCCGAATGGCATCCATTCACGAGATACATTTACCAACCACGCCTGTTTGTATCCACGGTAAACAGTTAAGGTGTGCTAGAGTGACCTTACGCCTGGCGTGGGCACATTAATTGCGTCAGTTGGACGATTGTTGAAGTACAAAACAATTTATTTTCTTCCTCATTACCTGCAACAACTCGAGGAAAGAAAAATGAACTGCAAAAAGACAACCGTTTGCAAATAAATCGATGTTAGTGGGAGCCACAGCTAAACCTCAGCTGAATCTTTTTCTTGTGATGTCCTTCAACTGGATGTTTTGTGCAAGGAACCCTCATTTTTGAGTTGGTACGATATGCAGACCATTGAAGTAGTGTTCGTAATTTTCACCACGGGCAAAAGATTCATCTGGCATTCACTTGGGTCATCCGCTATAAAACTAAGCCAATTTTCAGGTAAGCGTAGTTTGTCACATGTATTCAAGTAGAAAACAAGGTTGACAGGAACATGGAGACTTCGGCTACCTTATGAGGCTCAAGATAGAAGACTCAGTCGTGTGCCCAAGAAGAGTTTTAAGTAACTTTATGAGCAGTGAAGAAACCAGACGCAATTTCCAAAACATGGAAAATCATCACCAGTCGAAGTTAACTTTCTCATTGTTATCTGTTTACTTGAAAATGTTTGACAACAAATCAATACTGACCACATCGTCCGTGTGTTCGACGTCAGCGATTACAGTTCATATATAGAACAAGAAAATGGAGCTGTCAACAATCCGAATTGAGTGAAATGCCTATCTGTTAATCGTTAGACGAAAAAGGGAAGAATTTCAGGCTCGAAGTTTTCAAGAATGTGCACATAACTCCCACTCTCACACGGATGAACACCTACTAAATAGCTTCTGAAAAATAACACATTCGAACAAGTTGTGACCGGGAGAAAGGAGCAGAAAGACTGCAGAAGTTATTCATATTTACTATTTTATTTTTATATCGTATGTATATATTATATACATTATATCTTATATGTTATATGTACTATATATTGTATATTACGTAAATTTTGTACTAAATATTATGTATGTTATATACTATATTATATTACATTATAACATAATACATTAAATGTCATATGTATTATATAGATTATATATATTATACATTACATTATATGTTGTTATATGTTATAGTATGTACATACCATATATTATTATTGTTATGTTTATTATTTTGAACTGATGAAGTAAAAATTACCGTCCACATGCGTTTGCAACAACGCGACCGAAATGATGCGCACAACTACGTTTGAAAAAGTTACCGTTGCAGCGACTCTTGGCATGCAACAACTGGAACGAGAAGTATAAACTGAAATTCCGTAACGTAAACCTAGATAATCAAGTGATCAGAGGAAAATCCAACCCAAAAGTTTAGACAGGATTCTGCAGGGCAGTCGACGGGAATCATATGCTCCTTGGAATTCACGTATTCATTTAAACGTGAAGTGCCAGAAAAGAGGCTCTGCTGAACAACCCGGCCATTATTTGTGTAGCTTAGTAGGAAAGAAAACTAGAAATGGTCACTGGAAACTGTAACACTGCGACAAACACTAAGATATTCTTTACAAAATAAAATAAGAACCATTACGTTCATTATGAGGTCCTAAAATATGACCCTCTCTAGGTAATTTTCATTCCATAAAACGAGGTAAGTTGGTAATTGATCAGGTGGCTGTTGACCTGTTCGTCGAGCTTGGCAATGTATTTGCAAACATTTCGTCACCATTCGAGGAGACATCTTCAGTGCGCTGTTGGGTGGGTAGTCCCTCTCCTCGTGCTTGCGTTTATATAGTTTACAAAGAACAGCTTTTTGCGCTGTAACCTGATTGGCCATTGGCAATCATCGCACGTGGACTCTGGTTGGTCCGATCAGAATCTGTGTTGCGTTGTGGTTTGTATTTCTACTACTACACCACTGTCGAATTTGCCGCCCTTTATTGTCTCTTCCGGTTGGTCCGTTCGTGATCTGTGTTGCGTCGTGGTCGACTTCTCTCTCGTTTGATTAGTTGGTGGTGTACCTCCTATTTTTAGTAGTTTGATTGATTGATTGATATCTTCATTGAATCCTTGATCGGTTCTGGATTCTATGGTTCTGGATTTCTTTGTCCTCAGAGGTCGATGGACAAGTTTTTGAAGGTATGTAAAAAATGCCCCGAAACACTGTCTAAAAGGCGGGCATTGCATAAGATCAGTGCCGCGGTGAAGTTGATGTAACTTAGTCCAAATGCGACCCACTTGAATAGTCTTTCTATGAGACGGGCATATCCAGCTTAAATTCAGGTATATCCAGTATTAAAAGCTTTGAGTTACTGCCTATCAAACATCTGTTTGGTGGTATCAGAACAATAACTTCAACAACCCTAACGAATAGATTCGGTTTCCGAACAAATTAATCAAGCACACAACGCTGAACGCATGTGGCCTCATCTTAACTAGGCCGGAATACTAGTATCAGTTCTGAGAAAGCAAAAACAACTCAGCTAGCTTAGAAGAAGAGGTTTTGTGCAAACAAGCGCGTTTTACAGAATGAAGTCAAAAGGAGTGGATCACACCCGGGCAAAATCCCCATTTTTTGAAAATCCTAGTGTCGCAGTTGAAAATAGTCTTTTGGTGAGGATGCTGGCCTGATTACAAGCAAATCTGGAATAAATGAATTGTTCATAGTTGAAAACTTTGTCTACTGGGCTCACAAAACGTGTCTCCAGGTCTCTGTTGTTGTGTTGATTAAATACCTGGGAACAGCGGATGAATGCAGAAAGGCGTATCTATTGGGCAAATTGATCAATGTGCACTTCGGTTCACTGATAAACTCACAAGGTGAACATTATCTGCCATAAAATGAGGGATAGCTATAAAACAGCTAACATAAAAACCTGGGTTAGGAATAGTAAATATTTCGTGTAAAAACAACCAGAATGCATAGTCCTAGGCAACAATACAACCAACGTTACTTGAAATGTATGTGTATGCCTTCGAGCGCTCGCAGTTCACACCCCAATACCTGTTTACTCCTTACGGTTGATAGAACTTTGAAGAATTCAAGAGGATTTATCAAATTTAATGTTGTCGAGTACATATTTGTCGCAGTAAGCGGCCTTCCTTTTTCTCCATAAGTTGCTAAGACAAACACCAGAGCCAAAAATGGCGGTGGGATTTCCCTTTCTTACAGTCTGAATGAGTTCCTTGTGAGAACAGTTTTCACCAGACAAAGTTTGCAATCAAGAACAACATTTGCGTCACCCAAGAAACTCCCCGGTAGGGACTGAGATTTGAAAACGGTAAATATGAATGTTTAAGGGACTGAGGTATGAACGCCACAGTTTGAGTCAGGTTGGCAAACAGTAACTCACTTGGGATTATTTTACCATCTTTCATCTACTAGAAAGAAGGACGGTAGCAGACCATCGTTAGGGGAAGGAAACTAGTGAAAAAGCATATTCCTGTCCACAAAAAGCAGCACAGCATGCTTATTGTTTTTTTGCAATTTGCCAAGTGATCAGCCTCATTCGGTGAAATGATTATGCGTCTGAATAAATGAACCAGAGATAACTAGGCAGATAAAGCGTAAAACTACTTAGAAGAAGGTCCATGGTTCGAACCTAACCCCTGCATCTCAACCGCTCCTGCCCAGGCGTGAGCAGCCTGGCAGTATCTCAGCCCTCGTGCTTCTTTCAGGTGGCATGGAAGCTGGGCACCGAGTGTTACAGATGAAAGATAACAAGTTCAAGATTTTTCCATCCCACCCCACATGTTCGACAAGCAGAACAACGGCGATATGTTGCTGCTTGAGTATATCGTGTTTCTACTCCTGAACAACAAGGGGTCATCGGGCAGCACTTCCTAATGTTGACGGTACATGGATTCTTCACGGCAAGAAAATGGAGGGTTCATTACTCCTGCTTTACCCAAATAGCCGCGGCTGTTTGACTACAAGGTTTAGCATCTAATTAGATAGCTTCTTTCAGTTATCCAGCTAAGAATCAAATCAGACAGCCGCTAACGCTGTGAACTTTGGGAGCTTTAGTAATTCCTCACTTTGGACAGTGCCGCAACGAACGGGGGGTTGTTCATTGAGTCTAAGACGATAGTGATCCTAGTCTTCTGACTATCACTTTGGCTATGGTTTTGGAAATACGCAATAGTCTCGCCACACACTGTGTTTTCCGCGTTTTCCTAATGTTTCGCTGTGCATTATTTATGCATTCGTTTACTTAGGAAATAAAAAACTTGGAAAGACAGCCCTCTAAGTGGGTTTATATATGTACCTACTGACCGAATACTTTTCTACGTGCATGTCTTTTGTCCTTCACCGCAGGGTACTTGTTATTCGCGTGCATGCTTTGAGAATTCAGCTCCGAGGGATGGTGCAATCAGTCTACAAGATTTGACATCAAAGTTTCCAGTCAAGTTTCAACACACTGACTAATTGCTTTTACGGCAGTCAAAAGTTTGGGTTAGATTAATTGAAATTACAGAATTTGCAACTGATGGTCACCACGACCTTGTTTGAAACGGCTTTGATCGGTAGAGGTGAAGGCAGTTCCTTCGGCAGAGCAACCGGGTGCGTTTATCCTTTAGGGGTGAGGATTGTGCTATTAAATTAAATGTGGGTGGCGGAGAAAAGAGCTTACGGCGTGGATCAATTTGCTTGGTAGTTTGTAGGTAAGTATCGGGTCACCTGTGAATTTGCAATAGCCAGAAATGCAGAGTTCTAACATTCCTATCCAGTTTGAGCCGCCGAGCCAGTGAGTTCCCCGCTGAACATACTCTAGCAGTACAGTGCTTTTGGTAAAGATGCTCCGTCATCCGAAGATTTTAGTCTCACTACCTGGTGATTCAAACCTTTCTAGGTACCGTTTGATGAACCTGAGCCTTGTGACCGTCAGTTTTGTCATTCCTTGAGTTGTTGCTGGCAACGGAGGCTGGTGTGCTTCTGAGCAAACAGATGCATAACTTTATCCGCCGAAGTCGGTAGCAGATAAGCCTCAAGTAGTTTCACTCAAAAAGGTGGCTTTCAGGCGCAGACGTCCAATAAGGCGCAGTCCATGGATTTTTGGACATTACTTCAACAGCTTACCTAGTGTAATAAGCTCACCGTGCCTGGTATTTGCGGCTATCCGAATATTTTGTACATCATCAAAAGCTAAATCAAGATTACAGCTGCAAGCAAATCTAGATAAGCCAAACAATTTTCGAAGGGAATACAAAACGCCTTCCAATATCATCGAGCCCGGATTTGTGATGGGGAGCCGAATATACAACTTGGATTTGTAACCCATCCCTCCGATGCAGATGCAACATCATCCGAAAACACGTTTGCGCAGCACTGGCAAGAATCGGGCATCTAATGGTTTTGTGAATGCTAAAGAAACTATCTACACGTGGAAACTAACGCTCCAAGAAAAGCTGAACGCAATTTATCCGACTATTCGGTGTGCTGCTCATGCGCACAGGGAGACCCATAGCGGCTAGTACATGTGCAGACGTTGTGCACAAGAGTGGCGTCAGGAATGTGGATCGGCCATACTAAAAAATCTGAAAGCCAACAGTTCCTTATTCGTGAATTCCGGCATCCTGAAAAAGATCTATTGTCTATTTTTACAGCGTTAAGGCAGCGGCCGTCCTCTGAGCTTATGGGGTCGTTCCCAACGGCATACGACTGACGTACAGGACACGACTTACGGCAAGAAATATCGCGGGAGCACACATTCCGTCGTGGGTGGTGACTGTTAGGCGCGTGACGGCAGATTCAGACCGCCCTTATGCGCTTATTATACATGCTGATGCACTGGAGTAATTCAAAATACTTCTATAACAGAAGGACATATCTACAACTGGTGCATCTGCATCGAGGCTAGTAGCGTCGCACACTTAACGTTCCAGCCGCTATAACGGATGCTCAAGGGACTCTCCCGACAAACAGAAGATTCATGAGTCAAGAATAAAAAACGAAGACATTTTGAGCCGCATTGTGGTCAACAGAAATGGGCGTCTTAGGATCCCGTACTCCGATAGTGCAGCCAATCGACAGGTAGCCTAATTTATATGATGTAGACCTACCTTCGGTCTTCCTGACTAGTCTTGTCTACATCTGTTTTTGTTCCAAATTCCACCCTGAGAGTGACGTAAAATTTACACTTTTGCGGTGCGCTATATGCTTGAACTTCACCCACGCTCTGTGTACGGCTCCGTTTTCTCGTTTCAATCCGTCAGATACATATTCGTGCCACAGTTGTACTTCGCATTATTTCTCGAATATTCATTAATTAGCCCTAAGGCTAGTCTTGAGTTATTCGATTGTAACGCCGAGTTATGACTTGTTTGTGTGGGCCACAAACTTTATAAATGTTAGCATCACGCATAGCACCAACTAACTTTGTGGCGCCGACCGTTGTGATCTTCCTTCCAAGTTATATGTCGGTGTGCCTCTTTTGCGGCAACCCCAGGTTTTTGCCTCTGTTGTCTTTTCACAGTCTTGTCTGTCATGACAAAGATTGCTGAGTCGGTGTCTGAAACACCTTGAGGCGTTTCCTAGAGACTTGCACAGCCCGCAATATAATCGTTAAATGCTGTGTCCAGTCCCATCCCGCTGTTACGTCACATAAACCCAGAATCTTTGTTCCGGCAGCTAAAAGCCACGTTTCCACTGCGGAGAAGCGGAGAAAATCTCATGATATCGTATAGACGTTGCCGCTACACATTGCCGGAGACGTGGAAGATCTACTGGATGCTTCGGAGGCGAATGTCCCTTACAGAAAGTCATGCGGACACAACTTCAACAGAGTACAGCTTGCCGGCAACGACAGTATCCTTCACAAATCAAAGCTGCTGAAATTTTCCACTGCATTTTCTGCACAGTTACCGTTGATAAGCGGCTGTAAACTCCTCAACGATGCAACAATTCGTGCATTTTGACTGAAAAGTTACCCACAGCAATGTAGTTGATTTTGCTGGCGCTGCCCAATGTCACACCGTAACAGACGGTGGAAAGCGCTGCTTGGATATACTGGACCAACGGTCCCATTGTAACCCTGGTAAAACCCAATCAACATCCTCATATTTCGCGGCTTTGCCTGCAGACGACGAAGCTCACTCAGCAAGTGGATGCTCTTTAGGCCCACCGGTCATGCCCACGGACTCGGAAATCACAAGAAGCTTTCCCTTTCTTTGGTTTCATTCAACTATGTCACCGAAGTTTCGATGTGTCTGTTAGTTTCATCAAACATTCGAAGCGATTTGAACATTACATGTAAAGTTCCACAAGGTGATTTTTGTGGAGCAATATCTTATTGTAGTTCGTCCACGCCCCATGAATAACGGATATTGCACCATATATACAGATTCCAACTGGTGAGGAACCAAAAATATAGTTACTAGTTCTTACCTTTTGGTAAAGATAAAAAATGGTTTCCATGAGCAACTAGTGATAGGATGCTAGCATTTCTGCAGACCGAATTAGGAAATTGTCGGAACTTATTGCGGCTTATGTTCTAGAAGTCTATCACAATTTCGATTGGGACATACCAGCTCTTCTAATCTCTGAAGTTTACCGAAATCATCCGGTATTGTGGAAAGTAAATTATGTGAAATCACGAGGATTTTTAAGTATGGAAGTTCGACCAATACGGAAGGAAAGGAAATAAATTTGTTGTGGCTGAACGATCACGCTTGATTGAATTACTGTCAACCAATCTACCTGAAATCCACATGCGTAATCAACCTCAGTTCCGCAACACACTGAGGCAACTGAGTAAGATTGTTTTGCGGAAAGATCAACTTTGAAACATAAATATCTTTAAAAATTTCATTGGGAATATCGTGTAGTCCGTAATTTGTCCAGTCTATATTTGAACATTGTTGTTGAGCTCTTTTTCAGATACCTTTCACATCAGAACACATTGGCCCTCCAAAGTGTATGTCCTTTGTTGTTTCATGTGGATCTTTTTCCCAAGGATTCTGGGAGGAGGATGGCACAACGAACCACCTGCTCATTTCACACACATCGTGTGGTGTTCTTTTCAAAACGCCGCTATTTACCACAGAACGACCCTAATTATTCTGTGATTTATTCAGTTTGGTAATCAGCTTTTGCTCAGCCATTTGCATTGCAAACGCTGTCATTCTGAGGCCTTTTAACGATCCGAGTTCATCATTAGGCAGAGGTTAATGAAAATAATACTGTTCGGATTGGTATCTAGTTTCGGCAGTGGCCAAGTACGGTGGTGCATATCTGAATTTAAGGAAGTATTCGGTATTAAGATGATGGAGGGTAATAGGTAGTCAGTTTGATGCCCCCCACCACATTGACATAAGGTGTCTAGTCACCGACCTGGTTCATGTCCTTTTAGTGCATGGTTATACAGGAACACGAAGTAACGAATCCGTGTAGAGCATCACTGAGTAAGTTGCTGGTCTTCGTGTGTTCTAATACTATACGCTCTGTTCACTATCGTTTATTTTTGAAGAGCATGGTGACAAACATAAAAGTAAGTCCAAGCGATAGATGAGGAAGGGTTACAGGAG
This sequence comes from Opisthorchis felineus, assembly GCA_004794785.1. Classification (NCBI taxonomy): domain Eukaryota; kingdom Metazoa; phylum Platyhelminthes; class Trematoda; order Opisthorchiida; family Opisthorchiidae; genus Opisthorchis; species Opisthorchis felineus. The sequence continues at coordinate 674,941 of SJOL01007141.1, forward strand.
AATATTGTATAAAAACAGAGAAGCATCCCATTCGTCCAAAGAGTTCCAGTCAGACAAGATGAATTCCAAAGTGTGTAAGAATATTTGTTATGGAAACACGCGCGTAAGGACCAAGACCCGAAGAAAGGACAAAAAATGCTGGTTGCTCTTCAAGGGGCGGTGAGCGCGAGCACAGTCAAAACTCATGCATCAGGCACAAAATGTCCGTCATCCTGAGTCTGGTGTGAGTCGATGACAAGAATGTACACTTAACGTCATGTACCACGCACAAAAGTGCCATAAGTAAACAGATCCCGAAATGGCAAACAAACACAAGTCACTGACTTAGGAAGTCTCAGTCCAGTAACAGCCTTGGCGGATTGAAGAAAGCAGATC